>JABUIW010000069.1:3130732-3153518 GCA_013363375.1 Menidia beryllina | reverse complement strand
GCCGGCTCCATGAGATAGAACACCGACGGGTGCTGACTGAACACCTGACCCAGGAAAGACGAGCCCGATCGCCACGACGACAGCAGCAGGACGTGGACTTTGCCGCTGGGGGGCGGCGGCTGGCAGGGGCTGAGCTGAACGTACCAGCTGCAGAAGAACACAACTGCTGCCCCCTGCAGAACCACCAGGAGAACCAGGGTGTTGAAGCTCACCCTGCAGTGCAGACCCATGGCTCTGGAGGCCGGGGGACACCTGCTGCCTTCTCCTCCTTAAGAAGAGAAGAAGACACAGAACATCACTTTCATATCTCAGGAAGGGTTTTACCAGGCATCACAAGTCCCCACAGTTTGACGCTGTCTCATAAATAAGCCAAATAAGGCCACACAGACAATAGAAGGCAGTTGGAAGTGTCCTTGTGTTCATCACATGTTACATATGCGGCATATCCTGGCTTCTCTAGCTGTACTCCACCCCAAACCAAGTCAAGTTGGGCTGGAATTCCGCTGACAGAAAATACTTATGGTGAACAAGCTGTCACAAGCGTGTGAATTACTGCCCATCAAATAATTTCAATTCAAGCGCACACAAACATTAAACACATCCAAATAATTTTTAAACAAAGGATTAGAATAGTTGCAGCTATATGGGATGTCTAGTTTAGGTTTGCAGTCATCGGGGTTTTAATCTAGATGAAGTTATTCACTATTGAGATCATTGATCAAAGTTCCAGGCAAACATGAACACAACTATCAGGTTATGAGTGATCAAAACAATCCAAAGAAAAAAGAAGATTGAAGATTAAACGCTGTATTATTGAACAAGTCCTGACATGATCTTCTCTCCTCCAGACCCTCGGGACAAACGCCGGTTCATTTTCCTCTGCGTCAGCCTGAGTCTCTGCTGCAGCTGCAGCTCGTCCACATTCAGAGTCCTGATCCTTCTTATTTACTTACAACATTTGCCTCCTTAGATCAAAAGGCATTCGGGTTTTAGATTACAAAACGAACTATGCTCGTTAAGTAATGGCTGGGTGGATTCCACCCTTGTTACACTCTGTCAATCTGGAATTTTAAACAATGCTCTTGCTTGTTAAATCCCAACATAATCAAACATAGGCAAGGCAGAACAAATGGTTAACACTATTTCCTCATATCTCTTCGTTTAAACTTCTAAGTTTAGACAAAGGTTCAGACCCACCTGTAACAGGATATTGAATAACTTAATGTGTAAAAAGATGGCTCAGTGGGTAAAGAAGTCACAGAAATGGATATGTGTTTAACTGAGGCTTCAAACACTGACTGAGCTTTACTTGTGATGTGTCTGAATGGTGCATAAGTGCCATTAAGCTACAAACCTTTTAATGCAAGATGTGCAACACCATCCATCAATTTTCTATACTGCTTATTCCCAACAGGGTCGCAGGGTCACCATCCAAACACATGCATCTTAGGTTAATTGGACCCTCCAAACTGCCCCTAAGAGTCACTGTGAGTGTGTGTGGTTGTGTGTCTCTGTGTGGCCCTGTGATGGACTGGTGACCCGTCCAGGCTGTACCCCACCTCTCGCCTTTGTCAGCTGGGATAGGCTCCGGCCCCCCCGCCATCCCGTTGGGAATAAGCACTATGGAAAATGGATGGATCTCAAAGACAATAATCTTGCCGAGCATTTCCTAGTTTTTACAACATGACTTGTTTGTCTTGGTATGTATTTTCAAGCTTTAAACCCACAAAGAGAAATTTTTGGTCTCATCGAGAAAGTGGTTCTCATTTGTGGTCACGTGGCTTTTTTAATGATCTGAACTGCTTAAAAAACATCTTTTATCACAACACTAACACTTATACGCTACTATTTTCGCAGGAATAGGAACAGGAACTATAAGAGGAAATGCCAGCTAAACAGGTTCAGTGATTGTGAGTGTACAGAATAAATAGCTGCATTTACATTTGGAGTGACATAATCCTGGGTTGGGAGAGACTACATGTGATGTTTCAATTAAATATAGAAACTAAAAACATTTGCATGAAAAATGTGCAAATGATAAGGCAATTGAATCCCGTGGAACATGCCTCTGCTTCTCCTCTCAAAAGAAGTCTGTACTCCCCACCACCCCCTCAAACCGACACACCTCTGAGTTTTTACCAATAAACAGCTTTTCTCCTTACCGATGAAATATAATTTCTGCATAAATTATTATCATACTTTTCTCTGCAAAGTGAGATTTTAAACTATTAAAAGCTGTTGTTAATGCTCATTGCATTTAAATTCCACTTTTAAAAAAGCTTGAAAAGACATTTTAGAAACGATTTAGAGGTATAAATATGCAACTGAAAGTCGTAAACAACTAATCTCATAAGCTATGAAGGGCAGAAAATAAGACCTTCAACTGTATACTGTCTTTGTTCAGGCTCCAATCCATCAAAAATTCAATGTGTTTAACCCTTGTATGGTCTTCGGGTCAAATTGACCCGTTTCAAATTTTTACAATAAGAAAAATGGTACGAGTATACATTTTTTCTACCTGAAACTCAATGGCCTTACCTTATTTTCTGTGATGAACATGTATAAACAAAAAAAAATATTTGAGCACACATGCTACTATACCCCACACATTTACATCCTTCGTATGGTCTTCGGGTCAGATTGACCCGCATACACAGAGACACACAAAAACATGCCCACAAGACACACAGACAAACAGAAACATGCCGACAGACACACACAGACACAAACACACACACACGCATGCTTGTATGCGCACACACACGGACGCACGCACACACACACACACACACACACACATACACACACACACACACACACACACACACACACACATAATGTTGCATTATTATAATCTAAGCAGTGAGAAGCTGTTTGCTCTCACTTTCCCGCACTCTTTCCCACTCTTTCCCGCACCCTCTTTCATGTGTCCACCTGTAAACCCCTTTTTTTCGAATGATTGTCCATAACATTTGATACATCAAACAATTTTCTCGCACTATATTTCTCGCACCTGCCCATCAAGGGGGGGACAAAAAAGATAAATACCACTGCATCACAGTACAGATTCTTCCACCCTCAGTATGACAAAAAGATTTAGCTGTCAGAGAGCTTTGGAGCTCATATTTGAAGAGTCAGGAACACAGCAATGTGGAAGAAGAAGATGTCTCCGAATTTGTGACGTTCTGGCTCCGCCCACCGGCTCTGCCTGCCGGTAATCAGCGGCATTGGCCGCACCTGCCGTGGGCAGCTCTTAAGCCCCACACTCTCACTCACCTGTTGCCAGAACGTCTCAATCCTAATGTGCGAGCTTTCCAGCGTTGTTCCTGCCTGCCTGCCTGTTACGTCCGTTTCGTCCCCGACTCCGAGCCTGCCTGCCCCTCGTCTGATTCTCCTGCTTCGCCTGAGTCCTGCCTGGCCCGACTCAGTGCTCTGTCTGCCTGCCCGTGTCCCCGACCCAGCCTGCCTGACTCCGCGCTCCCGCCTGATCCCTCTGGACTGTCTCCCCGGCTTCGACCCCTGCTCGCCCCCGGACCCCCCTTTGGATTACCCGTATCGGATTATTCCTGGACTGACTCCCCGTTGCCGACCTCGCCTGCCTGACCACCCCACCTGGTTTGTCCCACCTAATAAACCTTTCGAACTGATCGTTTGCCTCCGGGTGTTTTTGGGCCCGCTCGCTCGTACATTACAGAATTTGAGGATCATTTAGATATCCATTCTGATTCTGAAAGTGATTCTGAAAGTGCAAAAAGTACATCTGTGGTACACATACTGTCAAATTTTGTGATGCATGTGTTTTGTAAACAGGCATGCCTGTCATTTTTCAAAAGCATCAACCCTGTTGCAAGTATTTCATAAGATAAAAGTTATTGATTGTTGAAGTTCCAGTTTATGTATTGAGAGTTTGCATTCAAAGTAATAAATGTTAATGAAAACATTGTCCCACTTAAACTTTTCCAAGATAAGCATGATCACATAGTGGATATTTAACATGAATTATAACCTTATGACAAAAAAACGAATAACACTTCCATTGTTAATTGTGTTTCAGGAGAGACTGATTGCATTCCCTAAACATATATGTTATCTCAATTGTTTGAAATGTAGATAAAGACAATATTTTTAAATAGATTATGAAGTAAAATTTTATTTCACAATGGTTTTTAAAGCCCCATATATGTCACGGGTCAATTTGACCCGAGGGATACCAGAGGGTCCCAAAAGTGAAGACAATACAAGGGTTAAAACAATAATCGGAAACTTTTTTTAACGGGTCCCAAAACAGCAAGGACCTGACTCAAAAGTAAAACCCGTGAACGCTCCACTCACTTAGATGGGTTCTTATTACTCCGTCTTCGCCTAAATGTAGGGTCATAATTTACCAAACAAAAGTGTAAGTTAGGTATACGCTCGTTTTAGCGCGTTATCTTGATTTTTAAAGACGAATCTATCCATGTGAAATAAGTTTTTAAGTGTGTACTCGCATTAAATAGTCCGTGTGCGAATCAATTTAACGGAATTTTTTTTATTAAAACGTTTGGTTAAGACAGCTTTGACTAACAATTTTACTTTGTGTTCGTTTTTTCGTCTTTAGTTGAAGAAACTACATTAATTAATTTAAAAAGAGCTTGAGTTACCTGATTTACTTTTTTTTTTTTGGCGTTCGTGCTGCTTTCCTGAGCAGCCGGTGCGCGGCGTCCTGTGTCCTTAAACACGCCGCGGAGCTCGCCTCTCCTCCCCGCGGTCCCCGGACACTGGCGGCCCCAATGACTCCTCTTTCACGGCCCACCTCCGTAAAAAGTTGACTTTGAGACGTGGCCAGTCCCTTCCCCGGGGTTAGCGGGTGGGGGTGAGGGCGGGGGTAGACACAAGTGGTCTGCTGGGCGGATGCAGCTGGGTTGGTTTTTGGAGGCAGGCGGGCTCTGTTTGGGGGGGGCGATAACGGCAGAGAAGATAACCTCGAACGGTTCTGCAGCGTCATGGCGACCAAAGCTCAGTTACCAAGGCGACCTCAACGCTTTACGACCCGCGCACGTTTTTGTTTATCTCTATGTTACACGCTTTATTGTACAAGTTCAAATTGGAAACTTAAAAATGAAAATGTTGTCATGAAGAGAAAAGGGGGTCTACTGGTTAGACACAAATATTAAGACAAGTGCCATCCAGGATTCAGCACAGGGGCCGTTTCTACACAAACAACTTTGTAATCTTCTCCCCCCCCCCCCCAAACCCAAAAAAAAAGGTATAAGTATGTTATAATAGCTGAAAACACAGCAATGAACTGACTGATCAGTCCCAAGTGGTGTCCATTTTCATTTCTACTGTGGTCAGCAGAGAATAGCCTGGAGAGACACAGCAGTGATCAAATTATTCATCCTGAAAACAAAACATTCATGATACAACACTGTTTCAGAGGATGCAGCTGGTGCCTATAGGAACCAGACTCATATCCTCTCCTTCTGAAGCCACAAAGCAATGTCACTGGCAAAAGCTGGTTGGATATAGGGAAGGAGGGGGGGGGCTTTGTCCCCCGGCTGTGGTGTGGAATCACTTTGGGACAGTGCCAGTGACGTGTTAAAGGAGATAACAATGCTTGGTTATTCACTCATCTCTGTGATAGCTGTTAAAGGGTATGGACAGTTTTCGCTTTTTAAACCCCCAAACAAAATATCTTCATGAATATTGTGAAGAGAATATTTCACTTGTTCTGAAGTGGACTGGCATGATGAAGTCTTGATGAATATTAGTGCTATTCTTTTCTTATAGACAGATAACAAAACAAAGCATTGATGAGTCTCCATTGGTGGGTTGGGGGGTTTCTAGCTGATGATGTCACACGCAGCATCATCAGGTAACTCAGGTGAACTCTCTCATTATCAAACCAGACAGGAACTCATAGCTAGCAGATCAACATCTGGGCCGCAGATGTTTTCCTCCTCAGTGAAAAGTTAACCAGATCCTTGATCCTCCTCTCTCACTCCCGAGCTGTCTGCAGGCTCTGTCAGAAACTCTTACGGCAGAGACTCTCCGTGCCATCAGAGCTTTTCCAGCAGACCTCTCTCTTCACTTAGCGACTCTGACGGGTTGACAACATCGCCGTGCCATGGTTACTCATCATAGCAGATGTTTTAACAGTTGCCAGGGTTACTAGCAGAAGTCCTTGCAGCAGCACAGCATCCAAACCGGCTCAGAAAATGATTAAAAACATGTTTATTTAGAAAAATCCCAAGAAGAATTAAAGAAGTTCACATGTATGCATTTATGTGTATGCATATCAAAAATGTTAGAAAAACCTTTAGCAAGCGTAGTATTTTCCCTCTGTGTTACAGCATCATCTTGCCCGTCTCGACAAAATAACCCAAATTTTACTCTCCACAGGCAGGTACCAGTATTTTTCCACTGCTTGACACATTGAAGATATTAATAGTTCATGTTTGTACCACACTGTGCTCCCTTGTCGTCTTGCTGAAAGAATAAATAGACATGTAAAACTCTTAGCTTCACCGAAAATTTTCTGAACAGAAAATGATTATAAATGCAACATTAGGAGGCTTGGTGAGGTTAACCTCTTCAGGAGGGCTGCGTGAGATCATCGTCATTTCCTCCCCAAAAGAATTGATCTGATAGTCTGAAAGATTTACAAACACAGAAACAAAGCCAACAACTTTGTGTGAAAATAGTAGAGATGTGTGGTCAAAATCAATCACAGGAAGTCAATTTTCATGAGAAAAACAACAGGCTAAACTTACTTGTAGTCAAGGATGTATATATTTTTGGATTCAGTCTGATATTCAGCATGAATTTTTCTGATGTTTATTCTTTAATCAAAGTAGGGAAGAACCTCTGATTCCATTTGATTTTCATGTTTTTTATTTCATCATTGTTCTTTTAACTGAATACAACTGAAAACAACTTCCTTATTATTGATGGGCACATTTTTCAGCTCTAAACTACATACAAATAAATAAAGAGAAACTTAATTGCCATTATACAAAAGTGCATTGATATCCTCCGTTGTATATGAATTAAAAGAAGAGAGTTACTCATAAATTGACAGAAACTTATAAACGAGTATGCTTAAAAACATGGGTGTTTGTCATGTGTTTAAAGACAAAAAATGTTAATTTAGGAGTAATTCTTGCTTGGATACTGGGGTGATGATTTCCTTATAGTCACGATGCAGCTTCTCTAACAGAGGTACAATGGAGAATGAAATTGAGCTGATTTGACACTAAAATCTATAAGGGGCATCACTCTAGAAGAGCTGAGCAGTTCAGGCATGTCTGACAATCCAAAGCATGCAGACGTTTGCAAATATTTCTGGTAAAGACAAAGCACGCATTAAAAACAGCAGACTAGAGCAAAACTGGAGTCACCCGAAACGCATTAACCTCCAGTGCTGCCGTGCTGAAGCATGACGGCCTACACAGACAGTCCTGATGAACCCAGATGTGTCAGGACGGATTTAATGAGAACGACGCATTCTGCTAAAGATTTGTAAGAGGACTAAGCACCAGCAGTGTGCCTGAAGGGTACTGCTCTGCGTGACAAATATACTCAGTCGGAGGAAGCGATGGAGGTCCAAACAACAGATAGTTTAGAAGAAACAGGGAGAGGACAGAAGCATCCCACAAAATCCTTTTACTGGTTATGGTTTGAGGGTGGAGAGTTGATGAATGCAGACCAGCAGAAAAAATTAAGAGACCAGACCAAACTTGACCAAACTTGACCAAACTAGGCCTAACTAGACTAAAAACAAGCGGCGTAACAGCAAGGACCTAACGAGGACTGAAAAAAAAATGCAGAGAGCTTAAATCCGGAGAGGAGGATTGGTGAGTGATGGCAGCTGAGGACAAAAGCTGACAAGAACACGGAAAGGCACTTCAATAAACTATAAGTAGGAAAGAGAAAGAAGAGCAAAAGATAACTGCGTGAGCTAAAAAGCCAACAATTGAAGACCAGATTGATAAAAAAAAATAGATAGAACAAAACAAATGGCAAGATCCCAATAAAACAAATAACTAAACGGTCTAACTAAATCTAGTTTAGGAGCAAAACTCTGAAAAAAGAGATGATAAATTATGTTTAAATAAGCCTAAAACCCACTCCAGGTTGTATCATGAATGCTTCACTGCCTGGTTTGCAAACAAATGCCCCAAAAATAACCAAACTCTGTCCTGCGTCTTCTCTCAGCTGACTTAAACCCTTTTTTGAGCTTCTCAATTTTGAGATTTCTGCTAAGCATGAGTTTTAAACGGCATCGGGAGGCTGCATCTGCGATGGCTGATCATGAACAGATGGAAGTTTCATGAACATTATTCAAATAAGCAAAGGCTTCATATTTTAGGACAAAAAGGACAAAAGTTTTTTCTTTTGCTGGATATCTACAAACAGTTACATGAGAGAAATGGCTTGAGAGAAGGTGGGAATTCGTGCCACTGTTAGAATGACACTTTGGGTGACTGGAAAGGACTGAAGCGTGGCCTGAGGACAGCTTTAGCTGCTGTGGCCCAGTGGGTGTAACTGTTGTGTAACCGTCTGGCGCAAACTCCAGTGGTGGATTCAGTACTTTAAATGAGCTAACACAGTGGTGCCGGTCCAGATGGATACACACACACATAAACTCCAACAACAAACTAGCATTCATATTATGCCAAACGTCTCCTGAGACAGTGAGTCAGTGGCAGGAAGAGGAGAAAACAACTTTCTTAAAGGAAACCCGAAGGTTTTCACACGACAACAGCAAACTTTCAGAGTGAAAATGCAGCAGAGCTCAAAGGGTGTGACTGTGTCGCTCAGTTTTGTTTCTGCTATCAGGGCGTTTCATGGGAACAATTAAAGCTCAGCAAAGCTTAAGCCTCAGGTGACCCTGAAACATCCCACGATGCAATTCTCCTCCCTCTGCGCTCTCTTCTCGACATGAACATGCAACATTGTTGTTGTCATTGAATTTTCACACCACCAGCCAGTGGTCCTTTGTGGCCCTTTGTGGTTCTGGCTCTGATGGAGGTTTCTTCTTGTTTAAGGTACCTGTTGTAGGAGTTTCTCCATCTAACGGTGAAAAAGTATTCTGCATCCTAACAAATCGTGCTCTCTATAGCTTCTGTTTTCAAATGGGAATTGCAGCTATTTTTTGCAGCTTTTTCTGGTCGGTCATCTCTACTTGGCTGAGTATCCCTTACATGGTTTTTCTTTCACCTGCTCAGACCAGCCTCTGCTGGGCAGAACCATCCCCACATCATGCCGCTGCCACCACCGTGCTTCACCACATGCTCGTACTGGCAGATGGTTTTTCCAGGGTTTCTCAGTCATAGTGGAATAATGTGTGGCTGTTTTTAAATGTCAGCCTAAAAGGGGGCATGCTGCTAAACTGGCTGTACTTTCCAGATGTTCTTTTAGCTTTGTGAAGGGCCTCAAAAGTCTTCGGTATTGCTGCCATGATCACCTCTATGAGGCCTCCTGTGGCTGACTATAACAAGCCCAAACGGTCATGCGATAAGGCTCTGAATATATCTTTAAAATACAGATGCTCAGAAAGTTTCCTCAGTGTGACACCTCTCTTCTTCCTTTTTTCTTGCCCGCCTGAGCCAGAAAGTCTGATCCCTGCTCTTTGAATCTCTCCTCTGTCATTTCCTCTCCTGTCTGATTGTCATGCAGCCTGCCCATCTGCACCTCTTCCTGATACCAGGCGGGTTTGATCATAAGACTCATCTCATCTCTGCTCATCCACCTCCAAAAACGGTCTGATTAAATCAAATTACCAAAAAGCAATTGAGCTAAACTCTCCTATATCAGTGGTACAAAAACACATCAGACTTTTGAACAGTTCTGTTTCACAAGAAAAATGTCATGACCACGTGTTGGCTGACTGTTTTGTTCTGTTTTGTTCCGCCCCCCCGATGCGTAGGCTGGGTTTGGCAGTCCTAGCAGTCTCCTCCAGATGTTTAACCTCCACAGCTGGGTAATCAGGCAACTTTGTGACTCTTCCCAGTGTAAAGTTTCCTCATAAGTTAACCAGTTTTCTCCAGCGCCTTTGAGTGTGTATCCATTGATCAATAAGACTTGTTGTGCTGTGATTCTTCCCAGTTTCTGCTACTGTAAAAAGGTTTGCAGTGACTCCTACCTGCCCACCAACCAGCTCCAGCCCCCTCTGAGGACAGCCAAGGGGTCTAATCCAAATCCCCCCTGAAGACGTTAACATCATGAGTGTTCTGGGTTTTTACTGTTCTGGATTTCCTTTTAGTACTGTGCTTGTGTCTTGCTCCTTAATGACCTCATTTTTCTGTTTTGCTTTGTCAGATTTTCCTCCCATGTGTACTCGTGTTTACTTCCTGATTTTCAATATCTGCTTTCACACCTGTAATTAGTTTCTCCCTTAGCATATACTCTTGGTCCTGTTTATTTTAGATTAATAAAGATCTCACAGATAACCTGTTTGCTCAACCATAATTGTAACACTAAAACAGTTCAACTAAATATTTGACTGCGTAAACTAACCCTGGATTAGTCTCTGGATTATCATCTACCTGCTGGCGGCACCGGATATAACACATCTCCTCTCATGTTTGGACAGATCCACACAGTTCAAACCTGCTTCATCTATAAGTCTCAAACACCTTTAGCTGTCTCCACTGGTAGCTTGCTGTGTTTTGGCTTCATTAGTCAGGACAAAACACGATTAGAGGGTGCTAAAAAAATGTGTACCCAAAATTGTAGAAAAGATTTATTGTCTAGTAAAGTTATGTACAATACAAAAATCTGTTTAATTATTGATACAACCTGTGACACACACGTTATAAACACACAAATCGTGGAAAATACAGAATCTCTGTGTGGTTTGTACACAATTAGAGCAAAAGCCAGTAATCTATCAGAAGCAGGAAAAAATAGACAAATCTTTTCATCTTTGCTGTTGGCATTTAAGTAAATGGGAAACTTCCAATCAGCTAGTTTCAGATAAGTGGAATGAGGTTAAAAAACAAAAAAAACATCCTTGTTTTACTGTTTTTACAGTGTGTAACAATTTGAAAATAGGAAAGGACAAAGGAAAGGACATTAATGGACAAACACCAGAAACAGGCAGGTTAGGTGTCAGGTTGGTTCAGAGCTCCACTGCGTCACGACAGGTGAGGCTTCCCCACAGGTATGGGCACGGTCCTTAGTACCTGGTTCTGAAAGACAAATCTCTGGATGCGTTCAAAGACCCAGAGGAAGATGAGAAGGATGCTGACGTACTGAATCCAGGCAAACTTGATGGTTTCCCAGAAACCTGGACGATAAGTGGAGGGAGACGGTTAAGGAGGTAATCACATGAGGAGCACCCGAAGCAGAGCTCATAAACCAAGCTAAACAAGTGGAAATTCAGAGATAATGTTCCTTGAATCAAGAGAACCGACTGAGTCTATAGAAACTCATATTGTGACAACAAGAGTCCCTTTGAAACATGGCTCATAAACTGTGCTCTCCATGATCAAACGTTAATGTTTGACAGACTTGCTGAGTCTCATCGGTGTTGACTTTACAATTAGGATGTGCGATCTTTCAAACACGGAAAGACAAGAGTCAAAAGAGTCTAAATATGTCTTACAGGTAGGATGATTAAGGTCTCATGATCTTAAAATCGCATATATTCATCCTCCAAAACCATTAGACTTCCATAATAATCCACAGAAATCTACTTTTTTCTTTACTAAATGAGTTGTTTTTGTTTTGCTATGCACAGATGTATCAGCCATCTAAACCAGCGCATAATTATCAAATGGCTGATTATTATCTGATAAGTTATACGGTAGCAACTAAATCTTTGTTTCTCAGTTCACTATTTCAACAGTGAGTAAGAATTTAAGCGACTGTAAAAAAAAAAAGATTCAGTTAGTTTCCAAAGGATATCTGATGACCTCCAGAGGGTACCGGACTTCAGCATTAAGCTCAAAGGGGGAACCCAGAGCTCGTCCCACGGTCCACACCGGCGTGGGACAGGACAGCACCGTTGTCACTAAAGGGGCATCAAAGAAAGCTGAAATCCACCGCCACAACAGTAAAAAGACACACGTTTGAGCGCCCACTTACAGTTTCTCTCCTGGTAGCTCCTGATAATGTTTTCGAGGTCGTACGCACTCGCAAAAGGACTGAACTCATCGATCACTGACACCTTAGTATCAACACAGAAATGAGAATGAATAATCCACAAATTAATTAAATTATTTGTAAAGCACTGAAAATATGTTTGATGATCGTTGGCCAAAGTGAAGCTGTTACACTGAACACATTTTACTGGTGATAATGATAAAGCTTCAGGACTGAGAGGTTCAGGAGGTCCTTTCTTCCGACAGCCACAGAGCTCTGAACAGAGACTGCCAACAGCTCTTCCCCTATAAATATTATCTATTTTAGATATTTCATATTTCAGACAGGCATTTCGAACTTCCTGCAAATAACTCTAGTACTCTAGTTTCTATTGAAAACTCAAAACTTTAAAAAATAGTTTTTTTAAATGCCTTCATTTTCATGTGAACCACCACATGGAAGTCAAACGGACTGATGGGAGTCCAAAGTCCTTTTCCACCAATGGCAATCCGGAATGTTCCGTCAGTCGTCCCGTATAAATGAGAGATATATGGCTTTATATGCTCGTTTTTATGGTGATCCGGGAAATAGCAAAGCATCACCTTCACAAACTGAACTGTCCTCTGGACATCTTTTAGTGTTAGTCATGTAAACAAATGGGCTTGGTATTTATTTGCCCTAAGACAGAACTAACTGATCTTTTATAATGAAGAATCCTGCATAAATCTATTATTTTATTGTTCCCTCTTTGGGAATTCATTTGAAGTACTTTGTACAATCTATTAACATTTCTTATTTTTCAAAGCGAATGGGAGTCGATTTATTTTTTGCATTCAAATAAAAGGATTAAGTTTATATCAACATACTCCTACACTAATTCTTTCTTTTAGGTTTGGTGGAAAAATACAGTTTAAAACATCAAGCACAACACTAAAACATGGAGAGGAAAATACAGAATCTACTCCAGCTCACACAACCAGGAGCATGAAAATATCATTTTACTGTAATTTAAGTTAATGTGTAACTGTAGGTTAACTATGGCAGTATCTTTTCTTTCCTCATATATCATCAGCTCCCCCAACAAAAAAACACAATTGTTTTAAAACAGTCACTTAAAAAGTCACTTCTCTTCTGCCTGAATCCCTGCCAAGTGTGCGTCCTCTCACGTTGTAAATGTCGTGCAGGCCCCGGTGGGGCAGCGGCGTCCTCTGCTGCAGCCTCAGGTCGCCGCTGATGAGCAGCTTGGCGGCGGGGACGGGAGAGGCGTGCTGCACAAAGGCCAGGCTCTGCATCACCACGTTGGACATCCGCTGGCAGGGAAAAAGAACATGTCCTTCTATTGCTGTAACTCGTCTTCAAGCCGATCTTTGATCCGAATAACACACAAGTTTGCACACCAGCATTGTGTTTGAACGGAATAAGGTGATTATGACTGAAGGTAGAGGTGGGACTCATGTGTGGGTGCATGGGGTGGTGAGCACGTACAAAAAGCTGGTAGCTGAAGGTGAGCAGCAGCTGAACACTGTAAACCTGCTCATCAGGTTTCAAAGGAAGCTGCAGCCGAAAGATCAAACGGTCCAGCTTCCCATCCTGGTTCAGGTCCTCCTCTCTCACCTGCAGGTCACAGAAGAATAAAACCTTAGGCATGTTGATCCTAGAAAGACTTCCATTAAATAGTTTGGCACCTCTACTTGATACTCCTTTTTGATGTAAAAAACTATGTGAATATTAACCTTATGACAAAACGTCCCACTAAAATGTGACAGATTTTACATGTGTGATGCATCATGTCCAATTTTTACCTTCAGTACAAAATCTGGAGCACAAAACCTCAGTGTTTTATGCATGGCTCCATTGCATGACAACAAGCAGCCTTTTTTATTTTCCATTTCAGATCCTGACTCTGACCCAACACTTCTTAACAAGCAATGAGTGCAGTTATGATGGGTGGTGCCATCCATAAAACTAAGATTAACCAATAGGCATATGAAGACAGTTTAAGGTGAAACTGATTTAAGAGAAGTCTTCTGTTCTCACAGACACAGCTGGGATCCGCAGGTTAGCTCCGAGCATGTTGTTGAGATGGGAAAAGGTGCTCCAGGCAACATAGTGTCCTTCTGTACTGGTCGCTGCCACCAGTAGAGTCTGGTACTGGAACCTCACAACCGGCTGTTCTTCATAAGTGCTGCGTTTTATCCAGAAACCTGGAATAAAAATAAATCATAACAGTGAATAAACATACCTCAGTGTAAAAACCGAAGCTGCTTACTAAATCTCAGGCTCTGTCTCACTACTCTCCCTTTTAGTCTTCCCCAAAATATTCAGACAGCATTGATTCTATCATAAGTTACACCTTGCTCTAACCAACTATGTGACTGCTTGATTCATCAAAGCAGAAAGGGGATTTTTATTTCCAGTAATCTTCAAAAATTATCGACAAGAAGCTGAGACACTTATACGCCTAATTCTTTCCACTTTTCAAACAAAAAAAATGCTTTTATATTGGCTTTGTTTTAATATTTTTCTTAAATCTTACAAACTAAAATACAAATGACATACTTAAATGTCATTAAATATGTATACCATTGTAAAAAAAATTAACTATTTATAATGCATTGAATAATAAAATGGAAATGTGCTGAGGATGAAGTTTAAATGTTAACATGGAAGAATTGTTAGAGAAGATGTGTATCAATGGAATAATGTGTGTAATTCGGGTTTATTGAGGTCTAAACCCTCGTACTGATGTACCAATAAACATACTTTGCACTTTGTCACAGCCTGTATTTGCATGTTAACGCTCACCCGTGGAGTTTGTTTAAAGATAAGGCACAACAACAAAGCTTTACCTTGACTTCTGTAAGCGACCAGCAGAGGTGAGATGTAGGTGAGACACAAAACAACAACCAGGAACAAAGTCGCCTTTGTACACACGCTGGTTTTGTAACGTATTACAGCCGGATGGGAGTACGCTTCATAGAAAGCCATGAATGTCCTCAAAAAAAGAGCGTCGCTAACTCCAAGCTAGCTTAATGCACGGTTAGCAGAGATGCTATCCTGTAGGACTAAAGTGTTTTAATCTGCACAGACAAGAAAAATGTAGGGAAATAGAATACTAGTCCTTGTTACGTTATATCCATCTACCAGCTCCAAGAACTAGAACACATTCAGATGCGTTCTTATCACAAAACAAAAAGTTTTAATATGCTATGGACGTTAGCTTCTGAAGCCACTAAAGTAGCAAGCACCGCGCCATGTTAAGCGTCTCGCGGTTACCATGGCTGCCAACGTTGGCGTGCACGCTGCGTTCAAATGTAATCAGCAAACAAAGAAGTGGAACCGTTTGGCACTGATTTTGTCGTCTAATCGGTCTGACATTAACTTATTTTTGTAAAGCGCCTTCCGTTTGAGTTGGCATATTTGACAGAAACTGGTATATGAAGAAAAGTCTTGAAAGTACGTTGTTTTTCGTCATCTTGTGTTGTGAGTGACTATGATATATTTAAGGGTTTTCATAATAATCTTAATGCGTTATGTATCTCATTATACTTCTGAATATCTGAGATTGATCTGCGTTTCGTGGTGCAAAACGTTGTGCATGTTTTACATCTATTCAGGGCACTGATTGTATATTTTCTGAAAATGTGTGTCAATGACAGATTTTTAATATGACTTTGAGATGGTGTTGCACCATTTTTTACAATTTGGGCCAGACGATTATATCAGGCCCTCTTTAATTGGTGTCAACTTGGATGTTTTTTTCATTTTATTGATCATTTTCACGGTTTAGTTGTGTATTGAGATATCAGAAATCCTAATTCACTTACTATAGATTATTGCCGATAAACGCTTTAATTTCTAAACCACAACCCATGTTTCTGCACGAAATAATGTATTGCCATATCTTTTTTTTTATTTAACCAAATGCATTTTCTAAATTATTCGACTTTGATCCGGGAGCACCTGAACGCAGCGTTTTTACCAACACCCTTCTGTCTGACGGTGACGTCACTCCTGCCAGACGGACAGCTGAAAAGCAGAGACTTATTGTTGACGTTTTGTTTTGATCGCGTTTGTCCGGATTTTGTGGAGGTTACGTCGACATTCCCCGCAGACTTAGAAGCTCCCCGTTCGCCTCTGCCGTCACGCCTCAGTGCGGGGATCCAGCAAAGATGAAATGGATGTTTAAAGAGGACCATTCCCTCGGTAAAAGGGGTTTAGACTGTTATGAAACGAGATCTCGTCTGACCGTGTCATGCATCTTCTGTCCGGTTTAGCTTTCCCCGCATCGGTGTTCGCTAGACTACCCTTGTAGGCGCAGTAGTGCATGTTTTCTGTTGTTGTTGCAACCTGCACATGACTGCTGTCAATCGATATTGGCAAATGTTGCATGGCCACCTACTGCTAACGCCTTTCCCCGCAAGATGACAGAATTAGGTTCACCTTTAGCATCCTATAGACATCAAATGAGCCAGCTCAACCTGATGTGTGGCTTCCCATCGCCTGCATACATCCCAGCTATGAGGCCTCGTTTGACAATATGAAGCTCGTCATTCCTACATCTGTTCCACCTGTCAGGGATGAATTCAGATGAAAACAGCACAACTAGCTGATGTGTTGAGTCCAGATGTTCAGTGGTGCACCTCTGGGTGTAAATATGACATTTGTCGTGCAGCACTTTGAACACTGAAACAAAATTGCAGAGCATTTCCTACATTTCTTTTGGGCCTGACAATGGTTGGGAGTATCCTTTCACGTGGGCTTTGAGAGCAGTTTTGTGCAATTCCCTTCCAGACTGCGATGGCAGGAACATGTCGGGGTTCCACTCAACTCAGCTTTTTGAGCACACCGTCGCCAGATAACCTCAAAGCTCCTTTTTAAAGCGTCCAAAAGTAGGCCTCTTATCTGGGCTAATGAGTGTGCACCTAAAAGGATCCACCACATCTTATCACCTCAGCCTCCCCTCCCCTCCCCTAACCCTCCCCTCCCCGGCCTCCGCATGTGGTCCTGCCTAAAATAAGTGAACTTCCACTGTGGTGATGTTAAAGTGTGCATGTTTGCTTGGAAATCATCGACTGCTCGGCTCGGGCCTGTATCGAACGAGGCTTTGCTCTGAGGCGGGACAGAAGTCCCCGGAGGCCCAACTCATCCCATTAATCTCTGACTTCCTGTTTGTTCGCTGTCTCTCCCCTCAGAGCACCGATGTGTGGAGTCAGCCAAAATCCGCAACAAATACCCTGACAGAGTACCGGTGAGTGGCGGGGGAGGGGTGCTAAAGCAGAAGGGAGTGACAGAAAGTCAAGAGATAACAGAGATGGTGAAGAGTGGCTGTTAGTTAAAGAAGAGAAATCGTCAGGAAGGTGTCGACCATGTCTGATTGTTCCCAGAAAAACCAAACTAAATTCAGATTTTACATCCACATGTCATTGAAGAGCACATCAAAGCCTTACAGATCCATTTCCTGCTTTACACCCACTGAGGATTACTCCAATACAGTAGAACCTCTAAATACGAATTTAATTTGTTGCACAACTTACTTTCTGCGTTAGAATATTCGTATGTTGGTTCAAATATTCCCATAAGATTACACTGTAATTCCCATAATGTGTTCCACAGCCCAAAAACTCTTTATAAATACTGAAGATAATTACACATAGCAATAAAACAAACGGATTATATAAAATAGATGTAAAAAGAAATAAAGTATAAAGAAATAATCAATAAAAATGGTTTTTTACTGGCACTTATTGGCGAATGTAGAGGTGGAGACTGAGATAAGGACGTACCCTAACTTACTCTTAACTTTCACTACGTGAACTTTAAACTAACTCTGCTTATTTATTTTTATTTTATTTTGATACTTTATATATTTTCTTCTATGACTTTGACATCATATGTTATATGTTGGAAATTTACTTCGGGTGTCGAGTCGAATATTTGATCAAATTTCACTTTGGATGTTGTAGAGTTCGTATGTTTAGATGAAAGGAAGTAGAGGCTCTGCTGTTCTTGATTCAGGTTTGCTCTTCACAGAGTGGTCGGCCTCCTACATTGTTCTCTGTCTCTTCCTCCGGCTCACCGGCGGGGATCCTGAGGGCTTTTCTCGGTCCCCCTGGTGTCACACTGTCTTTTCTTTTGAGCCGAACACACCTGGAGAGCCTCCCGAGGGAGGGGTTCGGATAGTGTTTCAATGTCTGTGACGTAGCTTGATGCGTCTGTGCAGAAAGGAGCAGTTTTTAACCATTTTTAGCTCCTCTGCCTCCCTGACTGCAACTCCACAGGTTGTTTGTAGGAAACTCACTATGGAGGAAACATATTCTGCTAGAGTAACACCAGCAGTCGAAACTTCTGGGATTTCTTCCTTAATAAAAAGCAATTGTTTGATCATAACAATTCATTCTAAAGACAGGAAAGCTATGAACCTGCCCGCTGCAGGACGCTGGCATTGTGACCCGCTCTTGACCACCTGCTGTTGATCTGTGTGCCCCAGGTGATAGTGGAGAAGGTTTCGGGCTCCCAGATAGTGGACATCGATAAGAGGAAGTACCTGGTGCCCTCCGACATCACGGTGGCCCAGTTCATGTGGATCATCAGGAAACGGATCCAGCTGCCCTCAGAGAAAGCCATCTTCCTGTTCGTCGACAAAACCGTCCCTCAGTCCAGGTGAGGGGGGGTCAACTCAGAGGCCAGATGTGCGTCCCAGGCTGCCAGCTGTGGAGGCCGAAGTCGTTTCTGTGTTTCTGAGCGTCTGTCGGCCCATCTGTGTGAACCAACAGCATCAACATACTGTGTTTCAAGCTTTAAAGTTCAGTTCAGGCAGCTGGAGGGGAGGTTTTCTAGAAGACGTTTGGCCTCTGATCCAGAAGCTTCTTCAGTTCTGACTGATGGTGGAGCTCTGAGTTAATATTCTGTAGGTGGAACTAAATAGGGGAAAACCAAAAGGTTGGTCTGAATCGTCCTACTGGGGGGCCATAGATGTACCCTGGGGGGGGGGTTCCTAACCACCATTAACCCCCCCAGGTGGCCTCCATCAGTTAGATCTGTCTTTTTGGTCGTTCGGCATCCAGTTTCTCTGTGAAATAGGGCGAAGCCTCTCCTTCGCTCTCATTTTACACAGATCCCTGAGCGACCCGTTTTCCAGCTGTTGTTGAGGTGATGACCGTCACAGTTTATCTGAGACATCTGACCCGCTTCCCAGAGTTTTCAGTCACTTTCCAGCACCTCTTTAAGAGGGATTGGCAGAATTTTTGGAGCTTTTTCACCAAAAGAAACAAGCAAATTTACGTTTGGCTCTCCTGTAAAAGTGAATTTAGTCATAGAAATTATTCAGGTGGGCAAACAGCAGGATTCAGCTGCCTTCAATGCTCCTCTCATTACGTCCGACAAGTTTTTATGTGGTTTTTATTCAGGATCGGATTATTTTCGGTTGATCTACTGGCCTTTATAAAGGCAGTGTTTTTATTTTTCCCATTTTAACAAGCGCTTTGAATATTTGTATTTGTGACTTTAAAGTCCGCTCTTTCAAAGTAACGGTTCATTTGGGGCCTCCTTAAGTTTCTGTGGACTCTGATCGGTCAACTAAAGCTAGCTCCTTAATTTTACCCCTTGATCCACAAATATATCAGCTGAGATTAGATCCAGACCTGTTATCCCCTACATCTGTTATAAAATCAAACGATAACAGATTGTACTTCAAACCTTTTGGTTTTGGTTAATATAGGTTAATAAATTAATTCCTGATAAGCTGCTCTAACGTACATTTTTCCTTTTTTTTTTGTCAGATGTCCTTCATGTTAACCTGCTCAAAGAGTCGCTCTGCTCTGCTCTAATAAAATCATCATTTCTTTTTTTTTTTAAATCACTGTCTATAACATCATCTGACAAAATCCCCATTTAAGTACCTTGAACTCAGAGTCAGAGGGGGAGGTAGTTCCTGCATTGGACCGAGCAGCTTTCGGTTTGGAGTGGGATGGAGTTGGATAACTTTAATTCTGGATTTCAGGACACTCAGATGATTTTCCTGAATAATTATCCTCAATAGAGCGCCGAGTTGCCTCAAAACATCAGCCGCTATGGGCCCAGTGCTCCCAAAGCCTAAAGCGGAAACGTGTTTGATCGATCTGCTGAGACTGGTGTTTGCGCTCTGTGTTGCAGCCTGACGATGGGCCAGCTGTACGACAAGGAGAAGGACGAGGACGGCTTCCTGTACGTGGCCTACAGCGGAGAGAACACCTTTGGTTACGACACCTTTTATACAGCGCAGGGTTAATACTTAGAGAACCCCCCCCACCACCACCGTCACACACACACACACACACACACACAGACACAGACACAGACACAGACACACACACTCTGTACTGGCGCACAGAGCTGAAGACATCGGCCTTCACACGTGTTCCTCCACACATTCTGCACTGTCCGTTTTTTTTTATACCGAAACCTTAAACTAACACCAACGACATTCAGAGAGGGCATCGCTCTGCGCCCAGCAGCTTCCCCGTCAGGCTGCTCGCCGCAGACCCAAAGCGCCTCGGCCGTTGCGGCTCTTGTACGCTCGGTTTGCGGAGAGGAAAACGTGAAACACTGCCCAAACACCCGAGTAGCAGCAGACACCGTTTCCGCCCTCGGTATTTGGAACTGAAGTGAAAACACCACGAGCAGAAGGCCAAGCGAGCCTCAGCCATCAGCCAATAAGAAGCCCCCTGCCCACTTGACCACGTGCAGCTTGAGCCCCCCCCATCATGTGTGAAACCCTCCGCGTGTAGACGGCTAAAAGACAGGATGTAAAACAAAATGTGTGAAAGGAAAGGTGGTGCTGTGTTTGCTGAGTCCGACTCCCAGGGGTCCAGCCTTTAGCTCCCGCCATTAATTAGCTCCCATCCAGGTATTTGCACACGTTTCTTCAAATGTCTAAGAGGCTTTTTGCTGAACAGGAATGTCGAGAGCTGCTGAAAAGTGAAGGACGGCCTGATGATTGGTCCGCCGCTGGGGGGGGGGTCCTCGTTACTTGCTCATGGGTTCCCTCGGCCATTAGAAGCTTTAATGGTTTTATTTATTTGCGCCCTTCTTGTGCACCTCCGAGTGAAGTGTGGTGTCACACCGGGCCTTTTTTAAGCTGTGCCTCATTACTTCCCTCCATCAGTCAAAGTCTTCTCTGCTGGGACGCAGTTTGTTTTAAGTTTGGAAGGAGTCGACGATGTCATGTTATGAGTTGCAGTTTTTAAAAGTCAAACCGGTCTCAAGTCTATTATTTGAGTGCTTAGAGTTTTATTTTTGTTAAGATTCTTTTAATCTAGACTCGTATTAGTCTCCAGCTCCTCGTTCACCATGTTGTGTAATTGCTAAGCGTTCTGCTCGTTCAGTTGTGTTCGACTTGTATGAAACCTGCTCAACAAATAAAGTCTGATTCTTCAATTTGTCACTTAGACATGTTTTGTTTTTGTTTTCTCTATTGGCAGAAAATGATGAGAGGAGGAATAAAGCAGTATTTATTTCATGTTTCTGTTTTCATTTACATTCCGGGTAAAAGTCAGAGTAAAATGTGACTATTGACAAGATTGTGATCTAAACGTTTTGATCCAAGTGAAAACTTTATCAGCAGGTTCCTTTTTTTCTCTTTTGAATTGGGGATCTGGTTAATCATCATGAAAAATGCAAAGGTTGAGGTAATGAATCAATAAACCCATTTAGTGTGGTGTCACTTTATATGATGTCAACAGAAGCACTCAATGTTTAATCTCTCAAACAGTCCTGTTTTGGGGGAAAAATAAACTGACAAGTTCTCAAATTGAAAGATAGTTTCTGGTACAGGAAACATTAGGAAAAAGCACAAGCACTAAATATTTAGCACTGACCCCATTAAAATGATTGTCGTCCGATCTGATGATTCATGCCAAACAAATGAAGGAGGCAAAGTGAACAAGGTCACAATAAAAAACAAATTACAAATAAAAAGGAAAGCAAGCTACAAAGAAGCCAAACATAACAGCTTGTTTTTATTCTCTCGTGAGTCCTTTTTTTTCCAGAAAAACGGCCTCAGACCTGTGGTCTTACAGCCACAGGTCTGAATAAAAACACTTCAGCTGGTAGCCCCCCCCCCCCAGAGCCAGTAGAGTAAAAACCCTGCTGCCGTGGCTCTGAGTGCTCGTCCTGCTGGTAAAAGGCACCTCTGTTCCTCTCTTAGCCAGGAGGAATCTGCTGAGTGACGGCAGAGACCACTGATCCTCCGGTTCCAGAAATATGCTGCTTCCACTCAGTCCCAGTTTACAGCCTGAGGAAAAAAACATGTGGATACACTGATAGTGATCGCTTCCTGCCTTTTTTTACACTTTACTGAGCCCGGCTGAGTAACTGTAGAGCCAAAACAAAGACATTAATACTCAAAGTTGTCATTTGGTGCTAAAAAAAAAGAAGTTTCGTCCATTATTTTCTCAAAGTAAATATCTGTCAGATGTGACCATAATGAAAAAAACGTAACACAGTTAGTTTGATAAGAAAAACAGGAGGAAATCCAGGTGGTTTTGTCAGCTGATGTGGAATTAATCGATCTTTAAGGGTTAGAAACCAGTCTCAGTTCCAGAGGAGCGTATTCCAGCAGGGCTGAGGATCTGATCCAGGATGGAGGATCCAAACTTGGAGCCAGCTGTGTTTCCCAGGCAGCTGCACTGGGACCACGAGGTCATCAGCCTCCGTGACCGGGGGGGGGGTTGCGGCG
>JABUIW010000069.1:3102970-3128139 GCA_013363375.1 Menidia beryllina | reverse complement strand
AGATAGATAGATAGATAGATAGATAGATAGATAGATAGATAGATAGACAGACAGATAGATAGATATATAGATAGATAGATAGATAGATCAAAGCTGAGTCAGGTCGTTTTCAATCGAAATTCCCTAAAAGCGCAACAGCTCAAAAAGCGTTGTTCTCCTAAAGAGGCCAACCTGCTCCACAGGGGGACACGCGTCCCTGGCCGGCCTGGTGCTGGCGCTCCGTCTGCTTGTGGCTGAAGGTGAACTCCAGGCTGGAGTGCAGCAGGACCGGCGAGCACACAGAGAAGCCGGCGGGCAGCTCTGACACGTGGGAGCACCTGGATGGGGGGAAAACGACTGTCACGCACGAGAAAAGTGCTAACGTAGACCTTCCACCGAGCCCGACACACAGCCAGTGTTTCCGGCTCTACGGGGACACTAGTGGGCCAGATGTTCCCGAGTTACTCGCCACCTTGCGACCAGAGCTCTGTGCATGGCTTCCCGGCTGTACGGACACTTCCCCACCACCACGGCGCTGAAGTAAAGGGCCTCCTCCAGGAAATGGGACAGCAGCGCGCCCTGGAAGCCCAGCACGCCCCAGCGGGCCATTTTGTCGCTGCAGGACAGGGACAGAGTGGGCTCTCCACGGCCCGGTTTCACCCGGAGCACCCCTGTGCTGTGGTATCCCACCCCGGGGAGCAGAGGGTCGGCCGGGCCGCCCGGGACACACTTGGCCCCCGTCCTGTGGACGTCCGGGACCCCCGGACAGCTGTTCTGGTTTGGCTCTGTGGATCCCGCGGGTTTGCCCTGATCCTCGGAGGCCGTTTGCCTGAGACTCCTCCCTAAAGTCCAGGCTTCCAGCTGTTTTCTGTCTTCTTCTGTTGCCGTTTCATCGAGACGTGGGAGCTTCGAGTTTTGCCTCCCACCCGGTTCTTCGGTTTTCCTTTTCAGGTCTCTTCCTCCATCGGTCCTTCCACAGTCATCTGTGACGGGGGGGCAGGGCTGAGACGGGCTGTCACTCATGGGGATGATGGAAGCATCCCCACCTGGTGATAAACAACAAGACTGAGACCACTTCCTGTGGATTTTTGCATCCCATTAGAAAAATCTTTTGTTCAACCAGAAAACACACCTCCCAAAAATATATTTAGGCCAATGTGGGAAATTCATGGAATGAAAACCTCTAATTTCAGTGGGTTTGCGGACCGTTTTACCATCATGAGACACAGTGTGTTGATGTGAAAAAAAATGTAGCCAAACACACAGCTTGTTAGGGACTCACAAGGGGTGTGACTGGTAAAGAGAATGAACGAAACCCCTGGCTGAAGCTTCCACCTCCCTTGATCAGACGGACAAAACACAGCACTGCCCCGACCGCTCACAGCACGGAGCAGCTCCTGGATTAAATACCTACGAACAAAACACAAAAAAAACGAAGCTTGGGACTAAATTTATTCCATGTGGGTGAAAAAAACAGACTAAATCATCCATCACTCACCTGATGCACCCCCTTCGGGCGATGACCTCTGCATGGCTGTCGTTAAGCACATCACCTAAAAGTTTTAGACACCATGTAGGTCAAAGGTTAGAACATTTAACTTGTGTAGTGACTTAAAGTTTAATAAGAGCTGGAATAAACAGTAGTGAACTGAATAAATTATAACAACAGCTTTTAGAAAACACACCATTGGGACTCATAGATGACCGTCCAATACATTTGGTCCCAGTTCCCATGGAAACGACTTCCTTCTCAACTGCAGGAGAAATGCATCAAGTTTTACGCTATTAATACTCCTACACACACAAACAGAGCAAACGTGAGTATATGGCCACGCTGTGATTGTCGGTGACGTCCAACCTGAGTCAGAGCCTTTAACCTGCGTGATTTGGACCACAGCGGCCAGCAGGGTCCACTCTCTGCCCGGCTCGGGCTTCCCTCTCCGGGGCAGCTGGCTAAAACGCTCGTAACACATTTTGGCGACTTCATCCGCGTTTATCATATTAGACAGCTCAGGTTTTTATGTAAAAACGAAAGAGCACAATTAGAACTGCAGCTGACGTTTAAAGCATTTTCATCTGCCCCAGGGAGCCACGGACAGATGTGGACCTAAACAACTTCAGAGACCTAATTCAGCCAAGGCGAAACGTCAAGGTATCGCGAGAAGTTGAAGAAATTACTTCCGGGTTAAACCAAGCTGGGTTAAAAGATTTTCACAATTAGCCCTGAAAATGGTAAAATCATAAAATCGTTAGAACTGAGAAGATTTATTAATGATTTTTTTTTTAGGGGAATAAGATAACATTTTATTGAAGGACAAAGAGATTTTGTTTAATTGTTGATATGCTACTACCTAAAATACTGTATTTATTCCCTGTAGGGGAAAATAAAACGTTGTTGTAGCTCAAAAATGTTTTTTTTCGGGAAAAAATAATTGCGCAAAAAGAAAGTTAATTTTTAAAAGGAGGTATATATTTAGTACATATAATTAAATTTTTTGTAAATGAATAAATATCAATAAATGTTTCAGAAAACATTTCAGACTATAACTGTTGGCTGGAACTGTACAGCAAAACTGTATTAATTTATCTCCTGCATAACAAGGAACACTTTCAGTTTCTATAGATAGAAAATGTTACTGAGGGAAATAAATGCACGGTAAAAAAATCACGTCTTTGTGTGTTCTGTATATAGTATATGCTGACTGAGTAGCCAGGATGCCGTTAAAGACAAAATATTTTGCACAGTATTTGTTGGTTCTAAATTATCCATACAAGATTACAATTAAAATTTGATTAAACCTGCACAATCTGAAATAACTCAAGTCTGGGTTAGGCCTATTAGAGGCCAAAGTAGGCCTCTAATAGAATTCATCCTAAGCTCCATTCTGTGTTTATTAAGATTTCTTTTATTTAATGTATCTGTCCTGCATCTTTTTGTGGCATTTTTTCCCAGTGCATCTTTTCCTAGTTATTTCTTTCTTTAAAGTAAGTTTAAAAAAAAAGAATGCACCATTAATGTAAAACTTGTAGGAGGCTTTGGCTCAGGGTTCCCAAACCCCTGGATCTTTTGTCTGTGCTCCATATGTCTTTTGCTTCTTGGTATACATATACACTTACTGTAGAGCCACAAACAGTAAAGGATTGTTTGGATGGTTACATCCAAGCATGTATTTTCAATTATAAAGAGCCTGCAGGCCAAACCACAAACTGCGTCCTGATGAGTGGAAAAAGCTGCCGGCACTGGAAGGACTTTGTCTACATGAACAATCACTCCTTTTTGACTAGTTTCAGAGGCAGTGGATCAAATTATGTCAACATTGTTCGAGGCATCTGTATTGCTCTAAGAATAAAAAACAACTGTCTGTCTGTGAATGGAACAAATAAAAAAGGATTCCAACACAGCCAAAGTATTGTGTTTAATATTTACTTGAAGTTCAAGTAATGATGGCTTTTGACATTTTCTATGTCTATAATGACCAAATCTAAAGAGTTTTAGTGTGTTCTTGGTCCACAAGTGAAAAAATTAAAATGATTAAGGTAATTCTGATTAAAACAAAGTATGTGTTGAGGCCGTTTAAAATGTTCACTTGCTTGTATTTGAGTGGCATTAGCACAGAACTCAGCAGTAGTTAAATTTATCAAGTGAAACACAGCAAAATAACCTTTTGGATCCATTTGAATAATCCAGTAAACAATCCGACAAAAAACTGAGCCAAACACGTTAGTTTGATGAGATTTTTTTTGCTCTTTGTAACCATATTATTACTCGACGTACATGGAATTGAAAAATCCATCACTATATTCAGACACATCTAAGCTGTGTTCTGGTTGAATTCAGAAACTGATATTTGAACTCGTCTTTAAATCCGTCCTCAGGCTTTAAAAACAATCTATCAACGTCTTGTGATGACTTAAAATGACCTGAAGAAGCAGTTATGCAAGAATAGCTTTAGTGGAAAAATATTCCTCAAGAAGGGCAAGAGATTTCTTTCTCACTCATTCTCAGTTCGGTCTTGTGTTACCTATGAATCATTCAAGCAGAAAAAAACTGCACCAATGGATAGAAAATCACTGGCAGCATGTCTGAGGGAGCAGGAATCCTCCCCAGAGCCTCAGCATTATTGAAGCAGTGTGGGAATCTCTGACAGAGAACGGAACAAAAAAAGCCACTACTTAAAGAAAGGACCCAAACTTACCACAGTATATTAACCTCAGAGCTCCACCATAAGTTAGAACTTGTGAAGCCTATTGGATCAGAGGCCAAATGGCTTCTAGAAAACTTTACGTCCAGCTGCCCTAACTGAACTTTTCAAGCTTGACCAGGACCTGGAAGACTGAGAACCTTCACAGATATGACCCAAAGTGAGGGTCTGAGGGTTTTGGCTGACTTTAAATCTCATCAGATGTGTACATACTCTGTCTTCCATCCATCCATCCATTATCAATACCGCTTGTTCCCTATTGGGGTCGCGGGGGAACTGGAGCCTATCCCAGTGGTCAACGGGCGAGAGGCAGGGTACACCCTGGACAGTCCGCCAGTCCATCGCAGGGCCACACACAGGACATACAAGTACAAACAACCACTCACACTCACAGTCACTCCTACGGACAATTTCCCCAATCTCCAATCAACCTAACATGCAGGTTTTTGGACTGTGGGAGGAAGCCGGAGAACCCGGAGAGAACCCACGCAGACACAGGGAGAACATGCAAACTCCACCCAGAAGGGTCCTGGTTCCCCCGGGATTCGAACCCAGAACCCTCTTGCTGGGAGGCGACAGTGCTAACCACCACACCACCGTGCCGCACTACTCTGTCTTTGTCTTTAAATATATTATGTAAATTTCGATTTGGACATATTTCAATTAACTTCTGCTCCGTTTTTATGCTTTCCTGAAAATACACAAACCAATAAATGTGGTTTAAAGTGTTTGAAGGGCAAACTAAACAATGTTAAAGCTTCAGATAAAATACTGGTGGATCTGAACCCAGTTGAATGATCAATTGACCGTCCACAATCACCCATTCACACACTTACACAGCTTGGCACAATTTATGCAGTGACTTTTTTCTTTCTCACACAAAAAAGCAGCAACTCATCATAAGACTGAAATCTCATTTATTTTGGATCTGTACAATGTTGACTTTCACAATTAACAGAAGAATAAAAAAATTAAACCTCATGTCCTCTCTGTAGCCTCTATAACGGAGGTGCACTTCATGATAATGGCTCTCAAACACAATCGCACACTCAGTCCCGGTCATACGCTACTGTCTCCGTGTCGCCCCTTTATAAAGTAAATAAATGCATTTCTCTCTGGTAGATATGTTGTACTGCATCTGTGAGAAGCTGTGCCGTTGTGAGTCGACATTAAGGCCGTAATGCCGTCGGGTTTTGGTGCGGTTTCTAAGCGAGAAGTGGAGGTGTGAGGGTGTTAGGTGTCATCTGGTCCGTCCCACACAGACATACGCACACCATCTATATTCATAAACACAATGGCATTAACATGGACGACCGCGCGCGTGCACGCATGCACTGGCATGCGCACACACACACACACACGCGCACACACACATACACAAACATTCTTGCTGTGTGTTTTTTGTGCATCCGATTCTGAACGATTCGGTTCACAAACAGACGTGAGGAGCCTCGGACGACGGCTGATCCCCAGATCTGTGATTAACTCAAAATAAGAACGAAAAAATAAAACAAAACAAAAATTGAAGCTTTTCCCCCTCGCCGTAAAGCTGTGTCACTCCTGCCCGAATCCCTCCGTCTCCTCGATGGCGAACATAAGTTTCTCGCGGAGCTGCTCCAGGCTTCTGTACGGCGGCAGATCCAGACGATTGAAGCTGCCAGAAGCAGAGAAACGTGAAGAAAAGCAGTTTTTCCCTTTCGTTGATCACATCTAACATTCTGGCAGCTAAACACACAGTGGTCAAATCGTTTACAGGAAACACTTCTACACTAAAATGAACCCTTTGATTTAGACACTTTTAGCTGCTCGGCCTTTAATCTGAGCATCAGCTGATTTCCTCTACTGTATTTATCCTTTAAACAAAATGGCGCCATTACCACAAGCCGAGTGAAGCCTCTGCGTTAATGTCCAAAGACCTCTGGATAACAGCATCTGGATTACTGCAATGCTGAAACGCATCCATCACCTCTGAGTGAAGCCGTCATCCATAAAACGCCTGAGCAGGTTCAGACACAGCGGAGGACCGCCGGCCACATTTACAGCACGATTTATGGCGCTTTGACAGCAGCCTCGCAGCTCAGAGCCGTTATCTTTGATCGGTCTGTACGCAGACTTGCAGCTGAAATAAATATGCTCTAATAAATCAAACGTAGGAGGTTTTACAGGGGAAACTAAATGGAACAGACGGCTTTAAATGGCAGCTTTAATTTCTGATGAAACGCAAGGGGGAGAGCTACTAAAACTCATTTGAGAAGACTCGTTTGTAGTCAACACTAATAATATCTGCTCATCTATCTTATTATTTGAGCTTAAGGATGTTATTCCTACAGGAAAAGACAGTGAGGACAACCTACAGGAAAAGGCTCCACCCTCCATTGCTCCACCCTATTCCGTGTTCGTTACATGTTAACGTGCTCTCCTGCCTCCTCTCTCTCGTCTAACTTTGCTGACCTGACCCTTTTCTCAGAGGGACAGTCTTTTCTTACCATGTGTGGCTTCTTGGAAGCCAAGTCTCCTTCCCCACTTTGTCTATGCAGAACTTCTGGGGACCGTTACTTCCTGCAGGGCCAGAAAAAGGCAGAGCGTTGCAGCATGAACCCTGGATAAGGACACGGGTCAGGACCGGCCCGCGGGTCGCGTACCTATCAGCTCAGCAAAGCCGCCCACCGGCAGCCGGCAGGTTCCCGTCACGAACTGGAGCAGCCGGATTCTCTTCTCGTTGTCCATCTCCTTCACCACCTGCAGCGGGGAGACCCGGTCACTCGCTGTGCGGCGGCCCGACGGCGCGCCCCCGCCTCGGGCGCCCTTTCCTTACCTGCCAGAACCAGTGGATCTGCTTGCTGTTCTTGGTGTAGTGTCTGTAGATCGTGTTCTTCTGCCAGTCGGACATGTCGATCTCCTGCATCCCGCACAGCATCAGCTGTGACAGAGAGAACACGGCGACTTTTAGAGAGGCAGAGTTATCCGAGCGATGTCCAACAGAGTCACGTCATGTTTTAGGAATGCTTTGTGAACAGGGGTGTCCGGCGTCGGTCCTGCAAGGCCGCTGTCCTGCAGGTTTTAGGGGTTTCCCAGCTTAAACACACCTGATTCCCACACGTGTGCGATAATCAGGCTTGTGCAGAGCCTTTGAACTGACCCACTTAATCAGAATCAGATGTGCTGAAGCAGGGAAACCTCTAGTGGCCCTCGAGGACCGGAGTTGGGCACCCTTGTTTTAGAAAGTCTGAGGCCTCAGTTACACCCCTGTGCGGACACAGCACCCCTGAAGGGTGAAGTGGCTCCACAGGCTGAGGAAAAGCTGAAACGATTGGCTCCAGGAGATGTCCCGTATCAGGATCTGGATGCTTTTTAACAAACTTTTTTTTATGTGTTGTCAAAACCGTTCTGCAGCTTCTCACCTCTAGCTCCTTCTCATCGAAGTAGCGGAGCCACTCCAGAGGAACCACCTCGTTGAAGCCGTCCAGGAAGGCCTTGGTCTGCTCCTCCACGCCGCGGGTGAACCTCCAGTCCGTCAGCAGGCTGCGGAAAACCCACGCTCATTTCTCAGGTCCGGCCTCGAGCCGGCGGCTTCCGTTTTATCTTCTGCCTGCTCACCTGATGTACTCCTCCTTGTTTTCCTCCGTGACCAGCTCGTTCTCGCCGTCGTCCTTCAGCTGGTGGGTGGAAACCTTCCCCAGGATCTCCATGTCCTGCGCAAAGTACAGCTCCACTCCACACTCCTCCAGGTTGTTCTCCCTGGACACACACACAAACACACACACACAAATGGACCTTTAACTAAACCGAACATTCACATGGCCATTGCTTTTTTCTAAACTCGGCTTTAGATCAGAGAATCCCTACAAGAGTAAGAAAAAAAAAACGGATTTTGAAAGGTTTACAGGTTAAATGAGGAGTTTTTAAACCTTAAATCACCTGAAAATACCAGGAAAACCAGGAAAAAGTTGCCTAAACAATCATTTTTCTACATTTCAAGATAGACAAAGAACCTGCTTAGATGAATTATCAATTAAAGCTAATCAACAAAAACTATTAATTATTTCTATTGAGCAACGACAAAGCTTATCATTTTGTTAACTTCTCCTTGAAGATGCAAACAGATAAAGAAATGACTTTAGAGGTGACTTTCCAAACTTGTCTTCATAAAACTGAAGGCCTGGAATATTTTTCAAGGTTTGGATCTTTGGTTGGTTTTATATTTCCAAACCAGAAAGGAGGCCTGGGAAACCTCAGGAAGAGAAAATAATGGAAACAGGCTGCGATACTTACTTGACCCACATGATGGAGTTGTAGAACTCCGGGTCGATGGACTCCAGGTCTTTGAGGGTGGGTTTCTTGTCTAACATCCGCTTGTAGAACGGCAGCGTGAAGCCCGTGTCGATGAACTTTCCGTGGTACAAAGCCTGCGGGGAGGACGTGTCACATTAGAACAGTAACGGACGCCGCCTGCTGCTCTCCGCTCGCTATCCTCCTAACGTGGCTTTGATTCGGTGAAGCCAACGACACAGCGGGTTTGAACCACAGGAACCTTTTCAGCCCCCGGCGGTCCTGTTAAACTCCCGTGTCTATTAATGGACTCCGCTGACACATGGTTCAAATCAGACAAATTAGACTAAATTAGACATCTAAACTCAGACGCTCAGAGCTCGTGTGTACTGGGGATCATTCAGCTCCCCTTCTGGTGTCACAAATCATTTAGAGGCCGGCTTCTTTTACAGGAGCCGTGAATGGGGCCTTTATTCGCTGGGAAACCTGCAGCCGCTCCCCCCCGATAGCGTTTGAGCTGTCTAGAGGACACTCTGGAGGGTTTTCTGCTTATCCAAGTGCAGCAGGCACCAGGGACTCAGAGCCAGATGGAGACCAACAGAGTGTTTGGAGCTGTTGCCAGCCAACAACAACTCAGACGCCCAGTCACCGACTCGCCGCCGTCTGCTCTGTCCCGATTTTAGACGGAGGACGGCCGCGGAGGCCGGGGAAGGTAGGGAGGCCCTGACATGGCTCCGCGGCTGAGGGCGAGCGGAGGAAAGCGTCTTTCAAAGTGTGTTTCGGGGCTAAAAATAGGCGGCTGCTGGCGGCCGGCGGCTTGGGCGCGGCGGTGAGGTCATTATGTGGGTGACGGACGGAAGGAGGGTGGAGGGTGTCGGGCTGGGGACCGACAGCTTCTTGGACCTCATCCCGGGGAGACATTATAGCTCAAACGCTAAAAAAAAGAAAACTTGACTTTGTGTCTTAAAAACAAACAAAGAGTCCCTTCTCTCCGAGTAGGCTGTCAATAGCCGCAGATTCACCAGAGGAAATCAGAACCGTGACGGCCCGCCAACGCAGGAAGTGAGGACATCTAAGATGGCACAGCGTCCCTCACATATGTCCCAATCTGCGATGACCGTTTATGCAGATGCCCTAAAACAACCATGTTTCAGTGCATACAAGGGTGGCGAGAAAATTCTCAGAGGAACTGATCTTAATCACACTGAATCAGGGCATAAAATAACAATCTCAATAATAACTAGCAATAACAGCGAGATCTCTGTTTATTGAACCAACCAAAAAAAACAACCCAAACGTCCCACAGACGACTTATCCAAACAATCAGATTTAAAACCCACCTAAAACCAAAAGAACCACACCACCACCACAAAACGTACCTTTGAGCATCTAAAACCTGTGAACATTTTGTGTTCTAACAATTCTATTAACTATTAACTAAACTTCAGCATTGAGTCCCGAAGTTCTAAAATCAAAATAAAACCGTTTTACCCTTTAAAACTGGTTTAAAAAGTCACATACATAAATCCATGCCCCTCAGACAGGGTTAGAAATGAGTTAAGCTAAGCTGGGCCCTGCTTTAATGCATGACCTGCAATAATTCAGAGCAAAGCGTGTGGGTTTAGGCTCTCGTATGTTTTTTATTTCTTAAAAAACCTCCGGCCGCTGCTCTCGAACACTGCTCAGGTTTCAGAGAACATTTTGAGAAATGAATGGGTTTCAGAGGCACTGATTCAGTCCTCAATTATCTTAACATAAAGTCTGATCGGCAGCGAGAAAAAAAGGGACCGAAAGCAGACACAAAAAGGATATTCAGACATCTCAAGTAGTAAAAAAAATTACATCTCTGGTGCATCTATGAGGCTCTAACCGGCCTTAATACTACACTTTTGGTTTCCAGACGAAACGCAGAGAATGGGTGACCTACAGCGAGCGGGCCCTCCTGAGTGCTCTGAGTCCAGACTGTGGGCACACACATTTCATGGCTTAGCCCGGCCTGCTTAGCTTCTGACAAATTAGGTGAAACTGCCCTGAGGTCAAGCTCACCATAGCGATGAAGCGTCCGATGAACCGGAAGTAGGTGAGGTGGTCGGGGTTGATGGAGGAGGCCGGGTTGATCTGGAGACAGTAGTTGTTTTTGCCGGCGTACTCAAACAAACAGTACATGGGGTTCAGGACCTCGTGGGACAGGAGGAAGAACCACTCCCTGTGGAGCCAGAGCACAGAGAGCATTACCGCCGGGGAGGGAGACGCAGCACCGGCCGGTCGGGAAGCTGTCGGGGATAAATCACCTCAAAGAATCATTTTTTTATGACAAACTGACTCATAGAAAAACCAACAACAACAACAAAAAAGAAAACAACCCAAAACAGAAAAGACAGACTTTTTTAAAATGCAGATAACAGAAATAATAAAACATCTTTCAACAAAACCAATACAATTAAAAATAGAACAACAAGGTCACAAATCAATAATAACATTCATAGACTGAAATAAAACAGATTAAAAATGACTGTAGTCTGACTTCTTTAAAGAAATATCCCAAATCTAAAGACAACTAAACTTTATTAGAAATAAATTATATGTTGATTAATTCTTCTCATCGTTATCATAATCATATGATATTTAACTCACTACTTGGACCAAATAAGAGATGGTGTAGGAACCTGGCTACCTCTTAAAAACAGTGTGCTTTAACTCTCATTACCGTCAAATCGTTTGACACTTTTTAAGCAAACATGAGTCACTTAAGTGTCCTTTGTTTGTTTGATCTGGGCCTTGAGATTCCTCCCCGAGGGACAAATTTGTTCGCTGTGAAATGAATACACATTTTACGAACCCACTCATGAGCCGGGAATTACATGAAGACAGAACACATGACGGTGAGGATAAATACGACAGGGCTGGATTAAAAACGGCACTGTGGGAAAAGGCGTGTTAGACAGAATGAGGACCCTCCACCAGCAGCAGCACTCCCAGGGCCCAGCCTACCAACTCCCCCCTGGGGGGGAGGGGGGGCGGCGGTGGTGTATGGACTGACGGACGGACGGACGGACGCAGACACCTCCCAACATCCCGTCCGTGGTTCTACCCTGTGGTAGAACAGCATGATGTCACCTACCATAGGGTAAAACCACTGACGTGACACCGGAGACAGAGACACAATGCAAAAACCAAACAGAAGAAATGAGGACACCGCCAACAGAAACATGAGAGCGTTCACAGAGAGGAAGGCCCAAAGGACAGCGGAGACAGGGCGCAGGATGGACACGTGTGATGGGGAAGGAGGAGGACAGAAATGCCGGGCGGGGAGGAGGCGCATGGGCTCGACGTTTAACCATAAAAAGCACAAAGATCCTGGAAAATGGTGAACAAAAACCCACAGCTTGACAAAACAGTCACACCAAAATAGGCCTTTACACAACATAAGCACATAAACAGTTTGTGTTAAAGCCGGTTCAGTAACCGTCAGAGGATCCATCAGAGTTACAGTCAGACTTCACAACGTGTGCGTTTTCAGTTTAAGCCTCTTTGGGCTCGGCTCTGTGGGAAAGCCGCTCTGAGGCCGCAGGTTCTGCAGCGAGTGTTGGAGGAGCTAAAGGGCAAAGCGGACACACTCCTGCACTGGTGACAGAACACTGCCTCTGGACTGCACAGCACGGATCCCAACTTTCCTCAAACGCTCTTTATCATTTTTTAAACGTGTGGTAAGCACAAAATCATCAGACAGAGGAGATGTTTAGCATTTGGCTTTGCGGGCGTTTGACACTTTTTGTGGACTTTTGGTGGCCTCTTCAACATGACATGGCTTATTGACTGTACATGAGCAGGGAGTTCACAGAAATCTTCTTCTATAACAGAAGTGTTACATCTCACAGCAGGAGGCGGAGCAGAGGAACAAACAGAAGAACGAAATCTACTTATTTAACTATTCGTTTAAACGATTGGCCCAATTCCAAGGCAGAATACTTAATTATTCAACTGGATCTTACGTTTGTTGCATGTAAAACTATCAGTTTAGCTATAAACTGGGAAGTTAACACTTATTTAAATAAACAAACAGCAGGTGAAGTAAACCACTAATCAGAACCTGAATCTAAAATCCTCTTTAGATTTAATAATTAACATTGAGGCTCAGATCCAGAGGAGCAGGAAGCTGGTGTAGAGCTCGAGAACAGAAAGAGGACCAAGCACACCGTCACCGCCACCAACATGAACCACAAAAGTCTTTCTGAAAATAGCAAAAGGTCACAAAACCAGTCCCAGAAAACACGAAAAAAACAGACAAAATGGCCGAGGACTTAAAAGCTGAGGGGCGGTGCGCTTGTTTTGAAGCCGCTCTTACCTGGCGATGCCGCCGTAGTCCAGCCCCTCCTCTCCCCTCATGATGATGTAGAGTCGGCGGCGAAGATCGTACGGCTTCACATTCATGATCTGATGAGCAAACACATCGATGCTGTGTGAGGGGGAGCTGATGATCTCTGACTGAGAGCCTTTTTCATCTGTTGGCTGTGTGTTTTGAGCTTTGAGCTTTTATTTATTCACCTACAGACTTTTATTTGGTTGTTTCAAAGCTCTGGGCAAAATGTTTTGGCTCTTTTCAGCTGTTGAAGTTCTCAGAAACGCTTTAGACAGTCATGACCTTTTCTAAAGTTCACATTTTACTGCTTTAAAAGCGATCTACTCTCTAATTTGATCCATTTATATTCTCCATACCACAGTTGATTCTATTTCATTTTTGCATTGTTCTCTTGAAAATCTGTCTGACCTGCTGAAATGAGTCTTCAAACAGCGTCTGCCTGGACACGGAGATCTTCACATGGCTGGGCAAAGCGTTGGACTGCACAGAGACAAATAGGAAAGAAGAAAACAAAATGTTTTAAACACGATGGACACACAACACATTCCAGTAACCACGTTGGGTCTTTGAGATGGGAGGATCTGATGGCAACATCTAAGAAATTCTCAATGAGATACTTCTATTAAGTATATATGGTGCACAATTCTCTTTAACAGGTTATTGCATCTTTGTGGAGTTTTAAGCCAAAAAATGTCTGCAAGTCTTGAAATCAAAACGGGGATCAATGATCTGATATATGCAAATCTTCAAATCACCTGAAAAAACAATTTATTTCTTTACTTTAATCTACCAAAAAAAAGTTAATCTTTTTCACAAATTCTGTGGAATTTACTGGAACTTTACATAACGCTCCAGTAATGTTGATTGTCATTGATAACATTAAATGTGATTACTCATTACACTTTCTTCGATTTGTTCTCTACAAACTTGTGTCCAAAACCTGTGTCCACACTTTTATTTTTTTAAAATAATTTCTCATCAGCACACATAAATAGTCCTAATAATATTCTCTTGCATATCAATGAACACAAGGAAAAAGTCAGTATATCATAAAGAAAAGTCCTAAAAACCCCATAACGGTCTGACTTCTGATCAGTTTTCTCTGTTTCTGTTAAGATGATGAGAAATAAGAGGTGTAAGAGGAAAGTTTGAAGTTTTCCAAGAAACAACTATGCTTTTAAAGGTTTGTTTAAATAAAACCGTACTTGGTAACGGCTTAAGAAATAAACATTTACATCTTCTGTGAATCATCCAAATATTCCTAGACTAACACTCTTGTAAAAATTCTATCCTATGAGAGCAGTGCTTTGAATTTCAGTGCTTTTGAAGTCATTCCACCTTTGACTTGTGAAGAAGGTAGAAATCTTTTCAATAGATCTTTTCAATCTAGTGGTGTAGGAGCAGGGAGACATAGAACCTGCAGGACGAGGCTCGAGATGCCTTCCTGACGTCCTGTTGCTGTCAAAAATCATCCCCGAAAAGCAGGGAATGTCAAAAACACCACGAGCCTTTGCCTCCTTTTTTTAAGGGTACGAATTGAGCCGAGTGTGAGGTTTAATAGCGTCGGCGGCGTCCGTTTGACACTTACATGACAGAGGAAACGGAACTGGTGGTACTTCCACCTGAAGCTGCGATCGTAGGCACCGGGTGACCCGCCCTGCCGCGACCTGCACACACACACACACACAGGCGCACACACAGACACACAGGCACACAGAGGGAAGAGAGACACTCTGTTTTACTAGATTTCAAGTACACGAAAAGTGGAATTGTCAACAGAAACTCGATAAGCTCCTTCCAGAGGTCGGTGTAAACTCTAAAGCCGCCGCCACCCGCTCTGCTTGAAATAACTAATCAGCTGGTCTGTGTCTGTTTGACTGAGGTGAGTCCGGGCCTGCAGCTGTGTTAGTTCAAGCTCCACCAACCCTGTGCAGACGCACACTGGAAATGTGCTCTGTCAGCAGTGGAGAGGCTGAGATGCAGGGTGAAAGAAAGAGAGAGAAATAGAGCTAGATGGTGGGAGGCGGAGGGTGAAATGGGGGGAAGAGAAGAAGAAAGAGGCCTCTAATGTGTCGGGTTTATGCTCGCCGAGCTGCCAGGCACATCTTGGTCTGGGTTAGGAAACAGAGACCGCAGCGGCAGAGCGCTGGCCACGGACGCACACACACTCCTGCAGGATCCAGGATCCAGAGAGAAAACGCAGAGGGCTCTTTCGGGAGCCCCTCTATGTGCATCGTGCCTAAATATCACTGCGAAAATCCTTTTGCAGCAGGAGCAGCAGCAGCCACAGGAGCAAATACACACTCGCATGCTGAGAGTCAACACAGAAAGGCACAAACGTCCACAGACACATACACACACACACACACACACACACACATGCCAGCGCAGCCTGCCGTGGATCTGGTTGTTGCACATCTGCACATTCTCCCGAACTTCTGCGGTGGGATATGAGACGCTTCAGGGCAAGGCAAACATCCACAGGCTGAGGAGGAGGCAAGCTGTGTGCGTTTGTGGGAACGTGCTGCTCTGATAGGACGGGAGCTCTGGGCTCCGAACGCTGACCCCAGCAAATCATAGAAATAGGTAAATGAATAAAAAAGCAACAAGGATCGTGCAGTCCAGATCAAGATCCGATGATTTTCTTTAAAGGTTTTCCTCGAAGGAGGGCACTGTGTGAGTCATCAGTGGCAGAGCGGTTATATCAGAGCACGGCTAAAGCAATTTTATTAGAAAATTGATCTATAAGTGCTTTTCCCCCTTAAACTGAGTTAATTTGGGTTTTTTTGCCTTTAATTTCTTATTCAAAGCAGGCTGGGAGGAAGGGCTGAGAGACGATAGTTACCCTGACTCAAACCCGGGTCTGGGGTCTTTAAAGGTGGTGGTGCGCGAGTTGTGGTCCACAAAATATCGTACTCCCTCTGCGGTGTACTTCATCTCCCAGCCAGGGGGCAGGGGGTGCTCCTTGATCATCCTGCAACAGGGAGAGGGCAGTGAGCACAGTCCCAGCCGGGGGGGGCCCCGTCTCGGGGGGGAGACTGACATACCTCTCCTGCCAATCTAAAAGAAGCCCTGATTTGCTGAAACAAAAAACACGCGTTTCGGTGCGGACGTTTGATGGTTCAGGCTGTTTTTACGTCTCTGAGATAAAAAAAAGAGTAAAATATAGACAACTTTTCTTCGGAGAGACTCACAGTTTGTGTCTGCGGTCATTATTTTAATCAAAGAATTTTTTTTAATGAAAAACTTTTTAAAAACTAGTCTAAAATATTTAAGTTTAAGTTTTAACTCAATGTGACATCATTAAGCTTCCCATTTATACGTTCAGAAGAGTTTTTTAAATATTCTTATCTCAGAGGTGAGATATTGAAAAGCCAGATGATTCAAAATCTAAATGTGAAGATGCACCTAAAGAAAATCATTTTAAATGATCGGGAAGTTTCCCCGATTACAAAGAAAGGGGGGATGGTACCAGGATTGTGAGCTATCGGAAGACCAGGAGTCCAGAAAGCCTCCATATCTGCCTCTGTTTATTCAGAGTTTGGAGTGTGAACCGAAATGTACGAGTTCAGTGAATGCACCATATTTTGCTCTGTTGGGATCCTGATCAGCGGGGAACGTGTTCACATCCGCTAATGTCCAGATGTGGATGACGCACTCGGTGGTCATACTGTGTGTGATGATCACATCGCCATCAGTATGAGCAGACACCCAAAGCCACGCAGCTCCTGACAACAGCAGGCGCACACATGCTCACAGACGGCTCTGGGGGCTCTGAGTCTCACCCTTGGGTCCGAGGATCGTCCCACTGCGTCGTCCGCGTGTTGTGGTTGACGAAGTACACTCTGCCATTGTCTTGACGCTTCTCTGCGGACACAAAGAGGACAGAGGGGCCGCACTGAGTCTGGATTATGATGGGATTTATGACAAAGGGAGAGGGTGTCAGGAAAAACTGGGTGACAAACGGGGCGAGGATCAGAGGAAGCACCCCAGAGGCTGTCTGTCCGCCTTCCCTTTGGAGAGGGGAGAAATTCTCACCGCCACCAGAGAAATCCAGCGAGTCTGTGTGACATTTCGCTGTGGCTCGATCCGAATGCCTCTCTGGGGTGAGTGAAAGTGTGAGCCCGGGTGTCTAACTGCGGCCACTCTGATGCCATTGAATGCTGAACTTTTTCAAGTTCTCTGAACGTAAAACGCACCTCAGAGGATAATTTCTAACAGAAGTGTGTACGAGTTGTGTGTGTCTGCGTGCACGTGAGTCCACTGGCCTCTGGAGAGAGTAGTTGGTGCCCCATCCTCCTCCCTCCGTGCCTCTGACATCTTTTTCTCATTAGCAGCCGTGTGTGGAAGGCCCAGAAACAGTAGTGCTCACATTGCAACTCTTACCTACTTTCTCCTTTGCTCGCTCCACCCCCCTTTACCATCCAGCCTGAGCCCCCTCTTTCTCCCCCCTTTTTTTTTTTTATTTGATACCATCTCTTTCCCTTTTCATCCGTCTTTCCATCTTTTCTCTTCTTGAATCTGAGCCCTGACCGCAGATGAAAAAGAGCGCACCAGAGACGTGAATCTGAGCCAGTGATATAATTGAGGTTTTCGTCTTGAGGCACCGCAACATGTTGAAAAGGCATCACGGGCCGGGAGAGGGGCTCTTTTGGAGGGGACGCGGCTGTGAGATGAAGTCTGAGAAAATGTTGGCGGGACGGGAGCTGCCAGCAGCGTTCGTTTGTGAATGAGTAAATGTGTGTGACGCGACTCTGCATGGATTCGATTACATTACTCATTCAGGAAAACGGCGGATGATGAACGGGCCCCATCGATAATGCTGCCCCTGTAATTTGTGGAGCCCATACAGTGATAAATGAGCCGAGATTCGAACAGAAAAAGCAAAGAGATTTCATCCTGATTCCCTACTGCAGAGTGACACTGGAGATCAGTGCGGTGGGGACATAAATCAGCCGATTACCAGCTGATCCGCTGACGGCGGTCTGTCACAAAAAGCCATGGGAGAACAACAGCAGAGCCCGCTTCTGCTGTTTCCTCCAGCTCCGACTTCAGAAAAACATGTCTGTATTTGAAAAGCTGCCCTCTCTCTCAGATGAAAAGCAAACTAAATCAAAGAAGCCAGTAACATTCTGCTTCAGTGCTGATTAAAGGAGAGACTGGCCAGACCAACGAGGATGGTGGCAGCTCAGAAATTCTTTGAGAAAGTTAAAAAAAAAAAAATCTGCCGACAACAGGCACACCTGCAGGATTCTCCCCAGGGAGGGAGCCTGCCGGGCAAACTTACCCCATCCGGGAGGCAGCGGGCCCAGAGGGTCATTCTCCACCGGCGCTCCGGACGGCTGGGGGAGAAACAGAGAGACACAAAGCAAATCCAGTTAGGACACCTTTCTGTCTCTCTCCTCTTTGCCTTGCAGCTCTCTGGTGAATTTGCCGTCGCCGCGCAGAGGGATGTGAGAATCTTCTCTTGGACGGTTTGAACGACAAGGTTCAGGCGGAAAAACAAACAGAAGAGGCAAACACCGGAGGTTTGAAACAGTCCAGCTACCTTGGTGGACGTGAGGGTCGAGTTTTCCTTTGGCCTCGCTTCGTCGTGAAACCAGGCGTGATATCTGTGGTTTAAGCTTGTGTGTGTGTGTGTGTGTGTGTGTGTGTGTGAGAGAGGAGCTCAGAGCATGGAGTGGTGGGAGGGGGGGTGGGGGGGGCTCCTCTCTGCTGCAGCAGCGAGCGGCGACTGAAGACACTGGCCGGCCGGCCGCTCGTATGCCTTCCAAAAACTACACGCTCGGGAGGAGGATAAAACAACAACGCTGTTCCAATGAGCTCACTGGCTGGATGCAAGCCCCACCCCCCCCTCTAGGTTCCCGCTTACCTCCTCAAATACACCCAACCGCCTCCTCCTTTTCCTCCTCTTGCACCCCGGCACCACTCCCAGCCCCACCCTCCGCCTCCTGCTTTCTCTCGCTCTCTTCTAGCGCTGCTGTGAAACCAGGCAGGGAAGTGTGATGTCTGAGGGAACTGAGGGAACATTCATGCTTGTTCCAGACTGGACACCCCACCTCCTCCCCAACCCCACCCACCCGAGCCCTGACAAAAGGCACCTTTATTCACCCTGGGCCTGGAAACCACTGTGGGGTTTACTCACCGTGCACTCATACTCACACACACGTCAAAAAAAGAAGAAAAAAAAAAGAAAAGGTAAGTGTGTGTGTGTGAGCCACGCTGTGGAAAGTTTGTCCGTGGCAAACAGGCAGTCAATGGCAGCTGTTCTTATGTGGGAACGCACACACACAAACACACACGCATATTTTAGCTCGAGTGGAAAAGTAGCTGAAAAGATGCTTGTTGGGAATTAGCGGCTGCCGGTGGGTTTTCAGGCGAGATGATGTTTATCAAAACGGACGATTTAGGTGTGTAACAAGAAGGTTTAGCATCATTAAACACACCGCTGAGCAGGGCGTGCACCCAGCTCTGACACAGTAACACAACATGGAGCCAAGTGACCCTTAATGTACACAAAACAATGAATAATGTCAGCAGAAAAGTCATTTGGGGGGGATTTGTTTTCATGTGATGGCTGATTTGTTTTGGGGGCTTTGGATGTAGAGTGAAACACGTAAAAAACAGCATTTTCCAGATGAAATGTGCCCGCTCTAAACAGCGCGGAGAGTGGAGCGTAATCCACCGAGTGTCAACGTCACTTCGAACAGCATTTCTCCCATTTAAAGTCGCTCTGTCATGGAAACTCTGAGGGAGTCAAGATGGAAAGGAGTGGGCACATAACAGGGTTAAAGGGTGTATGTGTGTGTGTGTGTGTGTCCCATCGACAGCCAATCTGTGCCCCAGCGCTCCACCCGTAAGGGTTTTCTGTGACTAAAAAAGGTAAAAGGAGAATATAATGATATAAAGACATGATGACTTCATCCTGGCTCTGACCATTGAGCTCCTCTGCAGCTCCCAGACCGAGAGAGGCAGAAGGGAGGAAAAGAAAGGGAGACTGGGAAAACAAGGGAGGAGGAGGAAGCGAGGGAAAAGCAGCGTGTTGGCACAAACGTGTGAAAGAAAGGTTGGATGTTACAGATTCTGGAAGGAATATGCCACAAAGGTTTCAATCCCAGGCGGCCCAGGTGAAAATGGCCATTTACGCAAGTCGCTCTGAACCGGTCAAAAACAACAAAAAAAACAGCTATTCATGAAACTAAAAGTAGTCATTTTGCATTGCGTAATGCAGGAGGATGAGTCTGACCTCTGTCTTCTGGCCCTCGCAGACACAGACAGCTTTATCTGAGAACACGTTCCCAAACAACAAACCGGCTCCTACACAGTAACTTTGGACTCGTCGCCAAGCGCTTGAATTGGATTCAAAGGCGGCTCACACAATTCACACAAAGAGTTACAGCTCTAATTTTTTATATTTGCAACTGTTAACGAAGATAAAAACATTTTAGATAAGACTGTTAACCACAAACATAAGAAACAAAACCAATCAGTTCTTTTAAGAGCAATTTTGAGCTTAAATTGAAGGATTCTCGCATTTAACTAAATGGAGAATAAAATCCACTTAAATCTTCACGGAACAAAAATCTATGAAAACGTTCTTGTTGGCTTTAGTTGAAAACTAGTTGAAAAAATACTGCACCTGAATTACCAGGTTAAAGACCAAACAAAGGGTATCTGAAACGCTGCTTTCATCAGCCAACAAACAATGAGTGTCTGCCTTCATTAGGACAAACTGGGCCAAATCAATTTGCAGAAAATAGTTCATCTGTGTGCAAGCAGAAGTAGAAGCACACACTGTTAATGAGACCGGCCACCGAGCAGGTTAAATGTGTTCTGTTCATTGTCCTTTCATGGTATGAATGTCGTCAATGGAAATATGAGCGCTGAGCAGTTTGTGTGTAAACAGGGGTGAACGGGACACACGCAGCCGTGTGGACGGACGGACGGGGGGGGGGGGGGGGCTTTCTGTGCAGAGCTGCCAGTGATACAACACAGGGTTGATTCAGGTGCTGCCGTTAAGGAGCTCCAGTGAGAATGGACAGAAAATTAATGGGAGGGGAAGAAGGAGGCAGCTGAGGGAATGAGCATAAAAAAGGGGTAAAAACAGAAAGAGAACGAGCGAGAAGGAGAGCCTCTGTGAAATGAGCCTGATACAAAATGAAGACATGCCAGAAAAGGGGGATTTTGGGGACGGAAATGGGAGATTTGTTTGGGGAGGGGATGCCTAACGAGGCAAAAGAACGGTGGGGAGGGGTTAAAGGAAAGAGCGGAGGTAAATGAAAAGGAAGGGAAGACTGGCAGAGGGGGAGGAAACGGGGAGAGTTAATGACTGCGAGGCTGCCCTCTTAACGAGCTGCAATTACTCTGCAAACACACTTTTGTGTTTATAACTCTGCTCGGACTGGTCAATATTTTCGTTCCCAATGAATGTGATGATTACTCTGACAATTAGCTGGGAATAAGTTAAGAGAAAGAAAAAAAAAGAAAACCGCAAGAAAATCCCAACTTTTGTCCGAACATGTTGTCTACTGCTGTTAAAAGACGAGGAAAAACCTTCCAGACAAGCTGAACGGCATCAAGATTTGTTTTAAAAATACAACTATAGCAGCTGACTACACCAAACCAGAAAAGGCACAAGACTGTAATTTACCAAGAAGTTTTATCCCACTTCTTATCCAAGAAACGCTTCTTATTTGCTTTAAAAGGTGACAAACACCATCATTTTAATGACAAAATGACCAAAAGCTGAGACAAACAGCTGCATAACATTCACATGAAGCGAAGCAGGATTTCTTTCTGGACCGCTTTTAGATTCACATGAGCAATTTTTTGCATCATATTTCTGATAAAAGACGCATGGATCAGGTCACACTGATAAGAATGTACCCTTTTTGTTTAGTTGATCAAAAACGCGTAAATAGGTTTTGTGACGCGCACAGAAATCGGCACATGTGCCAAACGGTAATGAATGTGGCCTCAAGCTTAGGGGGTGAAGACAGAATAGTGTTTCCCAACTCTGGTCCTCAAGACACACCCCACTGCATGATTTTCAAGTTTCCTTGCTCGAACACACTGGAATTAAATGAATGGGACAGCTTTTTAAGCTCTTTAAGCTCTGCAGAAGGCTGAATCAGGTGTACTGGAAGAGGGAAACTTGGAAGACAGGCTGGCTGTGTGCCTTAAAGACCAGGGTTTGGAAACACTGAGTGGGAAAACCGAATTTCACTACTGAATGTTTCTTTGGTTTGATGTGCATTCATATTTTACTTTAAAATAGAAAAACTAAACAGTGATAGGTTTCACTGAACTAAACCCGTTAAAACTGGAATTCTCCAGAAGTGCAGATCTCAAAGATCTCCTTAGAGGTGTCTGAAGTCAAAATGTCCCTCTTTCTGAGGTCTTCTGCCCAATGCATGTGGGAGTGTCCATGCCCATAACAGCACCGCGCTCCATTTAAGAGGACGACCAACCCCCCTGACCCTTTTTGGTTGTCATGTGCTTTAGAAGAAATGTGGCACCCGACCTCAAAATTACAGCCCTGTGAACACATGAGCTCAAAGAAACGCTCATAAACACATGCACACGTAGGAGAAGCTCAGTATCAGCATCCACAAAGCAGCAAGAAACTGAGAGCTGATCCCCTCCTCGTTGTGTGGACCGTTTATTTTCTGTATGGCCCCACATCACAAACCCTTATAAAAAGCTCGGGAGGGTCAGTGGTGGGAGTGTCAGTCGGGCAGTGGAGCATGTGGCTGTGTTCACTGTAAAACTATGAGCGCTTTTGTGTGCATTTCCTCGTTCACACACCCTGGGGCCATAAATAGTCGCTGCTATCAGCAGTGTGGGCATTCCAAGACAGAGCCGGGTACTATCAACACCGAGGGCAGACCTGCCTCTTGGCTTTCTCACACACACTGGGGCGAGGGAGGGGGGGGTTTAAGGATGGACGGAAAGTTTCCAGCTCAAACTCGAACTTTCTTTTACAAAAAATTAATTTAAAAAATAAACACAGATTGATAGTGACAATCGTCTCTTTCAAAATAGAGAAGTCTCCAGGGTGATGTGCTGCAGCCAATGAAAACAATGCAAGAGTACAACATGACTGGGAGGGGGTTTGTCAGGGAAAGAAAGCTAGTATTGTGAAGGTGTGATCAGGTAACAGTTTGTTTGCTTCTCTGATGCTTCCACAGAGAATAATTCGGACACATTACTTTAAATTGGAGCTTCACATTTTTTTCTCACTGAAAATTTCTGGGTTCAAGTGATTTCCAACTCACAAGAGAGAGCAAAGAAGGGGAAGCACTAAGCTACATTCAACAGAATAAACAGAATTCTACAACAAACTGGGGTCAAAATGATCACCTACCAGAGCTAGTGTAGATGCCAGAGGACAAAGAGACGCCAAAAGTTACAGCCGTCACCACCTGCTCTCACTTTATGTGAACATGTTATGGCATTTCCCACAAAAGGGGTCATTCTCCCTGCTGCTGGGCTTATATTTCCAACTAAGGAAGGTTAAAGGTCGCTTCTGCCGTGCGAGAGCAACGGTGATTACTTTTTTTGGAGCTGGGGTTTGACACAACAGTTACAAACAGGAAGAGGCATAGTGCAGGATGTAGGCCCGAAAAGACGAGTATTTAGTGAAAAATAGGTTTCAAGAAGGATTAAAAAAGAAAGGGAGCGCCTGAAGGATGGATTAACCTCAGATAACCAACACAACAAAAGATTCACACAGCCGGATGCACATAAAAACAGACACAAAGAGACTGAGAGAGGGACAGGCAAACATAACAGCAACAACCCGCCGCGGCTTTTTTACCGAAAGCCAGTAAGAGTTTTAGGGCCGGTTTTCATTCAGTCTACGGTGGAAGCGCTGGTGTTTTCATCCAGGGAGTCTTTAGTGTTTCTTTGACCTTGGCAGCTGAGAGGTCAGCGATCATCAGAGACACGGCCCAAAAATGACCACAAACAACTCTGTGCAGGTCTCAGTTCTGCTGATCTGAGAACAGCACGTCTAAGCAGCAGAAACATATTGGATAAGAGGGGTTTCAACTGTGAGAGGCGGTAAAGGCACATTTGGCCAAAACATTGTTAAATTCCATCCATTCATCAACAACACTGCTTATTCCAAGTCGGATTGCCGGGGGGTGGTCATTGGGGAGGGACAGGATACACTCAGGACACGCCACTGGGTCATTTAGCCAAAGTTCCTGCTAAAAAAACTGACAAACATTGCAGTTTTTTTGCTATTGTGTTTCAATGAGCTGCACAGCAGAAGATGCTACAGAAGCTTATTTTGTTTCTGGGGGTTTGGTCATTAAGTAAAGCTCCTCCATGTAGAGAATCAAAACCAATGGAACAAACAATGGTGAGGGACCCTGCTTAAATGGGGAGAAGTGTGATTGCATTGTGTGTTTAGAGACAACTCAAACTCCTGTGAAGCACAAAGTACCTGGTAGAGGAAGCGCTGGCTGAACTGGTGCATGGCGCCCTGCAGCTGGCTGCGCTGGCTCTGCCACTGCTGGTAGTTGCGCACAGACTCGGCCGTGGGCCTCTGCCATGTAGTGGTTCTGGTGTTGTGGTCCACATAGTAGAACCTGCCGCGCTGGTCCACTCGCTTCTCCCAGCTGGACAAAGAGGGAAGGGGGGAGGGGGGTAGATACAGGGTGGGGTTAAGAAGGGCTGTAGCTTTCAACAACATTTCTATAAAGGATGCCATGAGTGGGTGGCTGTAGCAAAAAGCTGCTGATGATAACAGAGCTGATTTATAGAGGCAGTGAATAACAAACAAAGACGAGAAAAGGAAGGAAAACAGTGAGAGGAGGTGGGCAGAGAGGGGACAGCCCAGAAAGGAAGAGAAGGGAGGAAAGAGGGGAAGGAAAGAGTGAAATGTAAAGATGAGCCAGGACAGCGATGCAGAGGGAAAACAAGAAGATTGTTTTTGATAAATCAACGCAAAATTTTTCTTAAAAAAAATGAAACAGCAAACTATCAGAGATCTAAATGAATCCCAACATTTGTTGTAAGGAGCAAACAGTAGCGGGCTGGCAGGCTTTCATGGTGACAGTCTGGCTCTGTGTGAGACATCCGACGGCCCTGCCAGCCCTCACTCAGGATGATGTGACCAAACAAAGCCCCGCGGGGATATCTGCCCCACAATGAACGTGCACTGCAGCCTCAGCCTGTGCACGGCTGCCCGCCAGCGGCATTACTCAGAGTTTAAGTATATCCTGCTCTTCCCCTGAGACGGGGGGTCTGGACACAGGCTGAGATACCAACGGCTGATGGAGACACACACACAAACACACACCTACACACACACACACACACACACACACACACACACACACACACACACA
>JABUIW010000069.1:3088564-3102960 GCA_013363375.1 Menidia beryllina | reverse complement strand
ACACACACACACACACACACACACACACACACACACACACACACACAAAGGACAGCCACTTGGAGCACACAGACGTTTCCCGGGACCGACTGCCCATCTCTGACTTCAGTGCCACAGAATCTGGAGGAAAGAAACAGCCCAAACTTCTGCGTGCTTGAAAGAACACGCACGCATACGTCAGAGCGAAAAGCAAACTGTTGGGCGGATGGTATCAGCTGTGATTCAGTGACTTCTGGGAAAAGGCAGGAAAAAAAACGCGGCGCGCAAACGCACTCGCTCCGAATCGTAATTCACACTCTCTTTTTTGACAGAGGCTACAGACTTAGGTTGTGTGGCCCTCCCAGGGGTCCAAGCTCTATGGATAGACCCATTTCTGTTGCCCCAAAGCTATTAATGCAAACCCAAACACCAACAAACACATGCACTGTGTGTCCCTGTGCGGAGGACCTGTGTTTACTCCGGTGCATAAGGCAGGAGGTTTATGTCTTTCATCACATTTCAATTGATGATGGCGTATTTATTTCATTTTCAGCTGGCAGTTATTCATTATCGTAATTTTAGAGTATAATCCAACTTTTTCATTGCACTTAAGGCTTAGAACTACACAAATAAATCAATAACGTATATCTAACTTTCAAATTTTATTTTAACAAGTTGACGACAATCAAATGCACCTGGCTTGTTTTAGAGTGGCCGACTTTTGCTTTATGTTTTCACACATTTGCCAACAAAGACTTTGCTTTTTATTTTCAAGTTTGCTGCATTTTGTAACAAAATCGCATAATAAATCGCAATGCCACACTGGAGCAGTTCCAGATTCTACTAATATCTTGTGTATAATGATTTGCTGTAGATTCCAGATTTATTTTCTATCTGCATTTCAGGATAGTTCTACCAAATATTCACTTTGAGTTTACGTAAAGAAATATCCAGTTTTGTACAGATAATCTTTCAAATATGCTTTGGACAGACTGTGTCTTTCTCTGAATCTTCTTACAATTTACCAGTATATTCTGTAAAAAACTGAACAAAAGCAAAGTGGTCAAGCTATCTCAGGAGCAAACTGTAGCTTCCCAATGATTATAAAAAAATATATGCCTGGAAAAACTGACCCAAAATTAAGATGAGCTGAAGATCCAGGATGTATAGCAGTGACTAAAAAAAGGTTAAAGAAGATTAAACCATTTCATCCTTTAATCATAATTGGGAATGTGAGGTGATGTGCAGGTAAAATGGGCGAGCTTGAACCCCCGATTGGGACAGAGCTCTAACAGCTTTCAACCTATCCGGGCAGACAGAGGCAGCAGACAGAAAGGGAACAGGAAAGGAGGAGGATCACGGGGCCGGATTACAGCACATGCTGGAATCCTGGACATTTCAGTGAGAGGAGAACATCTGCAGCCCAGATGCTGACCTGCTAGCTGAGACTGAGACTTCACCTGAGTTACCTGCTGACTCGGATTGTGACATCAGATGAAAAGGCCGACTGATGGATACCTCTGAAGATGTGTTTGCCAGCTCATCTATAATTCCTTTTCCCACTGATGTTAGGCAGAAGTGTATTTCACAAGAAAAATACTGCATCGATGCAATTTCCCTTTGGAGATCCACAAAGTGTCTTTATTATTGAACGAAACCGAAGTCAAATGATCGCAGATGACTTCCCATTTTTAAGTGGTGTTATTGCAGTTGAAGCTGAAGTTCAAATGCCTTTCGGCTCGTTTCTGCGTTTTAAGTTACATCATCAAACCGCCTCAGAATCTGTTTTTCATAGTTTCGCAACGTCCCTGATTTTGTTTAACGAAAGCAATGACATCGAAAGCCAAAACACCAAAGCACACGTCTGAAACATTTCATGGTGAGTTTTCGTTTAGATGCTTGCTTTCCTGCTGCTTCCTCGTCTGGACTGGTGGGCCCAGAGTGCTGCAGCAGCGCAGACAATTGGTAGATAGTCTCAGACCACTTTGGCTCTCAGCTTCCTTTGAAAGGCAGGACACACACTGCTCCTCTCTGATATTAACACCAGCTGCTTATTTACTGGAGCCAGGGAAAAGCCCAGAGACCACAGTCGCCCGCTGGGTCTCTATGCAGTTATTTATTCGTCTGATTGTATCTCTTTATAGCGTTTCTTTCATTAACTATCCACTCTGACCGTGCCCCTCTTGGAACTAGAGGTCTATGCTCATTCAGCCATGAACAGTCATCAGTGATTTTCTATTTGCTCTTTGCAGCAAAATCTACGAGCCTCCTTCTTTCCATTCGTCTACTGACTGAAATCCACTAAGATTTCACACATTTTGGAGGGCCTGGAGTTGAACTGTACCTCAGCTGAAAACAGCAGGCTGATCAGTCACTGGTGGACAACAATCCTGCTTAAACTCAACAAAAAGGGAGCCCACTTCCAGTTTTACAAACACTGTGACAAATGAGGAAAGAGTAGCCACAGATATATTTCCTTGTTTTTCCACTTGCATCTGTCTTTTGTCTGCGGTTTGAAAAGTTACAACCTGCATTCAGTCCTGCATCAACTGACCCAACAGGGGTCATTTCTGCTGCTTTGATGAGCAGTGAAGCCAATATAACACTCAGACAGATTCAGTGGTTCACATGGGAGTGACCCCAGTTCACTCTTCTTTTTAGAGGATGTTTGCTATCTGCATTGCCTCACACAGCAGCCTGAAATGAACAGTCAGGCAGGATGAACTAATGTTCTCATTATACCAGCCAGGTCCTGAATATTTCAACAATAAGGGGGAGTATAAACCAAAAAGATGAAGTCTGACTGGCTTCGATGAGAGTTAAATTACATATCAAACCCTGAATGGATCAGAACAAAACAGCAAGATTAATTTGGATAAAGGCTAAATTAAACAGAATGACGATAGAGAAATGGACACAAAAGAAATAACTAGAAAATTGACAGCATTACATTAGTCTAAGACTGAAAATATGAATATTGACATGAATCACACATGCAGCTCTGACTGAAATGCAAGTTTCAAACATGCAGCAAAGACTATTAAAATATAAGGTAAGGTAAGAAGGGCACAACAAGGAGAAACTCGGAGTCCAAACAATGCAGGCCACCCGGATGATTGGACAGCAGCTGTGAGCGCTGAACAATCAGCCCCAATCAGCGCCCGTCTGCACTGAGGATCGTATAAAACAGCTCCGGCCGCAGGGAGACGGCGTCAGAAAGCCCTGAACGTTGTGTCGGTGCAGTCTGTCAGGAAACGATCACAGGTCAAATTTGACTCTAACCTGTAGTTACTGAAGCAGGATGAGGTGAGTTCCTTTGTGTCGGCTCTGATCAGAGCTGGATCACCTGTGACTCTGCTGCGTGTCAGGTGGAGGTGACGGAGGTTTAAACTGTCTGACTGGTCTGAAATGCACTCTGAAGTGAGCCCTGTGTCTGCAGGGTGCTGTGGATTTCGTGTATGCTAGTTGGAAGCATCACTTGCGCTCCACAAAGTGGTAAGATCCTTTAAAAATGTGTCTTAACCTTGAGTAAACCATAACTGACTCCTGCTTGTACCTGGGGTTTCATTCAGGTACTTCATGGTATTCGACTTCAGTTATGAGAGAAGAGCCACCAAAGTCCACCTATGAGAACCCTACCAGACAGTCCAGTGGTTCTGGGACCCAGCATTACAGCACTCAGGAGGACCAGTATGGGACTCCGGGAGCCCAGTACGAGTTATCAGAGGGGGGCTGGACCTCTGACACCAGTGGCGAGGAAGAACCAGTTTTCACTCCGGCTGCCGCTGAGGATCAAGTCTACGCTTTCAAGTCTAAGGCGCACTACAACAAGCGGCGTGTGCGGCTAACTCAGTTCCGCTACACGCCAACAGAACCCCGAGAGCCCCAGGAGCCGCTGTACCCATACCATGGCAAAACCCCTCAATACAAAGCCCAGAGTGGCTTCTGAGGATCTCTGGTGAGGCTCCCTCTTATGATGCATCTCCAACTGTGCCTGCTTGCTAACTTTTCTCTCTCCAAAGGTCTCAATGTTCCAGAGGAATCTCTGCTTCTATATGCAAATAAACCTCTTTCATGAGGCTGAGTCTTGCTCTGTTTTTAAAGCATCTGCTGCTGGATGCAGAAAAAGCCATAGGATCCAGTAACCTGGATTTATCTAGTGTGGTGACATCACAATCCATAGTGACTAATTCCAAGTAGCATTCCCGCTTTAAAACCTCCTATGTTCGTTAAAGGTGTCTAACATGCAACTTAAAATGAAGCAGCTGGATGCTGCAGAGACCTTTCTGTACTCGGGACTTGCAGGAACCCAGTCTGGATTTGTGCTGGCCTGGATCCAAAACATCCCTTTGCATTTGGCAAAGGGCTGTGCTCCATGAATTTAAGCCAGCCCCTTGGTAGGGCTGGCTGCTGCATCTCTAATGTACTTGGCTAAACTTGAGTGGGCAGAGCATTACTGGCTATCCAACCCATAATTGTGATCACACCCCCTGGTGCTGCAAAACTCTGCCTTCGCTGTGCTGCAGGAAATGACTGGTGCTGAATGTTGGCCTCTGCAGCTCTAAGCATCCAATCACTTGTGCATTTCTGCAGGGTATAAAATGCTTTTAAATGACAAAGCCAGCTTTGCTGATTAAAGAACATCTTAAAAAGGGCAATAATAAACTAGTATATTGTGAGCTATACTTGGCTGTTTTTACAACAAAGCAGCACAATCTTGGGCTCCCTGATGCAGAACAGATGGAAATTAAACCCAAATATCTGCTGCTTTGAGGCTGAGCAGGGTCACGATGGCCACCATTAACCGAAATTGAGCACGGCACAATAACGCAACCACATTCAAACTGGAGCCCTGATTACTGACTAAATTGTACAGAAGTGATGGCTTTTTCCTGCAGAATGCCTGATTATCCATAGTAAATATATTTAAGCTGCACTTGGAGTTGAAAGCTTCTAAAAGCTTGAGCTTGCTTTTAGCAAGTATAGGGAATATTTGATTTCACAAATGTAACAGTTTTTGTTTTAAAATGCTTCTTGCTTTAAAAAAACTCTTAAAGGAGCTTAAAGTGGACAGTAGATCCACCTTAAAAGGTTTTTCTGTTGCTGCAGGAATAAAAACATTTGCAACAAAACAGAAACCAGAGTGGTTAAGTTTGTGCTGAATTACCGGTTACAAAATCCACAGAATATTTGATAAAAACAGTATGACTCATGAGGTCTCCTCAGCCTGGCTCCGGATGGCTTTCATTATTTCAGCTTCCGAAGCCCGATTTCTCAACTCCCCCTTCCCCACACCTTCAGCCTCTAAACAGTTCCTGGTGCGTCCATCTGGAGCATTAGCTCCGTATTAGCTTGCTAATGGATCCTCTGAAGGGCCACGGCGGACAGCAGCCAACACCGTGCTGGATGGAGGTACATGTGGCATTAAGAAAGGACTTTTGTTCTCTGGGCCCCCACGCTCTCATTCCTTGTATGGAAAAAGTGAGATGGGGGGTGGAGGTTTGGAGAAAAGGAGGAGTGACCTTTTCCTTAGAAACAGCCTCTTTTACTTTATTTCTGTCACCCAGTTGCACACGCTGTGAAAAATTAATAAATCAGGCCGAGTAAGAAATGTCATTAAATGCTCGAGTCCGAAACTGTATTAAGACAATGCGAGCTCAGCTCACAAAGAAACTAAAGCAGGATGAGGAGGAGGGAACAGTTACACAAAACTGTATGTAATAATGGCAGAGAGACACTTTAGATCCTCCCCTGAGAGGACAAAGATAAATTGGAGCATGAGAACTTTACAGTGTCTCACATTCATTTAGCAGATGCTTCGACTCACTGGAGGGCAACACTGAGGTTTAAAGGGATATTTTGACCTATGAACGGGGGAAGTTAAGGGTCAAACTAGCAACCTTTTAAGTGAAAGAGTCACTCATTCGGTTTTGTGAGTTCGAACTGGTTGACATGGACTTTAATTGGACCATCGTGCCTTTCTGGTCAGTCACAGAGATTTGAGATATTTCTGATCGTCTGAGTAACCATCACAGTTCCCCTCCTTTGCTTGGCAAAATGTCCCATTTACATGTTGTTTTTCACCATTTGACTGAGTCTACACCCTTTAAATGAAGTAATCTAGCTGAGCACTGTTTGGAAAGCCATTTATCCTGCTATTTATAATCATCCCAATAAAAAGCTTTTATCGGTGGTAAGAGAAACGAGTGTAAAATGAACAGGTAAAAACTTTATTTGTATGAACCTTAACACAACAGGTCAATGAACTGTGGCACTTGGTGATGAAATTACCAGCAATTTTGGTAGAAAAATACATTTATGTCAGTTTTGGTGGGAAGTAAAAGCGCAATTCACATCAAGAGCAGAGAGCCCATCCCACAGCATAAAGTGTTCATAATTTCATAACACCCACCCAATTTACGAATTTACCGTACGAGTTCATATAACAGATGAACCAGTGACTCAGACAAAGGAACCTCATTCGACTTCGGCCCATGCCACATATACAGGAAGCCAAATTAACCAGGAAGAGGTTGCTAACTATTAAACTGCAATCTCCAGAGTGAGTGCAGCAGGCCAAATAAAAATATGAGACATGAAATAAGAAAGTTTTGTGTGCCCATTGAGCAGTAGTGTAAAATTTCATTTTAAAAAGCTCAAACATATGTTTTTACACAATCAGACAACATAAGTCAAACTCATCATCATAATCAAGACTACGATCAAATGATTCAGACAATTATTCCTATAGAATTAATTATCTTTCACAGCGACATGACATTAAATTGTTTTTTCATGCAGGACTATTCTGAGCAAAAGCCAAGAGGGCGATAGATTTCTTTAAAACCTAAATCAAGGGTTTGAAAAGTCATCCATACATTAAAGAGGCTCAATTCATCACTGATATGTACTGAATGAAGACTTCTGTTCATCCCTCAGCTTGTTGCTCCTCTGAACCCAAAGAATAATAATCAGGAAGTTTAACTATGCAAACACAGTTGCCTCCTGGATACAGAAACTCTAGAACAGGAGTTCCACTCTGGTTCACCTTCACTGACAGCAGGGTTAGACTTTAATGCTGCCAGAACAGTGATTAAAAAAAAAAATTAAGCTTGTATGGTTTCAGAACTCTGTCAGCCTTTTCCTCCAGCCAAAAGCAGCACAAATCAATCAGCTGGTCACCATGTGAAACTCTACACACCGAGCCTCTGCTCCCAGTCCCCACTCGCAATTCCAATAAAAATTCTTTATTCAAGATGAGTGCGCGGCCCAAAAACTATTTACCCTTTTTTTTTTTAAGCGAGGCTAAATATTAGTTCTCAAAACACATTTGAAATCATATCTGTGTTGTTGCCATTAGTGACGCAGAAACTTCCCTAATTTGGAGTAATATGAGAGACAAGACCACCGGATTTTCAAAGTCGAACCGAGGCTCTCCGACCTGATGGCTGTTCAACAAGTGCACAATCGGGATAAAAAAACAAGTGTAAAGAGTTGGAACAAACATACCCCGGTGGAAGTGGTCTCTCCCAAGTTGTGGTTTTGGTATTGTGGTCAACGTAGTACACTCGGCCGTGGGGCAAAACTCGCTGCTCCCAGCTGCAAAGACAGACGAGCACACATCAACTCCAGCACTGAGCGGGCCACAAAAACAGGCTCCTTCTTTTCTGAGATGACACAATTAACATGACTTATTGGGCTATTCTGAGAGCGCCCCACGGTAGCTGGACCGAGAGCAGCACTGATGCAGTAAATCCAGAGGACACTCCTGCTCCCAAAACGGACTTAATGGCCTCTAATCACTCACTTAGGTTGTTGGGTGACACTTATCAACCAAAATGTCCCATTTATCTTTGGTTCTAGTTTCTGTTTCTTACTGCCACCTTAATTGGTCTCACCTGCAATGAGGGGAGGGGGAGAAATAACGTCCTGAATGATTACTGCAAATTTCCTAATTCATTCACCAACACCTCTTCTGTAAATAACTGTAAATGATTCACAGCTACAAGAAGGAATGACGTCCATTAGATTGCTGACTGGAGTTGAAAGAGAATCTTATCTTTGACATATTTACTTACGACTACTGAATGTTATGATGAGGAACTGTTAACTCCGCACTGATGATGTGTCTTAATTTCAACAAGGCGGAGCTCAAATGTATGAAAACAACTTTAGATTAAAGTCTGGAAAGTGAGTCATCACATCTGAATTGTTTGAGGGAACTCTTTTTCCCATAAATGGGATTATTTAGGAAAAATGACTTTTTCCATATATATGTTTTTATGATACACCACTTCGTCATCTTCCACTTCTCACTCAAACTCAAATATGTGTTGATTAACACTGAGAATGAGCTCCTTTATCACACACCACATCTACCCAGCACCACACAAGGCTTGCAGTCGTAAAGTCGTGGCTGTTTGTTGAAGTTTAGCAGACATGGTTACTTTACTGGCTTTTTCTAACCCCTGCTAACAATTTCAACCAGAAAAACGCTGAACTGAGCTTCCGTTGCTTCAACTTTTCGAGTTTCATTTGGATTCAGTGACTCCATAACACACAGTGTTAGAAAGTGTGGAGACAACGTTTTCTTTCTCTTAAATTTGTGTGCAGCAGGGTATTTCCCAGGAAAGAGTGTCCATTGTAGGGTCAGAGTTTTAGGGATAAATCCACGGTGAAAAGCTGCTGGCGCGCTGACCCTTACCCCGCTGGGAGTGAGTCAGTGGTGGACTCTGTGGAGCTGTTGCTGGTCTGCTCAGGGTTGGAGGTGGCACTGGGGCTGGGCTCAGCGGGGGTCACGGAGCCCAGAGCGTCCTGACCGTGAGAGGGGCTACTGCTGCTGCTGCTGGCTGCTGGAGAACGGCCTGATGGCGAGGATGAAGGAGGAGTCTGCCGGGCCACGCCTCCACTCCTCTCCAGCCCGTTGGATGTCAGCTCCACTTTATCTGAGAGACCATGTAGAGTAGGAGAAAATCATCAAGGAACGATATTCAGATGTATTCAGATATTCCCAGTGACACATTTCTTATTTTGTGCCATCTAAAGGCTACATGTTAAAATCCTGTCTGAGTCTGTGTGGCAAAATGAGATAGTGAGCAGTTTATTTGCCTGCACTGTTTCCGGGGACGTCGTGACTCTTTGAGGAACGGCGGTGACCAGAGGATCCGGGTCCAGGGATCTGCTCCTCCGTCAACTCCCCATTAGTCAGAGAACTCCCTCTTGAGCCCCCCGGGGATTCTCCCTGTGGACCCCCCAATGAGTGCCGGTTGCTCCTGCAACCCCAGTTTAAAAGAGAAAAAAAGGGATCAGAGCAAAAAAGATAAATGAAAAGCATATGAAGGGGGGTAGATGAACAAAAGCAGGAAGAGAAACGGAGACAGAGATGGGACAAAGAAGCATCATTAGCTGTTTTTACTGTATTCAAAACATATGTTTAGCTTGTTACTTTTAGTCTTTTGAACTGGAGACACTTGTTGTGTTGTGAAAGCGGCGGATGTGTTCAGGGGCAAAACAGCACACCCAGACCAGCTCAGAGGTGTCCGCGCCGGCCACTTTTCCTCCCTGGACGCCGCCATGTTTTCCTTTCACTAAAAATACCACTTTGCTTTTCTGTCGAGAATTTTCATACAAAGAAAAACACGCTGGCCTTCCCTCCCCAGCGGCGAGGAATGCTGCGGCCGCGCTTGGACCGCCACCAAGACAGCGGGGTTCAGGACAACGGCGTTTATCCCCCCCCCCTCCGTCAGCAAGAAGAGGCGGCGCCGCGTTTGTGTGCCGCCGTTGGCGGGCGTGTTGGCGTGTGGCCGTCACCGGCGGCCTGTCTGCTGGGGGCTGTCCGTTCACGCACAGGGCTCAGATGTTGGCTTCTTCTCCGTGACAGCGGCGGTCTGGACTTTTGGCTGAACCGTGCCTAAATACCCCCCACAATGTTTGGAGGGAAATACCAACCGACCCCACGCGCTCCCGCAGGAAAGCTTTGAAATAAATGCAGCCTCCTCCACTATTTATTATCCCACTACCATTCTAGCCAGAGAGCAGCGTCTGGAACCGCACTCAGTGGGGAATAACGTGCTGGCACTCTGCGTAAGAGCCTCAGACGACCAAACTGGCAGCGGACGCGTTCACTCGATCCTCTTCTTTTCTTTCCTCTGTTTATTTGGAGTACAATTAGGCCCGGGGTTTATGATTTTCATATAAGCGCTTCGCAAACAATATTTCAGAGAAAGGTTTCACGGGGTTATTATTGTGCATTTATTCTTATTATCATACCGCAGTGTCGGCAGAGTTTTGAAACCGGCTGCATGAGGAATTTTCCTGGATTTCGATGGCCGAACGCTCGGTTTCTAAGTCTGTAAGCGTGTGAAACTTCTCTGACGTCTGTATTCCACCTCCTTCATGTCTTTCTACATTATCATTATTCTACAAAATCAACGCTCACGACTACCCCATCCACAGAACTGCTGATTTAGAATGACTTTAATGACATATAAGGCCTGATAAGGCTTTCAAACCTAACATTTTAAAGGTCAAAGGTCAATCAAACAGATTGTATCCGGTCAGCCTGGTAGCTGGTGGACATTGAGCTGGCAACTTGTGGTGGAGCAGTGCTGAATGTGGACGGTGTCCGAGTTTTCGTTGAGACGATGCATGGCCGGACGTTCCTGCAGGAACCTCTGCTCTGCTCTGATTGGTTGCTTTTAGAGCATCTGAGCCTCAGCTGAGAGGGGATGCCCTCTACAGCCCTGCATTCAGAGTCATCAGTTCAAACTGCGCTAACGGCCTCCGTGTCTGTGTGTTCTGACCTGCTGTGGGATCCAGCTGTGCTGGTGGTCTCCTCACTCTGAGTCCTCCTCAGGTTCGGCCTCTCAGACTGAAGTATTTCTGCAACAGAAACAGTTCAAGTCACGACTGAATGACTGACAATCACATTTCCAGCATGACGAAAACAGACACAATCAGAAAAATGAAGATTTATCACTTGAACTGATGCAAGCCACAGCAGTTCAAAGAGAAGAGAATACAGGAAAAAGAGAGCTGTGAGCTGGATTTACACCTTTAGAGTGACAAAGTGGCAAAATATTTAGTTCACAGACCATCGAGTAAAAAAGAAATTGCACCTAAAGACTGAATGCAGAAACATGAGAATGAAATTTTCTCTGCCCTCAATATTCACTGGATTAAAATGGCTAAGCATACATCTGTTGGGTATAAATATTTCTGTTTAGACGGGAAAACGTGTGCAACTAATTTCAATGTTATTTCAACTTTCCTTTTGATTTACCACCCAATCACAGACCTACAGCCGCAAAAGTGAAACAATCTGATCAGAAACATCAGTGTTGTTTCTGCCTAAAGATGTTTACTCATCCTCCAACAAACACCTGTAATCCACTCTGTCCATTTAATATGATTTGGATTTATATTTGTTTATAGCAAAAAGCTTTAATATTCTGCAAAGCTATCAATATATATATATATGTTTTATATATATATTTTTAATCTATTATCTTATTTTACATGATTGTATTTGTATTTTATTTATCATTTTATTTGATGTATTCATTATTTATTTTTTATGTTTTTCATCCATGTGGATGAAAACCCAGCATTCAGCTGAAGTGGATTTCAGTGCCCACCTGCCCCACATTTAACGTCCACCCCTGGTGCATCCTGGTCACTGACTAACCTGATCAAGGACTAATTCGGGTAAGTCTTGAATCGGGCTTCAGGCTTAAAACAACAAATTATTTCTTTTCACTGAATCCCGAGCCAGAAATTTGTTGTTAGACTTCAGAGAACAGGGGAAAATAGATGCTAGGCTTTCCAAAAGACCTGGTTATCTGCTTTAAAATCTACACTTTTTTAGGATGTATAAATCCTTTCACGCACGGCATAAGCTGCCACTTAAAACATCATGTTTAGAGGGGCTTTCACTGCCAGCCCCACATGGTAGATAAGCCCTCCCCACCTCTTCTGCATCATTTCAGGAACAATGAATTAGTGCCGTAAATCAAAAACGTTTCCAGAGCACCAGTTTCAGTTCCAGTATCTCCGAGAGGTCTTATCATCTATTTTGAACATTGCAGAGGTTCCAGGTCTCCATCAAAGCTGTGGAAGATGACGGAGTAATCACAGCGAGGCTCAGTCTTCTCAGTGTTTATAAAAAACATAATGGAAGCCATACAGACTTGACGTGTGGGAGTGGAGGTAAAGCTGGTGGTTTAACAGACCAGTCGTCCCTCCGTGAGCTGCGCCGGTTTGTGTGCGCAGTGGTGTGCGGTCTAGTGAGGGAATGTGAGACTACACAATCCCAACTGTGACTGACAACCACAATCCCGTAGCATGCTTTTCATTAACACTCACTTTCTCCTTCATACACACAAAATGCACCACCTTCCAATGAGGCAGGCGCTCGTACCGAAGCCCCCGGCTGCCTCAAACAGCATCCGTGTTTGCACACATATACAGTCAATCCTCCGATCTAAAGCTAAGCAAACCCGGCAAGCCCGTGCAGAACTCACACGCACGCACAAACACACAAGACTTCTGTTTTGTGGCAATGAAAGGGCCTCTTGTGAGCAGGCCCGGTGGACATACAGAAAAATAAACAGTGGTCTTGAGGAGAAACCATTGTGTCATTGCCTGCTCGCTGAGTTCATCACCCCCTCCCTCATAGCGGTATGGGTCTAATTACTGCTCTGCTGTGTGGCTGTGTGAGCGCACAAAGGGGGGCATACCTGTAGCAACATCTCAACAACTGAGCTGTAGTAAAAAATGTAAAACAGACGTTGGATTTCCATCCACAACAGCCACAGACTGAATAAATGAATTAGGTGAATGAAATAGACTGCTCTGCTTTGGTAGAATCAGATATCGGGAGTATTACTTTTTTTAAAAAAGCTCACGGTTCCTAATTAGTCTGTTACAATTGGGACTATATTGAATACAAAAATCAACATTATGTATTAAAAAAAAAAACATATCGTACAAGTTTAATTCTTAATTTACAACTATTTTAAAAAATAGATAAAGCCAAACATTCTAATATTTACAGGATGTTCCTTTTCAAAATTTGTATTCCTCACCACAAATAAGACAAACAGAAAGGTTGGTTAATTAGTACTTACTAAAGCTGTAAACTGTGTTTCGGAATAATCTTCTTTCTTTGTGCTTCAACATAAAAAGATGTTGTGAGAGGCTGAATCCAATAAAATAAAGCGTCTGGTGGGCAAAGGCTTATTTATTAGTTCGGTTGGAGAGGTCATTTTTGTGTCATAAAAGCAGGAAAACAATGAGGTTAAAGCTTTTCATTTCTTTATTGTGAAGGAAAAATTGAGAAATAAGGCTTAATATTAAATGAACAGAATTCTTTGGACGGTGACATTTTTGGGTTAAAACTGAATATATCCTAATTATTCACAAGCTTAGAGCAGACTCTTGGCTTTAAATTAGGAAAAATGTTAAAAGGACATCACTCTTTGGTATAATCCAAACATACACACACAAAAACTTCTTATTTAAAAATAAGAAATACCACAGGTTTGCTTTGTGTAAATGGCCCCCAACTGTCCCTATTCTTAAGGATTTAAGAACTATGAATCAAAAATAGGATTTCAACAACTTATGGGATTCTTCTTTCAGGATGTAAACATGGAAGAAAGGTTTAATTTTTTTCTTCTTTATGGAATTAAGAATGACAGAATTAACCAGTTTAAAATTGTACCAAATCTGATCAAATTATTTTTTTTCAGTGTATAAAATGCTACAGGACAAAACAGCATCTTTTTAGGATAATGTGACAAAGAGTCTTTACCCAGGGTTCTGTTGGTTTAAATGAGTCACAAAACAGCCTTTTCATTCAGCAGACTTGTATTTCAGCGATTAATATTGGGCTCACACACCCCGCTAATGTGCCGCTGGTGTGTGTCGAGGACGATGAGCGGTTGTGCCTGATCGGGCCGGAGGGCCTGAGTGACATCTGTCTGCTTTGGCTTCTGTTTTACCCCGTGCTTCAAACATAAGGGGCTTGTTTATGAGGCCCAACGCATGCATGTGTGCGAGACTGGGTCAGAAAAGCCACCAGAAAAAAAATGAGCAACGTATCAGAACTAACAGAGCTGCGTTCAGGGCAGAAACACAGAGGGCCTTGACGCCACCTGAAGGCAACACACTCCCACCTTTATGCATTTTATACACACACACACACAGAGATGCATACATATATATATTGGGGCAGCCCAGTCACACGAAATGTAAAACACATGCACACATCTGCATATACGCCACAGAAAACAAATGTTCACACACACACCACCAAAGTCCCACATGTCGACCTTCTGCCTGAGAGTCAGCAGAGGAAACACCCCCCCTCTCCAACGCGAACACCACTTCAGGATCACAGGAGGCGATTGTGCTGC
>JABUIW010000069.1:3076045-3088464 GCA_013363375.1 Menidia beryllina | reverse complement strand
GGGGGGGGGGGGGGGGGGGGGGGGGGGGGGCTCACTCATGGCGTGTTAACCCCTGACCCGCGCACACGCTCACACTACAGACAAGACTCTGTTCCCGGACCCTGATTGCTACACTATGTCCCGCACGTTATGAGCCAGCTTACTTTCAGAGGAATCGTCCCATGTTTAAGGATATTAGCTGACTCACTTTTAAACTAAGAGCCTGATGAGAAAATCAATACCAGGAGCTGTGTGCCGGCGAGTTACAGTAGCTTAGCTAAGCATAAAGGCTGGAAACGGGGCGGCAGCCAGCATGGCTGTCGAAAGGTTTGAAATATGGGCACTCACTGGTAAACAAAGGATGTTTCAGAGAAACACTGGTTGATATGTTTTCTTCCAAACTATCCTACCACACTGCATGCTCAAATTCCACAAAAAAAAAAAGATAACCGATACAACAGACAGCAACTCTCGTTCATCAATTGGTCCATTTTCTTCTATTGATCTGAGGTCAGGGCGTGGAGGCAACAGGCTAAGGAGGGAAACCCGGACAGCCCTCTCCCCAGTAACACCACTCAGCTCCTCCTGGAGGATTCCAAGGTGTTCCCAGGACAGGCGGGAGGTATGATCCTCCATGGGTCTGATCTTACTACATTAATGAACCAGAGCAGGAAACTCGAGTCTGGGCCACTTCAGAACAATCCTTAATTAAATGTTTTCTTCGCTATCTTCTCCGGATCAAAAGACTTTACCTCGTTTGGGTAGGAAAGCTGAAAGCCTTTTTCTTCCTACTACATTTAAGGTGGTATTTTTTATATCCAAAACTTTTAGGAAACCTTAAAACCCTGAAAGACACCGACAGGTGTGAATTATGTCGAAGTTGTTCGGCGTATTAAGAGACCAGTTAAGTATCTTTGCAGTTGTCGATGCTTGTAAAGCACCAAGTAAAGCTTGAGGAAATGTTGGTACTTTATTGGTGTTTTTGGTGGAATTAAAGTTATCTGCTGTTTAGATAACAGTGCAGCATCAAGCCTGTGTGTGCCTGTGTTTTTTTAAATTGACCAATTATCTAATTAACCAGTTAAAGCCAATAAAGTGCTGTGCGAGTGTAAGTATCCATTTACGGCACAGTGCCCTGAGCTGACCGGTCGTCAGCACATGGCAGATTACCCAACACAACGATAAAGTGACTGGAGACTGGACTTGTGAACATCTCTGCTTGGAAACAGCATGTGCACACACATGAACTGCACACATCCTCTTAAGCTCTCTTCACATCTAAACACTAACAAAGAGACACATTTACGAAACCCATGCTGTGGCAGGCCTCGACCCTCACTGCCCGGCCTGTGTTCATTCAGCAGGACACACTGCAGGCTCTGTGACACACTATGAAAAGCTGTGTGTGTTGAAACGGACTTGGCTTGGAGTCTAAGAGCAGCTCAACAACAGTGCATTACTTAAAAAAGACCTTCAGACTTTGCTTCCAAACCATAGAGGAAGGTAAAATGTTCGAGTGGTACGTGGAAGTGGAAAATACTGTTGCCTGCCTGTGTGGAGGCTCTGAATCCTTTCCCCTATGAGATATTAGTTTGAGAAGGAGGAGATTAGATTTAGTGAAACAATGCGGCTGCATGCAGTCACTGTATTCTGCTGGTATCGAGTTACTTTAAATTTCGCAGTATACTTGACATGTTGCTGTTGGCACAACAGAAAGACTTTTGACACACGACTTAAACATTGGGCAAACTCTCCACTAAGAACCAGACTTTGCTGAAATGAGAAAACACACACACACACACACACACACAGGCAAACCTTAACTGCTGGCAGGTGGGATCCTGCTGCGAAAAAACCCAGGCTGAAAACTAAATCTGAGCAAGAATACAGTGAATTTATTCCTTTGCTTCCTGTTTTACACTGACGGAGTTTAACAACAAGCTCTGGTGTGCAAATCTGATGACACAGTCTCACATTCTTCAACAAAAAAAAAAATGTAATCTGTGATTCAGTGTGGGAGTAATTCTTCCTGATGAGGATTGGCCTGAGGGACTGACGAAGCCTCAGTGAAGATCAGACATGAAATGCCGTGGGAGGATGTGCTGCTGGAACGCTTGAACTGAGATGATTGTTTTTGGTTGTGAAACAGACATAAAGGGTTTATTTACAATTATTACACAGACATAATCTGTTCAGGATGGGTTTTCACCATCGACTCAGCTGCTTCCTCTCAGCTTTTAATTTCAAGGCAATGTTGTGCTGGAAAGACACGAGTCAAAACATGCACAAGGATGTTGCTTTGACACTTCTGAGTTACCTCTGCCTTTCCACACACCCCAGCAGTCCTTTATAAGGGCAGGGTCAATTTCAAGATTTGGTATTTCTATTCGGCTAAAACTTAATAACAAACATTTTGAATTCTACTCATCGGAGTTTGCTACCAGCACTGTTCCCGGCAGACCGCATGCTGGATGTTCAAAGTGCATCTTAATGTCCATTTACCATTACTGGACTCTGTAAACACTTTGTAAACATCATTCCATATGTATTCAGTCTGTGTATGTTATTCCTCCCATGCTGAATATTGTACCTTCTGTCTCCATTATGTTATAACAAATACTGCACAATCTGTACATTCATAAACATGTAACAAAATATGTTTATGTCAGTTCTGTCCTCTGTCCAATATTGTCTCACTCTGGGGCTAACAAAGGACTATCCTATTTCATTTTACCTGACAATCACAGTAACCAACATATCCAGAGTCTGTCGGTACATGAAATGCTAACAGTTATGTAAAAGCAAAATACTGATCAGGCTCCCTTCAGAAAATGACAAACGCATATGTCCACAGGAGATGCAATAAGCCTCAAACTGGACTCATCTGTTAGATCGCTGTCACCGGTTCACAGTTCACAGACCACTGTCGCTGAGAAGTCAGGGATTTAAACTTATCCGGGGCTGTATATCTTTTTACCTACAGGAGAATTTCTGCTTTTCCAGCAATATCTATTCCTCACATAAGCAAAGATGAGGCTGAAGCAGCTGTATGGGACGGCTCTGATAAAGACGTGTCATTAGTGACACCAGAGCAGCAGCCAGAGTTTTTTTAAAGACAAAACACAGCGCAGCCACAGCTGCTGCCGTTTGGCGAGTGACGCCGTCCCCCCAGACCGTGTGCCATAAAACCTCTGGACTCGCACGCCGTTTTCCAACAAAACCATCGTTGTCTCAATGACTTGGCTTTTTGTGAGAGAAGCAGATGGACTCCGCCTGTGATTTCTATGTAAAATCCATTGCTTTTTAATCTTTTTATTCCTTATTCCGTCTCTTTTTCTACTGACTATGGATTCTTCTTTTCCTGAGTTGATCATAAACACCCTGTGCAGGCAGCAGTTTTTTTTAACCAAAGTGAATCATAACTTTTTAAAAGCTTTGTCATCTGTGAGCTGTTATAATTAAAAAGCTGATTTATTTCTAATTTGGCTTGTTAAGTCAGTTTTTAAACTTTAGACTTTCTACTATTGTGCATATATATATATAAAAATGTATATATATACACACATATATATAGGCAAAATACTGTGATAAGTACAGCCAAGGGATAAATTCTCCTTATAAGTATGTTATGAAACATCATTTTACAGCTAATTTCAATGTCATATAACCAATAGCTGAAATTCAGATAATGTGTATCTACAAACAGGAAAGCTACAATTTTATAGAAACAAAACATAATAAAAGTGAAAAGAATTTACTGTCTGGATCACATCAAATCCAACCAGTTTGGATCAGTCAGTTCAATATGACACAAATAAAATCCTTAGTCAAAGTCCTCATTTCACTTCAACAAAAGATCTAAACTTGTCGGCACAAACAACATTAATTCAAAGCCATGTGGCTCACAAGAAGTAATTTACATAATGGAGAAAACCTGGCTTTTTCCAAGTGGAGAAAACACTCATTACCAGGGCGGAGAGACATGCACACAAACATCCCACTGTACAAACAGATGCATTCATGTGTGTTTGTGCATTATTTATGTGTGTGCGTGTCTGTGGGTTGCTGCTGCAATTAGAGCGGGAAAGTGAGAGGAGGAGAAATGGTTTAATATCGTTGTGTTTTCTTCTCTAATAAGCTGTCTGGATGTCTGTGGGAAAGCTTTGTGTGCACATTCACATTAACACATCTTCAGCGCCGGGTGAAAAGCGGTGTCACCCGTCTTCCATGTGGATGTAACCTGTTTTTGGGCCAAATATTTCTTTTCTTTTTTCTTTTCCCCTCTCAGCCTCATATGCCTGTAATCTACATAAAAGTTTTTTTTTTTTAAATCACTGGCCTGGACTTCAAAAGTGTGCGCGCACATGTCTGTGGTGTGAGTGCGTCTTGAGGTGCTGCTCTGTTCATTTCTGGCTTATTACCCTCATTTGAGTGTGTGTGTGTGTGTGTGTGGTAAAGTCAGGACTCACTGTCTGCTGCCGTGCTGCCATTGGGCAGCGAGCCCAGATCAACAACCATCCCGTCCAGACAGACGTTGAGCTCCCCTCCTGCTACAACCAAGCCTTTGTTCTCCGTCTGCAGCACCAGACTCAACTGGACGTTCTCCACTAGAGGGAGGAAGAACAGACAGGCGGGGAGAGGATGAGTGGTTCAGAAGGTGGAAGACAAAATGGTGGTGAAAGGATGATAGATTGTGTTGGAAGAAGAGAGTGAAGTGAGGAGGAAGGAGTGGGGTCGGGGGGGGGGGGGGGTTGCAAATCAGACATCCCGACACAAAAAAGACTGACAACAGAAAAAAGCTGAAATTGATTTAAAAACAAGTCATTTCTATGTGTCATTATCAACGTTTAGAAACCAACAGAAATGTTCTGCATATTCGTGTTCAAGCTGTAGAGCCCTGTAAAGGTCTGGGGAGCTGTTCCTGAGGGAAAAGCAGATTCTGAGCTCTAATGGCTCTCATCACCTGACCCACAGTGGGATGGCCTTTGGGGTGTAGCAGCGCGTTGTGGAACCGTGTGCATGGCGACCATCAACAGATGCAGTTATATTTTAGAGAAAAATCTCTGCCAGACAGATTTGTTTACTATTCGACGTTTAAAACCAGTCAGAGTTCTGTCTATCTGTATCTAGATGCAGAAAAACTGGTGTGAAAACAGTCAATGACTTAAAAACCTGAAGAGTAAATTAGACTCCTGTCAGGGGACCTTCCTGGTTTTAATAATAGGAATGATTGACTGACTCAGTTACAAGTTTCGATTTAAGTGTCTGTTAATAAGCTCATCTTCATAGCGTTCCTCAAACCGCAGCGTTCTCCTGGGAACTGACACCCCTTTACTTTAAAAAGAAAAAAAAATCAATGTATAATCATTGGTTAGAGATGAATATGCAAATTTCTGCCCTCTGCTCTGTGTTTAAGTGTGCGGTTCCAGTGAGGCTAGATGTAGATTTAATTTTTCTTTTGGTAACCTTACAATAATCCATTTTTTCACCGGCAGTTTAGATCTCCCTCCTTACTTTTTGAATCACCATGTTTGCAGATGTATCCACAACAGGCAAATTAAAGGGTGGATGCAGAGTGGGCCTTCCATGTTATTAGCATCCACTGTCATTTTCCAATTCTCCATTAAAAGGAGGGTGACATGCTCTACATCTTAGAGGCGGTTTCAGTTGTACATGCTGGATTATTCTAAAATCAAACCATAGGGAGAAGAGCCCACTTTCCAGGCTGTCTTTTTAATGTCGGACATTCTTTCAGCAGATCTGAGAAATATTTAAAGCCAATTCTATTTTGTGGGAGGCCTGTTTTGTGTGAGACTCCTGACTTCGGCCAAAAAAACATGTTTTTAAAACAGAACAAACGTACAGGAAACCCTTTCAAGAAAAAAAAAAGTCAGGAAATTTGAATTAATCTTTTCCCCCTTCATAACCAGAGGAAATTTTCTCTTGGAGGTGGCGATGGCTCGACGGGGTTCGCCTGCTCACATCCACTGAGAGGAAACACTGCACAGAATGATAAAGTCTGTTTGTGAGTCATTACTTTTGCCATCGTGTGTGCGCAGAGTGTCCAGCAGGTCTATGGTTGCGCTGCCCAGCAGCTCCTTTCTCAAGGTGTGGCAGCTCCACAGCTTCAGATCCAGACGGCTCTGAGGCGTCACATTACTGCAGAGCGGCAACACACAGACGCATTTCAGTGTGTCAGCCTGACCATTTCCAAACAGGCTCTCTTTAGATGCCACTATGAACTCTTTAAACATGCTGTACAAAATGACTGAACAGAAAAGATAATCAGAAAGGCAGTGTGTGTCATGGAGGTGTTTTCTGCCATATTACAGTACAAATGTGTAAAGAAACATAAGAGTGGTGACTTTTTATCAAAGTCTAAGTCAGTGTGTGTGTGTGTGTGTTGTTCTCACAGGGTGAGGTCTTCGTTCCACTGCAGCTCGAGGTGCCCGCTGCGTTTGCCTGTTTTTTTGGTTTCGCTGGTCAGTCCGTCGGCAGTCACCTCGACGAACGAGTTGAGGCGAGAGTGGCGGTTGGGCAGCTTGGGGGACTGAGGCTTCGCTGACAACACTGCAGACACACACACAGACACACACACACACGAGCCAACCGGTCACGGCTACAGTCGACCAGGCACAAACAGCAGAAATCACATTTTTCTGTGTGCGAGCTCAGGACTCATCTTGCTGTTTTAATGAGAATTATGGATTTTTCTGTGCTTATGTGTTCAAATCTGCTCTAAATATAAAAGGAGCGCGGACATTCGATGTTTAGGTGGTAAACAGTTAGACAAACATTGACCTCTAGTGGAAGACGGGAGATGAGATAAAAAATACCGCGTCCGAATAGCCGGTTTTGGGAAACAGGGGGACAGAGTTCAGCGTTAGCCGGCTGAGACCGAAAGCTTCCAGCAGCCTAAAAGAAGAGCAGCTTCTGCCCTGTTCATGTGTGCTGCTGAGATGAATAACTGCGTCTGCCATTTGAGCCGTCCTGAGCTTTTTTTTCTTCTTTCTTTTTTGCGTTTTCCATTAAACAGTCTGCATTTTGAATTGATGTCTTCTCAGTTGAACTGGGAACGCTTTACGTGAGGTGAAAGCTGGAGATGGACGGGCTTAGTGGTTTCCAACTCTTTCAGGTTGACTGAGCGTCTTGCTACAGCGCGTGTCGGCCCTGCGACAGCCCAAACTCCTCGGCATGAATTAATGCAGAGCTGCAAACTAAAGAGCACCGGGTGCGTCTGAACAGAGCAAGTGGATCAACTAATGATGACGGATTTTTTTTTTTAAGGGGGAAAAAGGCCTCTAGATGGACTCCTTCCTGACAGAGAGGAGGCGTTATTAGGGGTCTGCTCTCGTTGAGACAAGTTGATTATCTTTCATCTCCTGAACATCTGGAAAAACAGAAATGACTCACTGCAATCCCAAGTTGCAGAGAAGTGAGACAGAGGTGGAGGGAGAGCTTTGTGTGGAGCAATTAAAGCAGGCTTGGACAGAGAGTGGAGGTTGGAGGAGGAGGAGGAAAGGAAGAGAACAGTGGCTGAAGGCAGATAAGTAAATGAAGAGGTGAGCCAGAGCTGATACAATCCACAAGGGGTAAAATGATTGGCTGTAACTGGGTGTTATTAAAGTATAACAAGACTTGTTTGTCCTTTAAAAAGAAAATATCCAGCTCTTGGAAATTATACACAACAACCATGGACGATTCTACATCCCACCATACATTCGTCCTATTTTTTCTTTGGCCTGAGAACACCCTGACACGGTAAAAAAAAACTATATTTAATTGGTCTATCTAAAGAGAGGTTTAATAAGCTTTATGTGAATGAAACACAGAATGGACATATATATTCATACATGCAACCAAAGACGAACAGACACAAATCTGGAAGGTTCCAGTTTGTTTGTGTAAAAAAAATCCTTATATATAATTTGTTTCCATTATATCATGGTATGGCTTGTGGTTCCATTGTTATGATGATGCTACACAGTTGTAAAAAAACTGTCCAGTTTGTGTAGATGGCGTTTCTGTTGCCTCTAGTTCTACAATTAACGCATTGGGAGTTATTTTTGCCTCTGAAGAGCCTCCTGCTGATCCAAAATGCTGCAGTCAGACTTCTGATGAAAACCAAAAATAGAGGCTTTTTTTTCTCCAGTTTTAGCTTTTCCTCACTGACTCATTGCTAAATTCAGAACAGAATTTAAAGTTCTGCTCCTCACGTATAAAGCTCCTTCGTAACTTTAGCTCCTTCATTGTGGCCTCTCATAAGCCTTTCCCCTACCATTAACCACTGATTTACAACACTGGAAAACACTTGAATTATAAACCTAAGAATCAGGGCTAAAAAGCAGGCCAGGAGTGTGATTTAGTGATCTCTGAAAACATCTAGAATAGATTCTAAGCTAAATTCAAATGTCATGTCCCGTTAATGCTAAATAATAGTGAGGTCATCACAAAGCTGAAGAATAGTGGAGTATCATGATTTGGGGCTGTAAATTTAATAAAAAGCTTTTGTATGAGGAAAAATTGTCCAAAACTCCCCCTGAAAACAGTTCTGTTATTCTCCTCGGTGGGTTAGCTTAATGGGTAAATCTGACTAATAGTTTAGAGCAGAAAAAAAAGAAAAAGAAAATCAATATGACTTGAATGTGCAGTAAAGATTAAACTGAACTTGCCTGGAAGCACTAGAAGGAAGAAGTTGTAATTGAGTGTCACATTGAGGAGAAATCTGTGAAAACATTTCCTAATAGGCTGTCAGAGGCCCACAGCTGGAGCCAATCTACTCATTTTAATTGATGCTCGTGAACTGGGTGTGAATACGGCTGATATATCCAGGCAGAAAAAGCTGGTGCACACGTGTTGCCTGGAATTTGGGCCATTTTTTGGGGGGGGACATTTTTAAACTAATTTGATGCATTTCCAAGCACATATTAACGATTCACGATCGGTGTAATGAGAGAAAAAAATCACAAGTCTGAGGCTTTCACTGGAACACATTATACACCCCCAGTTAGTCATACTTCCCACCAGGAGTGGTAAAGCTTCACCAGAACATTTTCTTATAGTAACAAAAACAACACAGATTAAAGAGTGTGGTGAGGTGATGCTAATGCGAGCGATGGGTGAAATGGGGGAAGGAACCCAGACAGTGACAAACCCTTTGGGTTTCATGACTAACACAAAGTGTGAACGAGATAAAACTTACGCAATGTGTAAAATCTGCCTTGTAAATATCTAGTTTTTGAGAAGAAACTAACTGTGTTGGCGGCTTTCTGCCCAACCAGCAAATAAATTCAGAACTGTCCAGGGTTGATCATCCAATCAGAGATTGATTTCATTGGGGATTAGTTTGCTTTATAAATCGTAAATCTCGCTTTACAGAAACAGCACACCACAACCAAACCAAAGGCCAAATTAAGACTTTTTACTTTAACACAGACACAAAAAAACTTGTTCAAACTGATCTGATTAAAATGTATCCACGAAAATGTAGCCGTTCATTTGGAGTAAATACAATTAGAATAGAAATCCTCATCGAGAATAAGTTTTAGTTGAAAAGAAACCATTCAAGATAAATCGAAGAACAGCAGAACCGTTATATACGAATTTAATTTGTTCCAGGACCTACTTCATATGCTAAAATATTCGTATGTTGGTTCAAATATTCCCATAATTGGTATAAGTCGTTCCACAGCCCAAAAACCTACGATAACTCCTTAATAAATACTGTACTATTACACATAGCAATTAAAGAAATGCATTATATAAGAGAAATGAGAAGTAAATAGAAATAAATTATAAAGAAATAATCAATAAAAGGGGGTTTTACCTTAGAGACTGGTGAACGGAGGTAGAAGTGGAGACTGAGATACAGGACATACAGTAACTAACTCTAACTTTCACTACGTGAACTTTAAACTAACTTATTTTTTTTAAATATTTTTTTCTATGACTGTATGTTGGAAATTTATTTCGGGTGTCAAGTAGAATATTTGATCGTATTTCACTTTGGATGTTGGAAAACTTTGTGTGTTTAGACAATCGCTCTGCTGTACCTCCCCATTTTGTCAAACTGGTCAATAATGTGACAACAACAAAAAAAAAATAATAAGTTACCTTTTAGGATAAGTTGAGACTTCTCTGCTGTCTGGGCACTGCCAGGTCGGGTCACGCTGGCAGCTGCCATGACATCACAGCTCTGTAACACCAGAACAGACGCACACAACATTACCCCCAAAGTGTCACTGCTACCCATTTCCCTGCATAGATATATAAACCGTAGATGTGTCACTATTGTCCATCAGTGCCACCTTTATACCGCTGGTCCTCTCTGAAATATGCAAGTGATTTACTAGTAAACCAAAACATTTCGGGTACAAACAGGAAAATCCAGCACTGTCCTTTACAATGATCCCAGCATGAATATAAAGAGGAAACTTCTGGAAGCCTTGGGGCTTCATGGTGAGACATGCTGAGACATTGTTCCTTTTGCATCCAAGTTTATTAAACGTGCGTTAGCCAGGCCCAACTTAATACGCTCTGCCACTCACATCTGGCTGGGATTCGCGTCGAGTCATGACGAACCCTGTAAATCTGCACCAAACAAATGTGTTCCTTCTCTCTCCCTGTTGTTTCTACCCACCAACCGTCAAAAATATGATGATTAGGAATGTGAGGTCAACATTAGTACATCAAACTTCAGGGAATGTGTTCAGAAAATCTGGAGGAAATATTAGGATTCAGAAAGTAAACAGAGGAAAATCTACATTAAATATCTTTATTTTCTAAATCGTCTCTCTAGACTCTAGTGTAATGTATAGGTGTGTCACCTTTCAAATTTTATGTGACAATATTAAGACCGAGGCGTTTAATGAATTAAAATCAAGGCTGATAACTCTGGCGCACTTAACAGCCCAAGCTAATGTATGCCACTCACAGCAGAGGTTTGTTCCCACCTTCAAAGGCAGAGAGAGCCAAGTCCCTATAAACATCACCTTGATCAAAGTCAGAGATGAGGTCTGCAGCCTTTCACGCAAAGCAAGCCGCAGTCCACCGCAGAGCTTAACTCTGCCCTGACGCTGTCATCCCCGTTCTGTGTGCACCAGGGGAAATCTTAAACCTATGTGCGTGGCTTGAGGAAAAAAGATCCTCATCCTATTATCTGTAACTTCCCGCAGCACCAAGGTGACTGCAGCTGGCGTCTGAGCCCGAGAGCAGACCAGCCCCGGACTGCGAGGCCAGAGGCGTCCAGCTGGAAAGCAAGGGAAACAATGAGGTGTTTGGTAAACTAAAAAGCCACCTGAGGTCCGTCTCTAAGCAGCCGATGGGGCGATGAGAGCTATCCCAACAAAAGCGCACAGCATCAACCTTGTGAATCGGGAGGAGCGGAGCGCTTCATTCAGTGCTTGGGCGGTGGCTTCGCTCCATTTGGACAAATCAAGATTACACCAACGCTGCTAGACTGATTTATTGCCCCATTATTGAATAACTTTGCCTTCCTTCCCAAAACACAAACACGGAAGATGGTTGAGGTATTTATATGCATCACAAAGTCAAGGGGAAGCTAAGAAAACACTACAACTTCCGGTTATTATTTTCAAATTAAAGACCAAAGCCAATGTGTTGCGTAAAAACACTAGGGCTTTGAGCCATGATTCATTTGTAATTTTATATGTGCAAACCCAAAGCAAAAAGGTAAAATTCACACTTAATTTAAGAACCAGCAAACGAGTGAAATCAGAAGAAACTAATCAATGACATACAGCTCAAATCTCACATTTAGCCAATGAGAAGACATTCAGCGTAATTCAATCATGTAAATTATTAAATTGAAAACTTTTAACAATAAAAAGCGAGGTTTGTGGGGTTTGTTTTATTTTGTTTTTAAAGGGGGCTCGCAGCATGTCCGTTACAACGCTGCTTAATGTAGCTTGTTGACGTAGGGGATGCTAATTGTTAGCCTGCGAGCTTCGTAGCAGGGTTTTACGAAAAGGACACGTAAGAACAACCTATTCTGAACACCTGAGACATCATAGAGCTGCATTTACAATAACCCACTTCGTGTCAGAATACATCTGATGTATTGACACGTCAAAAAATGAGCTATAAATGTGATCATCTTCGTACCTTTCTCGGCTGTGGTCCACCGTTGTCGTTAGTGAACTTTCATTTCCGCCTCAGTGACAAAACCACGTGACCATGGTTTATTTTTCTCATTGCACAAAGGATTGTGGGCCATAAACACTGATAAACAAAATCGGAGATAAATAATCTTTTTCTTTTTCATAGATAAGACACACATTCAATGATGTTGTACAGACATATAAACAGTATACATATATATTTCTATATATAATGATACTTCATGATTATGTTATTTATATCATATTTATATTGTATTATTATTATTATTATTATTATTATTATTATTATTATTATTATTA
>JABUIW010000069.1:3029144-3076035 GCA_013363375.1 Menidia beryllina | reverse complement strand
TTATTATTATTATTATTATTATTATTATTATTATTATTATTATTATTTTATTATTATTATTTTTTCAACCACTGTTTTAAAAATAGAATGATAATGGATATATTATGTATATATATAAAATATAATGGATCCATTGCAGGTGTGAGACGTCCTTGAAAACATTTGTGCCGTCCACTTTGACAATTAAGGGTGACTGTGACTGTGCGTGTTAAATTGAATAACAAACCAAACACACAGCAATGTCTGAATGAAATGCTTATTTTATTGAGTAATCTTTTGTAAAGACCACTAAAAAGACCCATGGAGGAATACCATGCAGCAGCATGTTACTCCAGAAGGGGTGGATTCTCGCTATCAGTCTGTTCTGGTTGTCGAGCTCTTCTCCTGAACTTTATTTGCTTCCTCCACCACGGCTTTCTTTTCTTTTTTCCTTGAAGCTTACCAAGCTCATTAACCACCCACCTCAGGTCACTCAGGGTCCTATTTTGATCTCTCAGTTCTTGTTCCTTCTGGATCCTTTCGGTGTCATCTCTTTCCTCCATCTCTCGCAGCCTTCTTTGCCAGCTCACCTGTATTTGGGTGAGATGCCTCCCATAATTCTCCTCCAAATGAACACACTTGAGATCCCATTTTTTCTCAAACTCAATGAATTCCTGCTTAAACTGGTTCAGCAATGCCACAGCTTTGACATGCTCCTCTCTGTCATTCTTGAATTTGTTAATCAAGATGGAGATTTGGCTGGTCTTTTCTTGAATAGTCTGCTCCAGCTGTTCTTTCTTACACCCCCAACTGATCTGGTCTGCCTTCATATCATCCAACGCTGTTTTGCACTCCCTCAATTCTTTTTCCAGTTTTTGAATGAGCGACTCAGCATCAAACACCCTCTTCTTGTAAAAACGTATTTCTTCCAGCTGCTCTCTTGGTCCTCTAAAGTCTTTCTTCTCCTCCTCCAGGATCCGAACCCTTTCCTCCAACCACTCCTTCTCCGCCTTTATCTGGCCATGACGGAAGCTCAGTCTGGCATTCTCCTCCTTTATGCTCCTTGTTTCACTACTCTCAAACTTCACATCAAGACCAAACTCTTGCTGAAGTTTAAATGAGGCAAAATCTTCTTTTAACTGGGTTCTGTCTTTCTCTTTTGCTCTTTTTGACAATTTCATCTCTTCTTCCAGTTGATGACTGTTTGACTCAGAAACTGGGGGTTGGCCTGTGGATATTTCAGCCAATGCCTGACCTTGCAGTAGGGCTGTCTTCTTCTCTTGGAAATCTTCCGACATCTTCTTTATCATGGCCTCCATCTCCTCTTTATCCTTTTTGGTTTGAGCGTGAAGGATTGTGAGCTCCTCCAGAGCTTTGGAGGTTTTGATGTCGTTCTTCCTCAGCTTTGCGTTCTCCTTTTTTAGAGAGTCATTTTCTTCTCTGATCATTTTCTGTTCTGCCTGTTGAGAGCTGATAGCAGCCTTCTCCTTCTTCAGAGAGTCATTTTCCTCCCTGATCATTTTCTGTTTTGCTAGCTGAAGGCTGATGGCAGCATTCTCCTTCTTTAGAGAGTCATTTTCCTCTCTGATTATTTTCTGTTTTGCCAGCTGAGAGCTGATGGCAGCGTTCTCCTTCTTTAGAGCATCATTTTCGTCTCTGATCATTTTCTGTTTTGCCAGCTGAGAGCTGATGGCAGCGTTCTCCTCTTCCTTTATTCTGAGACTTTCCTGAAGAGAGAAAATGTTTTTCTTCACTTTACCCCTAACTTCTTGCATTTCTCTCTCAGAAGTCATCATCTCTTCTTCCATTTGGTGGCAACGAGACTCAACGAGCCCCATCTTCCCTCTGAGAAGGTTAAGTTCACTGAGCTGTTCATCGCACAGTTTTTGCAAGTGCTTTATCTCCTCCTGAACGACATCTTTAATTCCTATCTCCATCCCTTCCTTTTCCTTAATGATCCACGTCAGTCGATCATTTTCCCTCTTTAGGGTGTCGTTCTCAAATCTCAGTCTCCTGATGGCTTCCTGAGCTGAGAGAAGAGCCCTGTGGAGGGGATCCAGCAGTGACTTGGGATGAGACTGACCCTCATCAGAGACCTCCTGCCATTGGCCATCTTTGTTTGGTGGAAACAATGGTGCTCTGCACACTCCGAAAACCGGCTGATTAGATGTGCACTGAGAAGACTGAACACAGGGAGAAACAATAAAAGAATGAATACAGACAAGAGCATAAATGTTACATTGTTTTTTAAAAAGTATGAAGAGATTAAAAGGCCAATGCATAACAGCATAGTTCACACAATCATTTAAAAAAAGTTTTTAAAACTTATAGAAAGGACCAGGTCCCTCCCCTAAACCCTCAGGCGGTCCAGTTAGGACTTAAAGAAAGTTGTAAAAACTTACAGAAAAATCCCTGCTTTAGGATTTTAGAGCTAATCAGGGTAGGAGTCAGGGCAGAATTGAGTTTGAAAGGTATTCATTGTAAAAAAAAACTATTAAAAAACATGTTGATAGGGCTTTCTTCATATTGTCAGTATATTACATTTACTCATCAGTGCAGATTGTTTTTAAGATATGGGGCTGTGAGCTAGATGCAGCCTCCAGAGCTTTATGACTCCTGTTTCCTCAACTATGCACATTTAATTTATCAGTGCTACAAGAAGAAAAAAAGGACACAGAGAAACTTTAGGAAATCGTACCTCCTGCATGTTGTCATTGCTTCCTTCCATGATGGCTTTTTGATGTGTTTTGAGTAGAGTTATAATTCTAAGATCTATAAAGGCATGTTGTGCTGTGATGTCACGGTTTATTCTAGAATTCCCAAAGCCTGTTCCGTGGAGACTTTTGACACCGAAATGGTGGAAATGTCTTTTTCAGTAACACTGAAAGATGCAATTATGAAAACAACTAGCATTCACCATCAACAATGGGCCACTACAGGGTAACATTAATGTCTCCTGAGGTATATTCTCAATTTTCTCCCTGTGAGACAGCCAGACACAGCAAATAAAATCCAAAACTAAACCAAAATCAGCTGTTTATTATGGATGCATATTATTGGGTTATACACAGCAGCAGCACTAGATGGAGATGGCCCATTAATGAGCCAACAGGAGCACAGCCGTTAGCAGGTGTGCTCTGTTCCCGTTCAGCAAAGTCATCCTCAAATATAATATAACAGGGTCACCGGAATTTTTCAGGGTTTTTTCCACTCATCAGCGAAGCTGAGGGGGGATCTCTGCCGTTGGTGGCGAGGCTTTGGCCATGGTTCTGATGTAGTGGTCGTGAAAGTAGGTGGTCACGGCCAGAGGAGGGCCGAGGAGAAGGCACAGCCAGACCAAGCCGTTGCCATAGTTTCCCTGAAAGTAGCCTCCGAGGAAGACTTCAACCAGGAGCTGGAAGGAGGAATCCCAAAGTTAAACACTTTGATAGAACACTGGCTGTCTCCCTGCCCAACCTGGCGCTGTATTCTCACCCCAATAAGCATCATGAGAAGGATCCACAGACGACAGCTGCGAAGGGGCAGAGCGATCATAAACTGTTTAGAGGACAGAAACACCACAGCAGTTTATTGGTGCTTAAGTTTGTATATTAATACAAAAAGATTCACAAAGGACAATGGTTGCTCATATTGAATGCTCACACTCAAAAAAGTTGTCTTAACTTTTTTTGTCAATTTGTATGGCTGTTTTGGAAATCTTATTTTCTCACATCAAGAATTGATTCGTAACTTCCATTTAAAAACACATTTGGTTCACTTGGAAAAGATTAATTTTCCCACGTGTCTCCACTACGACGTAGTTTGTTGTAGTGGTGTAGTGTTGTAGCTATTTAAACACCATGTTGATTTTTCATGACTTATTCTGGTGTGTCATGGACTTCTTCTGGTGGGAATTTTAAGGATTTCAGAAGCTGTTAGTAATATTCTGTGCTATTAAACAGAAGATCCACAAGAGGGCACTGTTTTGGTTGGAGGGAGCATCAAACTTTACCTCACAGAGAGCCGCAGACATCAGGAAGACTGCCAACTCAGCCAGTGATGGGGGGATATTCCATGCCACCAACTTTGTGTACACGTGCCTTAAAACACAATGAATGAATAAATAAAATTAGGCATTAGCTTCCCTGGACCAAACAGGTCAAGTGCAAAATGTAAACATAAAACACCTGTGACTCCATTTCTGAAGGGGGATATTCCAATTATTCCAGAAACTCCTCAAAGTTGTAGCGTTCCTGTACACAAAAGAGGAGTTCATGCGTGCAGCTGCCAGCATTTATGACCACAGCTCTGAAAAATGTGCTTTTTTTAATGCAACTGACCACCAGTCTCCGTAAAAATGCCGATCACCAAAGCAAAGCAGCTCTGCACAGAAGTTCAGGAAGGAGTGGCTCAAAAAGGAGAAGAGGAGCCAGAGGAAGTGGGACGGTGCCTGATAAGAAAAGGATTACGTCACACCTGGCAGATGTTTTTGTGCCTTTACTGCTCTGTATTTTTACAGATTTGGGGGATTTTTTAAGGTACCTTATAATATTTATATAATATTATACACCTATATATATTTGAATTTTTTTTCTATATATATTTCAAGATAAAGACTTTCAACTTTTTAAAATACGCTTCTCTTTAGTTCAGTGATCTTTTTCATTAGTTTGTTCTGCAGAAAATACAAAAAACGATGATCAAATAAATCAAGACCCCTCACCACCAAGTCGACTAGGTGGTCCACTCTTGTGGTGACGTCCATACTCTGTGAAAAGAAAAAAAGGAAAAAGGAATAAATTCCTTAAAGATAGAACCTGGATTTTTTTTTTTTTTTTCACTGTTCACAAGGGCTTCTGTTCAACTCACAGCGAATGAGTTTTCTGATCTCTGGAAGATCGGCTCAATCCACTACAGTTGTGAGAGATTAAAAGGATAAACATCTGTGATGATCATCACACTTTTTTCCCAGCAAACTGAAGCAAGGATAAAAGTTAAAAACATTCAACTTGGATACTTTCTGTGCAGGATATAACAGAGTGATCTTACAGAAACCGTAGATAAAATATATTCTGATGCACAATGCTGTTATGAGCAGGCTGCATGCTTCAACCGGCTTCAGTACCTGCTGCACAATGGCCACCATAATCTGGATAACAACCACCTAAAGTGGGAAAATAAAGAAAAGATTATGTTGTCATTCCTTTGAAGTAACAAAACAATTAAAACACAAGCAAAGACATCCCAAAAGTGATGGAAAAGATGGAGAAAACCTTTAGAACTGCCTTTGAGGAGCTTTTGTGAACACTGCTAATGCTGTTATATTGATTTATTCAGGAAAGAAGGTGGACCCAGAGTGGATGAACATTTCTGCTTCTCTAAACTGACCTTCTACAATTTATGGGCTGCTAGTCTGATAAATTATCCAACTTCACAATGAGACCATTTTCAGCCATCATGGCATCAATTACGAGCTGATGGTGTCTTTTAATGCAACTTAAAAGCTTCATCTTTGAAGGCACTCACCATTTCCAGCAGCCTGTGCAGCAAATTATTGATGCGGACCTTCCGAGTCCGGGGGAAGCTTCTCTGGTAGCACAAAGTGGGGGCAAGTAAGAAATAATACAGATCTGAAAAATCAAAGACAAGAAGGAAATCCTTCATAAAGAGCCAGTGGGAGAAATAAAACATCAACTGATGGAGAATAAGCAGCCTCACCTCTTAGAGTCAGATGCTCGTTGTGGCCTTCAAGCGCAACACATCCGTTTATCTCTAAAAGCAGAAAAAAAGAGAGGTGGTTGCAGTTTACCGTCTTTCCCTGACGTGGTCTCAGAAATATCGGTGCTGGAGCAGACGTACCTGAATGAGCCAGACGGTACCAGCGGTTGGTTTCCTGGTATGAATAAAGCTTGAACCCCAGTATGGCGTAGAACCAAAGAAAGAAGCACGCTCCACCTTGTGGACCAAAAAAGGAGGGAAAAGCTCACCAAAATGAGCTGACTCCGAATAGCTGCTCTTTTTAGTCCAATGTAAAAAATGAAATTGACATATTTAGATTTTTGAGAATTTATCAATTAAAATAGGAAAACTGAGCGAGTCACTTGGGGGTCCTCGAGGTTTTTTTCACCTGTTGATATTTTGGGTTCATGTACAATGACCGCAGCAGGAAACAGCACGACCAACCCCAGATTGATGCGATGCAAGCGACAGCCGACGGAGAGAGAAAGCACTCCCTGATGGACAGAAAGATTTGAATCATTTTAACATGGTTTACAGCAGTCCTGCAGGTTTAAGATGTCCCCCTGGTTCAAACACAACTGATTCGGATCCAAAAAATCCTTTTTAGAGATTGTCGAGGTCTTCCACAATCTGCCTTTGATTCATTGATTTGAACTAGGTGTGTAGAAGCAGGAAAACATCCAAATAGATGTGGAGGAACAGAGTTAGAGATCCCTGATTTAAGAGGGAGATTGTCTGTTTTATAGAGGAAAGTCAAACCTTTTCCTGACACTTCTCCAAGTACAGAGCTGTCAGGGCAAAAACGTTGGCAGCTGGAAGAAACACAGGAAAAAGAAGTCCAGTTGCCTTTACCAAAGTTCTTCCGATGGCCATTGCATGGATGACTGAAGACCCAAGCCATCCTAAACCTCATCTGGCATTGGGTGATCTAATGTATTTCATTTTATATTAGCTCAGTGCTCCAGATTAAGCCGAGCTTCTCACCCAGGATGAGGTTCACCGATGGCCAGTTGCAGTTGTCCTCAATCAGATGACCCAAAACCTTTTTTCCATCTATCAAAAAGCCATGTCTGTTAGCAAGAGCCAAAAAATGGGAAAAGTCAACCGGATTTATACAGAAACTGCTTCCATAAACGTTTGTTTCACATGAGATGCCTGTAGCTACAATACAAACCAGACACAACCAGCTCCGCAGACTTTTTTTTCATCCATCTTTAGGCATCCGCCCACTTTAATGGTTGAAAATGAATGATCTGGCCAATCTCATCATTTATTTATTTATTTTGTTCTGTAAATTGTGACAATCTTCAACTTTTCACCTCAAAATATCATTAACTTTAAGACAACTGATTTTCAGCTGCTGTCTGAATGGTTTTAATATAAAAGACTTGAGAAACTAAAGTCACCTACTTTGTTTTGTCTTTCAATGACAATTTAAACTATTTGTTGAGTTTATTAGTACAGTAAATCCATAAATTAAATTTTACTGCTGTGGGTAATAAGACGCTAAAATTGTTTAACCCCTTTAAAACCTGATCATAGAAAAAAATAGAGAGATTTTTTTCCTTGTTGTTTAGAAGTTTTTATTTGGCCCTTTAACAAAAAATGAAAAAAAAAACAGAAATAAATTTTGTGCAATCAGTCAATATTATTGTGATGTAGTCTTCTACCCGCTGTTATCAGGCATTTCTGACTGTGCACCGCAGGGTTTTGAGGAAGGTTCTTATCTCTAAATGATGGAAAAGGTCTCAGATGCAAAACATTTCAGAAACCGTGCGTTTCAAGTATGATACACATGGCGTTTTAGGGCTAATTCACAACACTGCTTCAGATGCTGATGTTAAAACAATAACATGCTAATATGTGTACAAGCTTTAAATGCGCAGGTAGGGAGTATAAATACAACTCTTTATACTCACTGTATGAAATTCTCTAAGAACAGGTGAGCATGAGTCAGGACCTGAAGGTAGGAAAAAAAGACACACATGCAGTCTATGAGAAAGAACAAGGACATATCAGCACAAAAGGCTAGATTCATCCCTGTTTCAGACAATCAGGCAGAGGAGGTGTGAAACTGACCAGTAGGATGATGATCCAGTTGAGGATGCCTCTGTATCCTGTGAAGCTGCTGTTGGAGCTCAGCAGGGAGTCTTGGACGCTATGGCAGCTGCACAGAAACCTTAGTGTGACAACAGTTCTATCCTTCTGATAAATAAGCATTAAAGAGAGTTAAAATACTATTACTCCCATCTTCACGAAGTAGCTGTTTTCATTTTGAGAGTGATTCACCCACAAATTGAACTGAGAGGGATTTTATCAGGTCGCAAAATGACTCTCATCACTCTAATTTCCGCATGCTAATAAAACGCCTTCAAATGTTTTGAGTATAGATAAAAAACATCTTAATTTTCACCAAATACACCAACATGAAGAGCAGATGATGGATGTGGTAACACGGGTTGGCTGCTCACCACAGCAGAGAAGCATAAGGGTGTTCGTATTCATCCGGGGGGGCAGAGGCAGAAATGGAGGCACTTTCCCAGGGACTGGCCCCGTCGTCCTCAGCTGAAGAGGAAGAGAAGCTCTTCTTCATCACTGCCGTCTGCTTCTGAGGTCTCATCCAATGGAAAGAATTTAGGAGATTAAGTCCACTTTAAAAGTTAAGTAATTTGATACAACCCTACCCCTTATAACTGTTATACCAGATTTTAAAGCTAAAACATCATAACACCAGAAAAAGTTTCCGTTTTAGTAACCATGTAATTTTTTAATTAGAGGAGAGAAATAAAACAGGGGAAACAATTAAAAAACACTTTGAACCATCACTTTAAAATGGAAGTTTGGCTTAATGCATATTTTCTTGAGTTTGTTTCTCTTTATTTTCTTACCTTATATAAAACATGTAATCACTGTCATTCGTGAAACATTGACATATCAGATCCATATTAATGAAATGTACTTTTTTGGTCTTGATACAAGAAACAACTCAAACCAAATTCCCATTGTAATCTAACGTTTTAAATAAAAGAATAGCAACATGTCTGATTTATTTCAGTGTTGATATAGTTTTAGATATCAAGCATGTTTGCTATATATATAGAAACACTACAAATATATACATTTTAATTACATCAATATTTTGGGATTTATTTATGGTGCATTTACTGCTGCCGTTCGGTGGGAAATGTGCATTCCGAATTTAACAGCTGTTCCAGATAGTTTAAAATAAAAATACCAGATGTATAATTTTACCTAGAACACTTGAAGGGAATCGAGTGAACTTTAAATATCCAGAAATCCGAATGAGGATTTGTGTGACCTTCCAAAGAAGACAAAAAAGGCTGACCTCATCGTCCCTCGCGTGATAACAGCTTCGTCGCTGGCATGTGTCATCATCATCATCATCCTCACCAACATTACAAATGAGAGCCGCCCAGTAGGTTATCTAAATGTTGCTTTCCTTTAGCAAACACAGGCTGGTGCTCATTTCTTCATTTTCATGTAGGCGAGTTACTGATGTTTTGCATGGTCCACATTGTCGTGGTTTTAGCTAAAAAGCGCCACCTGGTGGCAGCCGGCTGATAAACTCCTCACTCCGTTTGTCTGATTATTCCTGAGATTTTCAACCAAGCTTGATTAATGTGACGACAAAAAATAAACCATTCTCAATGCTTTTATAAGAAATATTGAATACATTCCAGTAAGCATGTCCAATGCTCTTTTCCTGTTATCATTACACATAATTTCTCCACATATAAAGTTTGATTCTTCAGCAAATGTGGATTGAAAGGGTTGTTAGAAATATATTCACTTAAAAAACATATGACATGTTTCCCTCCCATTTTGTCATTCTAAACACAAAGAATTTCTTTTCATTTTATTGAATTTTACACAGAAATTAATCTCAAACCTGAAGTGAACACCAACATAAAATAACTTTCATAAGAGAACACAAAACGTCTTAAAAACAGTTTTATTAAAAAATGGACATTAAACTACATAACCATTTATCAGTCTATGAAACTTCTTTTTCTGTGTATAAAACAGCATCACACAGATTTTGTTGCTGACACTGCCGATATAGTTTTACTGAGACCTGAAAAATGCACATAAAGACAAACAATAATAGTTACTGATGAGCTTTTAATTGGTTAAATCAAATCGCAATAAGTCTGACGCAAATTAGAGATGGCACATGGAGCCTCTGGAAGGAAAACTGAGTGCTCTCCGTTAGAGGGCGGCATTCAGTTGATGGTGAGCACGTCGCTCTGGATCTCGTGGCTCAGTTGGGTCTGCAGGTCGCTTAACTTCTTCTTGAGGACGGCCAACGCCGACATGACGATGGTCTCCGGTCGAAGGGAGCCGCATGACTCCACGTTGTAGTAGAACCTGGGTGGAGAGGAACATCACATCAGCTCGGTGTGCATCTTTTTAAGAGCTGCAGATTAAACATTTCTATTTGGCATTTATTTCACACACCTTTAAATGAGCCCATTTAGTCAGGCAGCAACATCAACCCTTTAATGCCGTTTGTTTCATATTTGACTCATAGATTTCAGAGACCTATAAATTTTGTTTTTAAAAAAAACCCTGAAATAAAGAATTAATTCTGCTTTGTTTGTTTTTCAGTAGAAAATATTGATCCAAATACATTTTTTACTTTACGTTTTGTTAAAATAAATAATAAATAAAAAAGCGAAGAATATTTTATCCATTTTTTCTTGGCTTTATTGGGTTAAATCTGTAAATAGATCTTTAAATAGTCAGGATACTAAACAGCTTTTTCTTTGTAAGATTCTACAGTGAGAGCTTTTTTCTTTTTTAATGTAACGCCTAAAAATCTATTGATCAAAGACAAAGAAAGTAAGATTTCAGAGCTAAAGCTCATGGTGGAACGGCTGCTCACCTCTCCGGCTTTCCGTTGGGGTCGTATTGAGCCTGAGCCTCGTCTTCCTCAATCTCAGAGTACTCGCTCTTTGGCCTGAGGCAGAAGGCACTGTTCAGAATCATAATTGGAGGCCCTGCTTTAGGGCCGGCCCGGCTGGCGTGCAAACACCTACCACTCCTCGGGTCGGGGGTACACCGTGTGCCTCAGAGCGTTGTCCGGGTCGTACTCGAAGGACACCCCTGCCGTCGGGTTCCACTTGGCGTGCTCCTTACCGAAGCCTTTCTTGGCGTAAGCTCGGAGCCGGAGCTCCTGACCTTTCCGGAGCTTCACCAGCAGAATGTCTGCGTTGGGGCGCGCAAACAGAGAGGAGGAGGTCAATTCTGCTGAAAAGGGTCAGGTAGCCTCTGAAAGGGGACAGTTGGAAGCCTACCGTCCTGTTCCACGTAGTCGTTTGGATCGTTGTCTCGGCTTCTGGACGTCACCTGGGGAGCAACAACACCACACGGTCAGAATGGCTTTCTGCCTCCCCTCCATGTGTGCGACTTCGGGATCGGCAGGAAAGACCCACTGGGATGACTCTGGGGTTGTTGGACAACAGATCGCGCGAGGTGACGTGACGCGTCTGGTCTTCTGTGCACCGGACGTCCAGGGTCAGCTCCACTGAGCACTCCGGGCAGAAGTCATCGCAGGTGCAGTCCTGCAGGAGCAGCCGGAGCCATTTGAGCCAAAGTGCAAAACCACCATACTCAGATTTAAAACACCGGCTTAAATTGGCCTAAATGGACAAAATTCACTTTCCAGGTGCATCTTTGATCATCTAAGAACTGCATACAGACACACATTACAGGCGCTGATAGAAGTTAATAGGCACTCAGCAGCCAATCAAATTCCACTGGGACCCATTTCTAGTGTAAGTAAGAAAATATCATCTCTGTCTTTTTAGCAAATAATCCAAACATTCAGTGGGTGAGTGAATAGTGAGAGTTAACACCTACTCTGGAGTACTGCATCTTATCCACGATGTCGTCACTGGTGAGCGGGATGAGGCCTGACAGAACAGAAAGGTCCACCATCAACATCCAAATAATAAGGGAAAAATCTGCCGTTAACGGGGGGAGACAGAACAGCCACCGAGATACGAACCGACTCTGTGCGCGATGAACTCATCGTGTAGCACCGACGAGTTAGCATCAATCTGAATCCAGTCGATTGCTGGAAATAAAAGTGAGGCAAGCTTCAGTTACATTGTTTGGCCTGTATTATGGAGACACAAATGCAGAGAAGCAACTTCCTAATAACATCCTCTGTGTTGTTTTAGGGTTTGGAGTTTGGACACACTGTAAAAGTTTAATTTAAAAATGTGTAAAAATGTATTTTCATCTGTATAAAAGTAAACTGTATACGAAGCAAAATACCACAAAGTCTAAATCTTTTTTTTTTAAAGTACAATCTGACTACAAACTGAGTTCTACTAATCCCAACAGTGTTACAGCACAGATATTACAACATTACTCAACCTATTGTGGGAACTTCTGACATGAAGACACGACGGAGAGAATTTGCCACCCTAAAAAAAGGAAAATGTTTTAATATATGAAAAGAGAACACAAAAATAAATAAATAAAAAGCAAACCTTGAAAATTCTTTTGAATTAAAACCAAATTTGAGACTTTTCTGGGGTGATGTGCAAGAAGAGGTTTAGTGTCTCTCTGTCCAATACAACTTAACCTGATGTAAACCTGTACATTGGTAATATTTTTAAATTTTACATCATAGGCCGTTTTCATTTCAATTACATCAAATGGAAATTTTGGAATTAGACTTGAGTTTGAAATGTGTCTTAATTACAACTAAGCAAAGCTTAAGTTATTAAAAGAGGTTATTGGACGTGCAGAGATTCATAACATCAGTGTTTTGCTGCTGAGCGACAATGGCTACTTTACGCTTCAAACATAAGAGAGAAATAGAGCATACTCACGCTAAATCCGTGTTTTCGATGACAAACTTGACATTTTCGTCTGTCAGTTCAGTGATTTTAACCGTCGGCTGGTTAGCATACGGCATTATAGGTGTTTAATGAGGGCAAAAACAACTAAAATACAACCTCGCCTGATTAGCGACCACTACCGCTGTTTAGGATTGAAGGCCGAACCGGAAATATTTACTAACCACTGATTGGACAGGAAACGAATAGGCGATTTGTGATAGGACACAATGTCTGTCAGGGGGTGGGTCTTTGATTCACATCCGGGTCAGCTCTTCAATCGTCAAGAAATGTACAGAAAAAATATTTGGCAGCTTTTCATAACCTTACTTTAAGTAGATTATTAAAATTAGTTCAAATGAACGCATCCATCTTTGTACCTAAAAACCTGGGGTTTTCACTGTTGCACATAATTGTTTATTTGAAGGAAAACTAGAAACCTTCAAGAAAATAATTAAATTAGTAAAGATCAAATGGCGAGTTCCCTGCCTCATTAGGAGAAATACATTATTCCCTTATATCAAACCAATTAAAAAGTTTTTTATTTAATAAAAAAATAAGGACACAAACTATCTTAAATACACAGTCACTACTTTATTGAACTCATGATTCAATAGCTAAATCACAGGTCTTTTTAAACTTTTATACAAAGGGAAAGATGTATCCCAGTTCGAGAGCAAACTCTTGAACAACAAACCAAAATGTCAGATGTCCTGCAGGTGAAGACAAAGATACCTACAGCGTATTACAATTTGGGATGTTTTCTTGGTTGACAAAACCATAACCCAATACCTTCAGTCATATCAAACAGTTACACAGAAGCAAGAGCCAGAAGAAAGCTGATCCTTTCTTTAGCTTATGGCGTTTCTCAGGGGGCCAGGATCTTTGTGTCTGAAAGATGTTTCCACATCATCGTCTCTGGTTGACTCCTGTGAGATTTTTCAGCTGTAAAAAGAAGACACGTGGGAGAAACTTTAATGATAATAATAATAATAATGTTACATCAACACCAATAAATTACATTTTCAAACCACACTAATGCAGACTTAAACAAAGACATTCCACCTTTGTAGAGATGTAGGTTCTTAGAAACACAAACCCACAGAATTTATTTATTTTTGTCTTTTCCTGAATGGTGTGATATTGGAGCATTATTACAAAAAAGTTAAAATACTTAAAAAATCTACCACGAAGATTCAACATTACTGCTGAAAATGGGACAGAATACTCACCGTAACAGCAGCCCCCATCAGACCCTGCACCACTGCTTCACCAGTCGATTGCACCTTACAAACAAACAGGAACACAAAAGTTAAAAATTCCTAAGAAATAAAAAATTTTCATTGGCTTTATTCGCATACTCAGGACAATGAGTATGGGGATGCAATTAAATGTCATTTAAGGTCACTGAAGTGGAAAACTGGTAAAAAGAGTGAAAAGCAACTATAAGAGCTCCTTTATGATCAGAATAAGTGTCTTCACCTCTTTAATGCTCTCTACCTGTTTGGCTGTGGATGCCATGTTCACAACATCCTGAATGCGGTTTTCAAGGAAGCTCCAGGTGTCCTGGTAGTCTGGAGAAGAATCCTGAATCATCACCAGCTCCGTAGTGTTATAGATGCCTGTCAGCACCGCCCGCTTCGTGTACCAGTTCATCTGCAAAAGAGACAGGAGGCAGGCAGAAAGTCAGAAAAAAAATCATTCCCTTTGGGACATGAAAGATACACAGTAATGAGGAAAAACAGAGAGAAGCAACTCATATAAAAGTGTTGCTTGAAGATATCTTTATTCCTTTAAACTAAACTAATAAGCTGTCTGTTTGTTCATTTATCTGAGGTCACAGTAAGTCAGGTGCTCTTAATGTCATGGTGGCAAATATGTATTGCTCTGTATTCATTTTATCCCCCACAGAATGGAGGATTCTGGGTATTCAGCCAACAGAAGCGGGTTGACGTGCAGTGACCGGCGCAAAAAAACAAACAGGTCTGGACCGAAAGCAGACAAACAGAGTCAACTAAACTATCTGAGGTGTTTTCCCTCCATAACACAGGAAATCTGTCTGTCCCAGGAAAGAGCAAAGTAGCCAGCCCAAGCAGGAGCAGCCCACGCCTCCGTCCACTGACGCTGCCCCCTGGTGGCGGTGTGCGAAGCGCCAGCGCCGAGCGTGCTGGAGCCATGCCTGACCCTGACCTGGGAGGTGGCGGGCCGGATATTGTGGGGGTGGTGGTGAACGGGGGACAGGAAGGTATGAGCAGAGGAGGGGGGGGATCGAGGGCGATAAGATCCACTCACGTCTGTGGACCTGTCTCCTGCGTAGTACCAGATGTCGTCCACCAGGGTGGACAGGTGCTTCAGGCTGTCGGGGATGTTGTGAGGGAGGAGCAGGATGCTCATCGCCTGAGGACCCGGACACAAAGCCGGGGACAGAATGAAGCCGCGGGCGAGACTTTTGAGGGCAGCAGCCCGCTGGTGTCAGCTGAGCTGGACTTTACCTGTGGCCACGTTTCCATGTAAGGGATGTACATCCGCAGTCGGGTCTCCACAGCGTCTCTAAGAAAGTCAGCCGTCTTCTTTTTTCTGCAGCACAGTGGTCAAACAAAACAGGCATTTTCTCTAAAAGCAGAAAAAAATTAAGTCCATGTAGCATTCATGCAATAGTAAGAACACCCATCACCATTACATGTTGGTAGTTTTTTTTATACTTTTATTTATTTGATTTATTCAAATTTATTTGAAATTAATTTAAATTAAAATGAATTCATAATTTCTTTAACTAAGTGATAACTTACTTTTTGTTTGGTCAAATGTCAGATAACATTTGTGACAAACCATGATGCCCTAAAGTTTATAAAGTTTTGAGAAAATTAAAGTTTCTGTCCAAATCAGATGAGTTCAAATTCAGCCTCAAAGAACCATCCTGACTAAGATGGCTCGGCCAAATCTTTCCTGTGAGTGTGTGCTGTAGTTCAGGTCGTCCATACGCACTCGGCCTGGCCCAGTTGGACCTGGTTGTGCTGCTCTGCCAGGGCCTCTGTCAGCTGGGAGTTGCAGTGGGCGATAAAATGTAGAACCAAGTCTCCTGCTCCGTTGTAGAACATACCGGTGGAGGCGGAAGACAAACCCAGTGACTGGAACAGGACAAAAACAACATTACCAAACTCACCACAAACCTCCAGTCCATTTGCATGACAGTTTTAAGTTGTGAACTCTAAATTTGTGATTCTCTAAATGTTTCTGGAGACTGATGGCTGTTTGTTCTACCTCAGCACCAGCGGCGATGGCCTCCATGGACCAGCCATGCTGTGGGACAAACTCCAGAGCGGCTGTCAGGATTCGAGCCTGCAGCTGCTCCTCCGTTTCATAGTCTTCATCCTGCTCGTCCTGGTCCTGGTGACTTTACGTGTACAGTTCAGGAGAATTAAGCAAACAGACTGACTGTATTTAAGGCAGGAGAGGAGAACAAATACAACATCAACTAATACTAAAGTGACTCCTGATGTCTGACCTGGTGTCCGTCCCCTCTGCTGCTGGATCAGGGTCATGCTGGGAAGCCGCCTCTGTGTCCTGCTCAGCTGAGCGAGCCTGGTAGTGCTCGTGGTAGGTTGTGGATGAGGATGCGGGGGGTTTGTCAGATTTGGACTCGTCCTGCAGCCTCAGTGCTGCACAGTGGAAGCCTCGTCTCAGGCTGCAGGTCTGAGGGCCCGTTGCTGTTGGTGCAGCCACAACTGAAAGAAGAAAAAGATTCATGGCATCCATTACATCCTCTAAAGGCTGTGATATGAGATACTTTCTTGTCATACCGTTTTCAATCCAAACAAAAAATGAGCAGCTAAACAATGTCAACAAACCCAGATTTAAAGGATTAAACAATAAAGAAAAAAACAATATGTCCTCTGATGTGATACAAATATTTATTTGGTATGTATAAAGCTTGATCAACCCCCAAATTCTTTATGCTTAGCCTCCAAACAACTAAATGTTTTAAATATTGCTTAAATAGTTTTTTTCCCCCTTGAATAAACTTACAGACATTTAACATATTGTTAAGGGATTTGTTAAACCTCTTAACACTGACCGAGAAATCATTCAGGGAGAAAAAGGCATCTTATTCAAAGGAGGAACTTCTACTGTCGTTATTTTTTAAATCTGATACTACTAGTTTTGTCCCACACACTCGGTACAACTTTTGATACAACATTACTGTAATATTAACATCAGTCGTATTCTTCTTCCACAGAATTGAACAATGGGATCTCAAAATGACAAAAAACATTGTATAAAACTGTTTTACAAAAAGTTATAAATGCAACTAAATGTGGCTGAATAATTGAAAAAAATGCTCGTTTTAAAAATGATCGCACTGACAAACTATCAATAATTAGGGATAGTTAATAGGATGTTTAATCGGTTAGTAGAAGAGCCTTAAAGTTAAGGGGATCGTATCAAGTTTGATTATATTTACTACAGAACAGAGAGATTTGGTCACAAACTTTAAAGCACAATATGTTATACGTGCACATGCCGTACATTGTAAAGTTTCTTGGAACACATGAACAAAACTATATATAGCCTATTTAGCAGGAGATCTGTCCACTTGCATAACTGCAGAGCAAACGCCCCCCAGCTGCAGGAACTTACATGTTTACCAACGATGCAGGTCTGAGAAATGAGCTCTGAAAAGCCAAACGAGTCCAACAGAAGAACATTATCCACGTTTTGATTCGGTTTGCAAAGCTACAGTTAACTTAATATCCATTTATTGTCCTTCATGATCACCTTCTATAAGTGACTTTGGCTCAGGTGGTTAACGTCAACACTGGCTCGTGTCCAAACCACGAGACCCAAACAAAAAAGGCTGGACGACGCAGGGTTTCTTCACACATCGTTGGTTATAAAAACTAAAAGACAACAAAACAGTAAGCCTGTCTTACCGCTGCTCAGTGTCCGGAGGACTCTTCCAGCCCGTAGACCTCTCAGTAACGCCGCCATATCAAGCTGAACCAAGACACTACGTCACTTGTACGCGACAGACTTAGACAGCGGAAGTAGAACTGGCCAAACTAAGGCTAATCCTAACAAAACAAGAGCACCATCTCGAATAAATAATCCTTAATCGGTTTTATTATCAAACCACTTTGCCACATGACTTTAATCCTAAAAATCGAGGGCTAATATTTCTGCTTTTAAACAGATGTAGCACTTGTAAAGGGCACGTTGAACGGCCAAAACGGCGCGAAACATCTTAAAATCCTTATTTAGAAATTAACATCCGGAAACAGCCTATTCGCTTAAGTAACTCCACTTTCCCCCAACTGCCATCAGGACAGGAGGTAAGACACAAAGTACAGGCGTCTGAAACGTAATTCCGCAAACTAATTGTACGTTTAGATTTGTTTTAGAGCAAGATTATGAAAAATTAGTATGGTTTGTTTTTGAGGAGCCGTAAATCTGGTTGTGTAAACGTGTTAAAGTGTCGCCACAGGCTCCTGCGTCACTGCTTGCTTTCTGCTTTTTTATGATCAGTAAACGGTCAATATCGTATCAGTTTGTCACAGAGGTCAAGGCTTTTACGCAGTGACCGTTCTTTGATAACATTTGACAGTTACCGAAACAGGGGGCGTTGTAAATTTACATAAATGAGAACATTCCAGATAATTCATACCATCCTTTTAAAGGTAGTTCACAACGAAAACAGAAACCTTAACTTGTCAATTTTCTCAAAGGACTGACAAAAGATTGAGTTATATATGGAGAAAAACTGATTCTGTAATAATATTTCCCTTTAAATGGAAAAAGCGTTTGGTTCTGTATGAAAACAAATTTAAACGGATGGAAATGTTACTCAAATAATCAATTAAATTAAAAAGAGAGAGTAATGTGTATCTGATTTGCTTTAACAGTTTTTAATTGTTTGTGAACACTGCTTTGATAGCTTTGATCACCTAGTCTGGAATATTCAGCTGTTTGAATGTGATACCAAGGAGGAAAGACAACAGCACTGACCTTCGAGAAGCATCTTTTGCTTTCCATCTTTTTTAATCTCATCCAAAATAGTTGGAAACTGAGATCATGCTCCAAAGCAATGTGAAAGTACACTTTGACCTTCTCTTGCTCCGTTGCCAGGATCAGAGCAGTAATCCTGCTATTTTCTCACCTGGTATTATTATTTTGTTGATATACAACAACAGCCTAGCTTTTCCTTTGTTCAGATCTGGTAAAAAACTGTAATTAAAGGTGGTTGTTTGCTATTGTCTGGACTTGCAGCCCCCATGTAAAACCCACTCCTTCAGATTTAATGACACCCAGTTCTGCTGGTGTAAAAAGAGTTTTGTCTCGGTGAAGTTTATCATTTTCATCTTATTTAGATTGAGAGTTCAGATTACATTTGATGGATTTCGTTTTTTTTCCATCACCGAACCCGCTTTGCTGGATCAAAGTACAACAACTGCTTTGGTTCTTTCTCCAGATAACCATGGCAGACCTTGGCATCAAAGCAGGAGACAAAGTGCTGTTAGTGTGGACTCAGCCATCGGCGCCGGAAGCTTTGAAACAGTATGCAGACGACCTAGCTGCTGTGGTTGGTGGAAATGGAAAAGTGGCCGTGGAGAACATGGAGAGACTGTTGCTGTGTGAGTCAGCCTGCTCCTGATATAACGTTACAATCAGAAATACGTTTTCCTGTTGTTATGACCGTGCTCTTCCAGTAAATGCTTGGGTTGAGTGTTTTTCAGGGAAATATCCCAGAGTTTGTTAAAGCCTCTGAAAATATTTAATCAAAGGATCCAGCATTGATTATACCCTCTCCCATTAGGTACAGGTCAGACAGAAAAACGAGATGTAAATTCCCCTCTTGTCTTCTCCTCAGCCTCACATGACACCTCCACCTTTGACTGGGTACTTTCTTGCCTTCTGGCTGACAGCTCCTCCATCCACAGTTCAGAGAGTCTAGCAGAGATGGTCAGAGTGCTCAAACCTGGTGGGAAACTGGTCCTGGATGAACCAGTTACAGGTAAGAAACAAGGTCCAATTAATTCCTTTGTTGGGATGCCAGCCACAGGTTCCTGCTTTTGTTGTAAAATAAAACAAATCCCCCTCTCTCCACCTGTTTTCCCGTTTCTTTGGGGGAAAAAATTGAGGCCTTTCCTTTTTGTGTATTATTTAAGCATGTTTATGTGACACAAGCTGAGTGGCCAAGTGGAAAAAGTTGAGAACGTTAGAGTTCATATAACTGTTCCACACTGGTCCTTATGGACAGATCAAAGATTCAGTTGGTTTTAAAGTCTGTAAATTCTGATTCCAATCACCTGCCGAGTCCTACAGAGGACCTAGAAGTGGGTTCTGTGAAACAACTATGTATTGTTATACCTTTATTACATGTTATACCCTTATTACATTTCAATAAGACCTACATACAGATTATTTTCAACCTTCATAAAAATACAAAATGGAAACACAATCACATTAAAAGCTACTCACTCATGGGTCGCCTGGGTTAGGTTGTTGCATCCTGTGTGACAGGATGTTTGTGTGTTTTTGTGTTACAGGCACAGAAGCACAGAGTGTGAGGACTGCTGAGAAACTGGTGTCTGCTCTGAAGTTGTCTGGCTTCATGGCGGTGACAGAGGTGAGTGTGAAGCCTAAAAACCTGCCTGTGTGCTGCTGCTCAAAGCAAAAAAGGCCCAACTACACGCTCAAATTTGTGTTGACAAAAGATGTTTCTAATCTTTCAAATAGATAACTGATCGTTACAAAAGTGTGAGCAGATATTTAATCAAGATCTCCATCACAGGGAGAAATTAACTTGAAAAAACTTGCTCAGCTCAGATTTACTTTATTTATGGGAAAAAATGATTGTTTAAAAAAAAAAATGAAGATAAAAAAGCTGTCAAAAAGGAACTTAAGTGTAGGAAGAATGGTTAATACCAATGAATAGTCCCACCTGGTGCAATACAGAATATATTTTACATGTCAAAGCTTTAAAATCCTGGTTTGCTCTTTATTTCCTCAAAGTAAAGATACATGTCACTACCAGCTAAATCTCAAGTCTGCTGGCCCATTTTCTCTTTTCAGATCAGTAAAGCCGAGCTTAGCGCCGAGGCATTGAGCTCCCTCAGAACAGCCTCTGGTTACCAAGGAAACACCCTGTCTCGAGTCCGCCTGTCTGCCTGCAAACCAAACTACGAAGTGGGCTCATCCAGCCAGATCAAGCTGTCGTTTGGGAAAAAGATGCCCAAGCCAGGTTAGACTTGTTGGAATAGCTTTGGCTTCAAATTCAGATTAAATTGGAAACAACCACCTCAACCATTAAAAGACAAAATGTATTAGCTGTGCTAAAATACAGAAAAATGTGACATGGTTTAGTTTGATCGTTTGGTAAGTTCAGTTTTATTACAAATGTTTTTATTTTTATTTTAATTTCCTTCAATAAACAAACTGGAGATTAGGTCAAATTTCCTTCTCCTTCCCGTTCAACATCCGGTTCCTGATCTTGTAAAATGTCCACGTAAATGTTGGTTCTGCGTCCTGTGATAACGTGTCACTAGCTCAGTTTTTAGAGCCTAATGTTTGGAAAAACGTATTTTTCCAGAGGAGAAACCAGCTCTGGATCCCAACACTGTGAAGATGTGGATGCTGTCTGCCAACGACATGAATGACGATGATGTGGTGAGTCCCGGTTTGGCTCCGTCTGCAGAACATTTATGACTTCCGGGCCGTTTCAGTCGATCCAAACAGCCGAATCTCAGAGACCAAAACGAAAACGTTGTCCCAAAAAACTCCCCCTTTGGTGTTCAACCAAAGCAGCCGCCGTCCGGCCTGAATGTCCCCTCTGTTCCGGCTGCTCTAGGATCTGTTGGACTCTGACGCTCTGCTGGATGAAGAAGATCTGAAGAAGCCAGATGCTTCTTCTCTGAAAGCTCCAAGCTGCGGAGAAGGAGCGGCCAAGAAGAAGAAAGCCTGCAAGAACTGGTGAGGCCTCCAGGGAAATGCGTTATTCATACCTGCCTAAAACTTTTTGTCATTACTGTGTTTTTAGTGAAGTTTAGTCCTCATTTCCATCAGAGGTGCATAGTGACCACCTCCGCGTTTGTCCTGTTGTGTGTCTGTGCAGCACGTGTGGACTCGCTGAGGAGCTGGAGCAGGAGAGTAAAGGGAAGCAGACAGCAAACCTCCCCAAATCCGCGTGTGGAAGCGTGAGTAGACTTTAGCTGTAGGTCTCTTTTCGTTACGGAATACAAACCAGAGGAAATAACGACCTGCCTGTGATTGGTGGCAGTGTTACCTCGGCGACGCCTTCCGGTGTGCCAGCTGTCCGTACCTGGGGATGCCGGCATTCAAACCAGGAGAGAAGATCGTTCTGGAGAACAACACGCTGACGGACGCCTGAACCTGCAGGACGCACCACGCCGCGGCTCACGCTCCAAAACGTCACATTCCTTTCTCTTCCATCCACCCAGAAGACCTTTTAACGGCCAGCGGACGTGTGAGTGAGGTCCAGATTAAACCAATTAGACGGTGAACTTCCAGTTGACCGCCATCAGCGTGGAGGAGATGCTCACATCTGTGAAGTCTGAGACGCTGACAGATCAATGTAAAACTGATGACACAGGCCTAAAGCTGCAGGGTTTCCAGAAGGCACTGAAGTACATGTGTTGTTTTCTGATTTTATGTTGTTTGAACCACTGGAATTATTCCATCACAAGGCGGAGATGCCGCAGAAGGCTGCAAAAGAGTTTCAGCCAGCTCTTTGATGCTTATTTATGTATCTGAAGGCAAAGACGAGTAATTCCATCCTGTTTATGACGTTACAATAAACTAAAGGCAGATTAAAATGAGTCGTTTCCATTTACTTCTCTTCATCTTCCACACTTCTGTCCGTGTGTTTTACTGTTGGTTAATGAGAGATGAACAGGGGCCGTGTGGACCTTACAAAAGGCCAGGAAGAGGGAAATAAACCTGTTTCCACTGTGTCTGTTGGGGCAGTAGGTCAGAAAAAGATCAAATGTGCCACAGCATCCCCCAGTTGCTCCTCTGCCTAAACACACCGTTTAACCTTAAACAGCCTGAAACGCCTGAAGTCACACAGATGCTACGATAACATCCAGGAGCTGCTCAGATGTAAAGCTTTCTTTATTCAGATTATCAGATGCTAAATGTGGCTCTACGCACAATCAGAAAAAGGGATGAATCCTATTTTTAATTTGTGCTATTGTTGCTTTTATGTGCCATACAAACTGCACTCTTCACCAAAACACAATTACTAGAGTAAAGCAACAAAATGACTAAATAGGTCACACTTTCACCCTAAACTATGCCTTCAGTGCAAAGTCAGCAGATCTTTTGTCTTAAAAGAACTCTGACACAAACAGAATCCATGTAAAACACCTCCATAACAAACAATTTTTGGTTCTGACACATTCAGGCACACGTTGATCTTCTGGAACACGGAAGCTCAGCATACTGCCTTCACAGCTCTGAAATAACCTCCAAAATAATAATATACTCCTATCGCTAAAGTCACCACTACACTCTTTGGAAAGAGGGGTTTTAACACTGAAGTGTGGTCAGGCATGAGGATAGCTAACGGTCCTAAAGTCAGAAACTCAGCTGGAAAGCAAAGATAATAACATAATAATAACCACACGCGTTAAATCTGCCCCATACGACAAGGCGGAGGGAAAAGTCCTGCTTCACATCACTGAGTCGTGATGCTGAAGTCCATCTTAATGTCTCCTAAACTGGGCTCAAAGATGAAGCTGTAATTCACCGTGGCCCTGCTGTCACTCGAAGTGTCCCACGCCGACCGGAGGAAGTACACCCCCTGCTTCCTGTGCCGACTCCACTCACAGGCGCCCTGCAGAGGAGACACGGCAAAACACAGCTAAACGCAAAAAAAAAAGTGAACAGTCAGTCGTCCATTTCCCACTGACGCATACATCTCCACTTGCCTCTAATTGAACTGTTAAAATGACCCGGCTTTAAAGGGCAACTAGCCACTAATGAACTATTTCGTCCCCTGAACAGTAACTCTCATCTCCTCTAATCTCGCCTCTTTCCACGCTGGCCTTCTGGGAACCGCTGGGTGTTTTTGGTGCAGATAAATGAGTGAAAACAAAGGCACAGCTCTGACTGAATGCCGATACCTGCTCGCTGATTGGCCCGTCTAGGCCTGCGCTGACGGTGATGTCATCAGTTAGCTGGTACTCCATCCACAAGGCCACGCCGTGGCAGCGCCCCCCCCTGAAACACGCGTTTAGAACCCTCGTGTCAAAGACAGTCCTTCTATTCTTTAAATATTGTCTTCAAAGTTGAAATGAGGCGTGAAGGTGCAGCTGTGATGGGATTTAGAATTGACCAGAAACGGACCTTATGAAAGGCAGAGCGCCCTGGCTGCTGATTGGCTGCTGAGGCACACACTGCGTGAAGTCAAATGTCATGACGGTGGTGGGCTGAGTCAGAGCCCGACAGGGGTACTCCCACAGGGGGTGGGGCTCGGCCTCGTGGGACTCACGGAAATCCAGAGACCGCTGAGGAGACGGAGGAGGTGAATTAGAACTCCTGTGAGCGAGACCTATCTTTTTTATGCCACCTTCCCTTCGACCAACAGGAAAAAATGGAAGTCAGAGTAGATTTGTGTTTCTACCTGAACCATTTCGTCCATTGGAGTCACATCGAAGCCCTCACACGTCCCACACGGGGCTCTTATCCTCCATAAATCCTGTCAAAGAATTTAAAAAAAAGAAATCTTCTTTGAGAAATTTTCGTCTATTTAACCCAATTGACGAAAACAGCTTTACTGCCCTTTACAGGAAATTATTTTTACGCCACTCCACCGGGTTAAAGATGAAAAAGTGTATTTAATTATTATTCTTATTAGGTTCTGAATGGGCCAATCTTCGGCAGCAGTATTTATTTTTCTTTGTTTTTTTGCAAAAAAAAGTCTGAAATCACATTTTCATAAATGCTTTGAGAAGTAAAAAGTAGCACCAGCTGACCGACAAATGTAACAACTGAAAGTCTGTTTAACACAGTTTTGGGAGAATCGGGGGAACGCGGCCAGAACTGGAACCTCTCCGTGTCTAAAAAAGTATTTGGAGAAATGAGAGAGGTGTCTAAAACTCTGTGTGAAGGTGAAAATGAACGTCCGACCTGGAACTCCACGGCCAGCATGTGCAGGGAGGCGGAGCGGGGCAGGACGGTGGCGTCGGGCCGCAGGAGGCCGGCCAGGGCCGAGCGGCTGTACCAGAAGAAGAGCGAGTGCCACGGCAGCAGGCTGGTGCTGAAGTAGGGCTCGCCCATCAGGACCGACACCTGGGAGGGACAGAAACCACAAACAGAACCCATCACTGGGGCTTCAGGACTCATTTCAGTGGGTGTGTGTTGTAAAACTGGCCTACAAATCTTTTTCTCATCCCCAAACAGGAAGTTTCTAGCGTTTTGAAGAGATAGTTTTAGGGGCTTTTAGAAACAGTGGACCAATAAACTCTGCTGGCCTTTCTTTGTAGTTCACCTTTTTGGGCTCTCGGTATAGACATGTTAGCTCAATGATTAGCACTGATAATACTGACTGATGACATTAAAAAGATGAAATGACTGAAGTACCAGATTCCCTCCGAGGTCGCTGCTGGTGAGCTGCTCAGGCCGGAGCTCCAGTACCTCCACGCCTCCTTTCATCGTGTTAGCTTCTAACACCTGCAGAAAAACCTGCTTCTTACACACCCTGAAAGGTTTGTAGCCAACATTTTGTATTTTTCCACCAGTGCCTGCGTAGCCCAAACGATGCCTCACCCGTCTGCTCCGCTCTGAAGCAGCCCAGGACCCTCTCTGTAAAACCCCCTTTATAAATAAATTTTTTTGTCGGCGTTTGTGGTTAACTGTACATGGTTGTGCGTACATGCAGTCTTTGTGTCTTTTGTGAGTTTAATATTTCAAAACGTATCCAATGAAAGGATGTGTCGGAGCGTTAAATGTTAAGTTTGTTTTTTTTTGTTTGTAGCTTTATGTCCCTCTCTGGGGTTATAGTGTTTCAAAATGGCGGAACGCCATGGAAACCTCAGTGGACTTACCAGTCCTGTGTTTTATACAGATAGGACATTCTTCGATTATGAAAAGAAGTCAGATCATTGCAGAGGTAATTTTACACCAAATGTGGACACATTTAGAAATGAAGACAATGATTTTAGAAAATAAAATACTTAAAACACTACAAAATGTCCCTTTAAGAAACATTGTGTAGTAAACGTGTTCTTTACCTGCTCGATAACCTGTTTGGACATTCTGGAGTTTTCCAAACTGAAAACCTGAGGACAGAGGAACACAGAGAGGTCCATGACAAAGTCTGGCTGCTGTCTGCCTCATGGCCCAAAGCCGAGTACCTTCTTGGCTCCGAGAGCGCGGGCCAGCACGGGGAGCAGACTGCCGTCGCTGACCGACAGACACACGCTGTCCTCCCTCAGGACCTGCGGGCGACAGCCGCTTAAGCGGGGGGGACTCGGCGGTTATCGGGCCTGCCGTGCCCCTCCTGCACTCACGCTGCGCAGGGCGCCGACGTAGCTGGCCGCACGCCGCCGGTCGTTGAGCTCCCCGAAACGCGGCCGGGTCCAGACCAGGTGGGCCTGGCAGGTGCAGCAGGGCCGAGAGGGAGGGGCTTCGGTCAGTGCGTCCGGCTGGCTGGAGGGGCCACACACACACAGGGGTTAGAGCAGTGGTTCTTGACCCGTTTTCAGGTACATATGATTTTTTTCAAAATTCAAGGTGTAGGTATATGTTTTTTTTTTTTACTGGTGCACAAAATGAGCCGTACATGAACATCACCTTGCTCAGAGAACAAAACCAACACAGCGCAGGAACTCACAACAAATTACCGTATTACTTTATTCTGGCCCCGAACAAATATTTCAGCCCAATAAAAGAATCTATTTTACTAATTAAAAATAAATTTGTATTTTTTAAAAGAATTTAACATTTTAAAATATTTTTTAAATTTTAAATGCAATTTGTTTTTTGTCGTTTTGAATCCACAAAACACTTTTTTGGGGCCAGAATATGAAATGTTTCTTTAGGTCTGCCAGTGCGAGATAAGAGTTGCTGAACCGACCACTTTCTTTTTTTGCTCAACATATATGTATTCAAATTTTAAGAAAGGAACCACACGGCGTAGAACTACGACAGCCTTTGATTGAACACAGGTTGAGAACCACTGGGTTAGGGTTTGTGTTTAAAGAGGGGCTCCGTCTACCTGGGGGGCTGCAGGCTGTACCACAGGCTGTAGTCGTCGTGGCACACCGTCAGGCTCAGCTCCTCTCCCTCCGACACCCGGCTCTCCGCAGGCAGGAAGTACACGCTCTGCATCCAGTGGTCACGCCACTGGAACGGGACGGAGCTCAGGACGGCGCCGGCCAACGGCGGCCGGAGGGAGAAGCGGCGGCTCAGGGACTCACCGGGGCCGTGTGGGGCTGGGGGTACGTCCAGCTGGGGGCCATGCTGCAGACGATGGATCCGCCGGGATCCATGTCCAGGTCCCACCAGGACAGGACCACCTGGGCCCGGCCGCTGGTCCGCGCCACGAAGCGGGAGGAGGCGGACTGGAAGGCGCTGCTCACCGGTTTGCTGAAGTCCACGCTGAGAGGGAAGCAGAAGGGGGGGGGGAGTGAGACCTGGGGTGAGCCACGTCCCCCCCGCCCCCCGTGGCTCCCCTGCCGGACCTGAACATGGTGCACAGCGGGCCCAGGGCGGTGAAGCTGGCGGGAGACACCTGGCTCAGCTGGATGTCGCACACCGAGTGGGCCCCGGCGCAGCGGGCCACGGCGGGGGGCGGGGCCAGCCGAGCCCCACCCACCTCCAGCGGCTGCAGCTGCGCCCAGCTCCACAGCAGCTCCGACTCCACCAGCTGGGCGTAGACGGTGGCTCGGTGCGGCACCGCCTCACAGCCCTCCTGCAGGAAGCAGCAGGGAAACGGAACCGTTCAGACAACGAGCTTCAGTACAGTTTTCATCAATGAACTCATCAGCTAGTTATCGTTTCAAACTCGTGTTTATAAAGATGCACAAACAGTCACAGCTCCAACAGTCACAGTTACTTTAAACAAAGACGAACCTGGACCAGATTCTGATGAGCGTGCTCATAACTGGGCAGAGCGCCTTCTCCGATCAGCTCGGTGTCGAACAGCTCTGTGATCAGCACGTTGGCTTTGTGCTGCATGTCTCCTTCTGTGGAAGCAACACACCACACAAACTCACCCTAAACTGATCTGTGACTATGGGTGAAAAAATTGTACTTAAAAAATATATACAAGTTAAAAAACAATTGGAAAACAAAAACCAATTAAACTGTTTTAGTTTTTAAAATTGTTTTATTGGGTTTTAAAAACCTGAAAAATAGCTACACTGTTAAATGGGTTGTAAATGTTATAATGTAAAGTCAGCAAAAAAGAATAAATACTCTGCATTATGTATGGAAAAAAGATCAAAACTAAATGCGTTAAATATTTTTGTATTTAATCAGAAATAATTAAAATAATGACCATAATCATAATAATAATAGCTTAATCATAATAGCATTACATTCAAATTAAATTTAATCTAAAATATATTAAACTTTATGTGATGGTCACAGGTAAAAAAAACATATATAAAACTTTTAAAAAGGAAAGCCGGGTAACAGCTGACCCAGTGTGTGTAGTGTGCCCAAAAAGGGAAAATACAGTGATGTGTGTTGTCTCTGTCTGACCTGGACCCACTGTCACATCTGTTGAGTGTTTGTTAATAATCTTGATTTTGTCAGAGAAGCCGTTTTTCTGCACGATGGACAGAGCCGCCTCAGCCATGGGCCTGAAAACCTGCAGAACATAAAAAACAAAACACAAATCATAAGAAATATATCACACAAGATTAAAACCAAGTAAGAAGAGTGATTTAAAAAGATGATTTAACCTTCCAAATTAAGTGTAATGATCCAAAATCCTCTGATCAGACCTGCAGCAAAAAGTCCCCCAGACACTAACTAGACTATAAAGTGACATATCTGAACAGCCCCGCCAGTAAAGGGTGAGGGGCCTATCTTTTAGGCTATGTGAGGAAAATGGCCGGTATTCTGAAAGTTATCGACATAGAGAGCTGCAACTGGAACACTGGAAGCTTTGCCCGTGATGCACAGCTGGCTGATGTGTTCAGAACCAGGGATAGCACGCCGTTTCCTTCACTCAAAAAAAGCCTTTTAGAGGAAATGTTTTGACTTATCAGAAAATCTGGGATAATTATAATGTAATAATGTTCCAAGATGGTGGAACGACCTACCAGGCGCTACAAGAGCAGAAGGTCCCTGTCGGTCTCAGGAAACTCCTACAGACCCCCCTCTTCACAGAGCATCTCTTATCCTAACTCCTCCCCATACCTCTGTATCCTCTACTCTTTCTATGCTTCCCTCTATCTCCTCCTGTCACCACTGACTCTGACTGGGGATTTTCCTCCAGGGAGCTGATTGTCAGATGGATGAGAACTGGATCATTGCGTCTGCTTCGTAAGTCGCTTTGGATAAAAGCGTCTAAATGTAGAAACATAAAGATATACACGTGTAAACTCTGGGAAGACATTAACAGAGAGCCTGTGTACCTCTACGGCGTAGCAGAGGTCGGCTCCAGCAGTGACGGCCATCATGGAGAGGAGGCCGGTTCCGGTCCCGATGTCCAGGACGACCACCCTCTCACCACGAGCCTTTACTCTGGCTACGGCGGCCCGGATGCCCAGATAATACTTCTCATTCTGGGAAAAAAAAGAGCATTTGTTCAGATCTGAGTACAGCTTTGCATCTATACTTATTATTCTAAGACACTTGTTTTCAGCACGATCAACACTTTAAGAGTTGACAACATCAAGCTCAAGCAGGGAGACCAAAATCCACCTAATAAGGTAAAAGGTTAACACACCCACTACTTTTGCAGCTATAACAATGCATCAAAATCTGTTTTGAGCAAAGCTTACATTTAAAAAAGAGTAAGTTTGTGTATTTTAGAGCTGGATTTACCATAAAACTTAACCTTAACACTTTTAAGTGACTATTAACGGTGTACATAGTGTTTTATAGCTGAAATGCTGCCGGCGTCCTCACCCTGTCATGATCATGGAGCATATCAGCGTAACAGGACCTGAAATACAGACAAAAACAGGATTTTATAAATTACACCAACGTGCCCTGATTCACTCTATATATCGCTGCTAACTTATTTCAAGATCAGGTTAAAAAAAAGACAAAAATACAGCGAAGAGCCAAACCAGAACGCTTTAAGGAACCGGCATTAATTTAAAAACGTTAAAATGGTTATCGTTTAACTAAACTAGAACCAATATCTCTGATCAGAGTTTAAATAAATAGGTTCTAAACTACACTGTTTAAACTATTCGAATCTAACCAGCATTTAAATGAAAATGCTTAAAGACTTTCAGTCACAGTAAAAAGTAAACAAATGTCAAAATATTTCTAGAAAAGTCCAGCCTGTATTTCCAGTGTATAATTTGTGGTCCTGGCTAAGTAACACACTTGTGCACATGGTTTTGGCTCAATAACAAAAAAGTATTGATTAGTAATTCCACCATTTTTACTGCTCAGACCATAAAAACAGGACTGTTTCTACTAAACAAGCTCAACCCGGTTCTTTAAAGATGATTATAGGAGCTTTCATTCCTTCTCATTTCAATTAGCTAAAAATTAAGAGTTGCAACCGGTTAAGTTAACTGTTTAACTACTTTTTCATTTTACTCTTATTTTTGTTATTACATTGAATCTGCTGAGATACTCTTAGTGAGTTTATGTGAACGCTTAGTTCTTCTGAGCATCTCTGAAATGAGCCCGACACGGAGTCCTGCCATCTGCGGGCCAGCCCCCGCCTGTCCCCGGCAGCGTGGCTCTGAGCGCCGCCGCCTTAGCTCGCTGCTACCTGGCTATCTCTTGGTGGTAGTCGTACTCCTCGCTCTCCTCCACCCAGTCCAAAGCGCCGGTGGTGGGGTTCGCTCTCCCACAGAAGGTCTTCATCTCTGCCGAAGGCCTCCGGACGACGTGCCCAGCGAGAGAAAAAACGTGTCGTCTGAAAAAACGGAATTAGACAGAAACAGCGTTTTCTCAGGAGGCTGCCATGTTGCCATGTGACGTCACGGACTCTTTTGATCACATGACTTTAAATGCTCAAAGTTTTGATAGCGACCACATGTACGGAACGCCATAAAGTCCATAATAACTAAACAAACAAACAAAAAAGATAATAATAAAGGATTCCTAAAATAACATTAAAAATATTTATTAAAATTGCATTTGTTATTATTGTTGTTATAACATTATTATAAAAAAGACACACATGAGTGACAATTTTTCTTATCATAGATGAACCTTTTGACATTTATTCGTATTTTATTTCAAGTATAATATATCTATTTCAATGGCGTTGTTTTCTAGATTTTTAATAATTTATTGTAGACCAGTTTGGTTAGTATCTGTTGTTTTCCTTTTTTCAATTTTACTTGACTTGATGATACCAGTTAAAGTTTCCAACAAATAAAATTACATTTTTTCTTTTTCTTTTAGTCTCTATGATGCACTTTGAGACATAACTACTTTTGAAGACCTACATAAATAAATTAAGACACTGTGCCGATTTAATAATCGTAATAATGATCACCGTCATTTGAAATGTTTTCTGATATATCAGCTGAATTTTAAGTCACTTTTTGATTTAACATTGCCCACCTTGGAGAGCCCCCTTGTTTTATCTAATCAAGCAACATAAAAAAATGAACAAATCAAGACGACAAATGACCTCATGAAGAACTGACATTTTTATTAAGTTTACGGTTTACTTTAAAGGAACTAAAAAAGTCAAATCATAGTATTTTTAATGACAATAAAACATTTAGAGAAAGACAGTAAGAAACAGATACATAAATACAATAAATACTATTTAAACATCAGATTAAAACACTCTATATAAACAACAAATGCAACATAAAGCTGGAGACAACAACATTTTATAAATCCGGCAAATAAAGAGGGTGTGGGGAGATGATTTAGCAGCCAAAATTAGTCATGGAAGACACTCCAGAAGAACCTCAAACAAATATTGTCATTTTGGAGATGAAACAACATTCTGCATGTTCCATGGAATCATATCAAGCAGAAATAAACCCTTAGAACCCTACCGGAGCCTGATTGGTTTCTTCTGTAACATGGCATCTTATTTCATGTCACCTTTGTGTGTATACAATAATTTAGTTTATTATATAGTTATTTAAGATTTTATTCAAATTTATGTTTAAAAATGGGATTTTCTGATATAGTTGAAGATGATGTAACTGAAGTTAGACTTGAACCAGCAAGCCACCAACAAAAAGCTCTGAAAACTGGGGCAGAGATAAACCCATGAACGATCAGAATGATGCAACAGAGCTGTAAACGTAACAGTTTGAGTGCCGGCTCTCATGCACACTTGGCTGTGGGCAAACAGAAGGCCAAAGTCGAGGAAGGGACCAGGATGTCTGTGAAGATGGGTCGGTATCCGGCCGGAAGAGGAGGAGCGCTCTGCTCCAGTAAGTCCAGCACGTTGCCTCTGACGTCCCTGGAGACGTCGCCACGGACGTCCAGCAGCACGGACACGTGCTCCTCGCTGAGGGAGCAGAGAAACACCAAGACATGATCCATACGCCGAGCAGCAAGATTCTCTGGAGGCACCAGAAAACCCCCCAAAACTGGACTGTGTTTCAATTTCCTGAGCCGGGTGGGCTGAGCAACAGCCAGGTGACGATTACCTGATATCGGGGTATTTGGCTGCAAGTCCTGACACTTCCAGAGTGAGCATACCCGGGTCTTTAAGCCGGATGAAGTCAGCCAAGACGGGCAGCAAGGCCAAAGGATTCACTTCAGGCACGGACCCCTCAACTTCCTGCCCGAACACACAAAAGCAGCTACGTTTGACTGATACAGTAGAACCTCTACATAGGAATTTAATTCGTTCCAGGACCTAGTTCGTTTGTTAAAATATTTTGCATGTTGGTTCAAATATTCCCATAGAAATACACCGGGATTCGTATAATTCGTTCCACAGCCCAAAAACCTACAATAACTCTTTAATAAATACTGCAGATAATTAGACATAGCAATAAAAAATGCATTATATAAGAGAGAAGTAAAAATAAATAATTCTAATTATAATAATTATAAGGAAATGATCAATAAAAAGGGGCAATTGTAAGTAAAGGTTGTACAGTACAGCTGATGTCAGAGCTAGCTTTTGGAGTTCAACTGAGACGTAATCATGATGTCAGCACCACTTTGGGTCTCACCAGGCACTGGAAGATTTCTCTGAACAGCTGGTCGTCCTGAAGCATCTGTTGGGCCAGCTGCCTCCTCTCCTCGCTGCTCCGACACACCAGCCTCTTCTGCATCAGGGCCCTGACGTACTCCACCACCATCAGCCACTGGGCCTCCTCCTGCAGGCGCTGAGGGCGCGAAAACCAGAACCACACCGGAGGGTCAGGCCAGTGGCTAAGAAAAGACCTCCTTCTTTACTTCTCATTCGTTATTATCCTTTGTTTAACCTAGTTAGTTTAAGATTAAAGATATATTTTTAAGAGGGGGGGCAAAAGGGCAACCTCACCATTACTTTAAAAACAATCATCAAGCAAGTACTTCGACATTTAGAATCTATTGTATTTTAAATGTTAAACTAAGGTTGTTCAACAACTTTTCAAATGTAATCTCATAGATCCACGGTAATATGAAGTGTCACTTGAATGTCTGGATGGAAATACTGAGGTGTGTAATAAATCCGTTACCTGCCGACAGGGCGGCCGGACCCGCCCGTAAAGGTCCAGGTGAAGTTCCAGGACGCTGCACAGTTTGGGTGTGGGGTCCCCCTGGACCAGCCAGGGTCGGGTCAGCAGGCCGGGGAGGAAAGGCTGAAGGTCCAGCAGCAGCTGGTCCATCACCAGGCGGCACGCCCGCCGCACCGCCCGGTCCAGAGCTGCCAGGGGGTTGGGGGGAGTCCGGGTGAACTGTCCCGCCACCCGGGAGGACTGCTGCTGCTGCAGGCTCTCTGTGGACTTCCTGCATCGGGTACAAGAGGAGGCAGCTAGCCCCGGATACAAGACCAGCCTGAGCTGCAGACCTGCAAATCTCTCTAGCTGTCCAGTAGAGCCACATTGAGGGGGGAGTCAACATGTTTGATATTTTTTCAGCATCAGCTCCAAACTAGAATACTCAAAGTGAGCCCTTTGAAAAAAAACAAACCAATGTGCGACTTAATCTGTATCATGCTTTTTGATGAAGCAGCTGAAGGAAAAACTGACGATAAAGATCAGACCATGTGCACCACATGCATTTACTTCCTTTCAGTTTTTGAAAGCTTTTCTTTGTCCAACAGGGGACTGAATACATCGAGCCACCGAACTGCTTGTCCTTTCTTTACACAAAACTGTGAAGTAAATAAACAATATCTTAACAATGAAAAAAGACTTCCGTTGCAGTTCTTTGGAAGAATCCTCCTTTAAACTATTAGAAAATGGTCAATAAAGATGGAGGAACACCTCATGGAGAATCCACCATTATGAATCTCCTGTAAATGAAAAAATGTGGAGGATGACCATAATCTTACTTCAGGATGATGCAGTTGCTGATGGAGGCCAGCAGGTAGTGGAGGTAGAACTTGTTTTTGTTGTTGCTCAGATCCCTGCGATGCTCCTTCCCAAATTCAACCAGAGCTTCCCGAAACCTGGAAACAGGCAGACCGAATATTTAAAAAAACAAACAAACAGACACTTGAGTCTTAGAGGGGAAAAAAACATGAAGAAAATAGATGAGTAGAAATTCAACCTGTTTAAAAGGTTCTCCATCTCGTACAACCCCATCTGAATGGTCTGGTCCCGCAGGGATTCTCCGATCATCAGAGCCACCCGGGCGTTCTCCTCCAGCATCTACAGGAAAAAAATCCAAACAAGTGACTCAGCTTAAAGCTGCACGCCGTACAACCCACAGAGAGGCCATTTCCACACACAGTTTTTCGTTTTACTACACCACTTAACAGCTCTCTTAATAGGCTTAATAGGTGATAACTGTCTGAGCGCCTCTACAGTTTGTAAAATAGGTCAGGGATCGTCTGGGATTTTCCAATTCTCTTGTTGCTGCTTTTCTTTGTGAACAGAAGCTCATGAGGTTTTTCAGCTTAAACTTGATGCGTGATATAAATGATATGAGATCAAAAAGTGCAGACAGCCCCTCAGACTCCCTGTGGGTGAGCCTTGGGGAAGTCTTTACCTGGGTGATGATGGTGGGCAGGCTGGTCTGGTAGAAGCCTTCGTGGTCCGTGTCCGGCTCCTGATCTCTCTGCCAGTCTTGCAGCTCCACTTGCAGAGCTTTGTGCATCCACTCCGACACGCTCTTCTGTTTCACACATCCAAACGAACCCAGCGTGACACCACAGAAAACACAGTTTTCCTCCATTATTTCTCCACTCAGAGTGATGTGCATTAAAATCCGAGACGGGTTCTTGCTCAGGCTGAGAAGCAGCAGAGCTACGGAAGGACGGGTCTCAGACTGGTACTCCGACTCACCCGAACACTCTGAACATATTTGCTCTGCAGCTGTTCCAGCCCCTCTGAGGAGATGAGGGGGCCCAGATCTGCTCTCTCCATTTCAGCCCTCAGCTCCGAGTGGCCCATCATGTCCGGGCTGAAAGAGGAAGACCGCCGCATTCAGATGGTTTGCTGCCTAAAGTCCACCAGCCTGTAACAATCAGACCCCTCTCTGTGGAACTAGCTTCAAACTTTCGTATTTGATAAAGCTTGTATGGATGAACCCACTCTCTTGTCCTCCCGACAAGAAGTAAAAGATGAGGTAAAGTTAACCCGAAGGATACAGTCGGGATAAAATAGAGAAAAATCAGGAGTTCTGCATCGATAAAGCACCTCACACCAACACTTTACAGGCAGGACTCACCTGTTGTAAATGTGTAATACCCAGTTCAGCACCGCAAAGATTTCCCCACTCTCCAGGTCCCAGCTGCTGACCTGGAGAGGAAAGAAACATAGTTGTCAACACAGAACATCTCAGTAGTTTTCAAATGAATCAAAATCATCATTGATAAAGGATCCAGAAACTGAAAGGCACAAAACTGAAATCAAAACAACCAGAAAAAGAAAAGACCATGACAGTCACTATACCGTCCCAGTACTGATGCATTCCTGGCCTGGAATTCACAAATGGGTGTTTAATGACAAACTAAATGAAAAGATGAGGAACCTGTGATTCAAACTTTTATTTGTTGGTCCTTGTGCGTCTCTGTGTGGCCCTGTGATGGTATGGTGGACCGTCGAGGGTGACCCCGCCTCTCCCCATTGACCACTGGGATGGGCTCCAGTCCCCATCAGGGAATAAGCAGTTACGAAAATGGGCCGATTGGTTTCCTTTTCCAAGCAATTCAAACTTGTATAGAACAAAGTCTGTAGAACATGGTCAGTACCCACCTGGGCCAGGTGAGCGTGCAGGCAGCGGTGGCTGGCCCTCAGGTAGGCTCTGGTCAGCTGGTAGTGCGGCGGGACGCAGTGCTCCAGCAGGTGGCGCACGGTGTCCAGGTCGGCCATAAGGCCGTGCTGCAGGGCGGAGAGGTGTCCGGCCAGCCCCGACCCGCGCGCGTGCAGGTAGGAGACGCTCCTGAAGCGTGCAGACACCGCCTCCTCTAGTACCTGAGGGGAGGCCGGAGAGGGTCAGGGGAGATCAGTCAAAACGGACGCACGCTGCGCACAGACCTGGAAGAAGCTTGATCTCCAGCAGCGCGGCCGTCCCGGGGGCAGGGGCCTGCCCCCCCCACCGGCTCTCTCTGCCAGCAGAGCCCGGTCCAGGGCCTCCTCCCGCTCCACGATCCTCACGGCGGACACAAACGGCGTGGGGTTTTGTCGGGCCAGGGCCAGAGCGCTGCTCACCACCGCCCACAGCTCCCTCCCTGGAGGAGAGGATGGAGAGGATGAGGAGGATTGGGGGGCGCCGGTTTCTCACTTAGCTTTTGTTTCAAACACTGTTAATGTGTGTTTTCAGTGTCAGTAAAGACTGTTTTGGAAATCCTCTTTTTAGGAAGAAATAAAGAACCCCCGTCTGTACATTAAAGCTTAAAAAAAGCTTCATCACGTCTCAAAGAGCTCATAGTTGGATATTTTCCAGCAGAGTTCTTTGCTGTCAGAGCTTTTTTTTACCATATATTTTACCAGATTTGTGTTTGTTCGTCCCCAATTTTAAAAATCTAATTTATAGTTTTTTTAGCAATGCTGAGGATTTTAAGTGCTCATATGTTTGAAATGTGTTAATAAGTAAGGCTGCTCTGCTTTGTAAACCATTCGTTTTCACCTCTCTTTGTTTAGTACAACTAACTCCTTTGTACCTAAAGATTTCAGACTGTGTTTTGTACTCAGCAACAGCAACAAAAACCTGAAGTGGACTAACAAACCAGCACATATCAAACCAGCAGCCCCGAGCCAGCTCTATCCTCACCAAGGGCGTCCACCAGCTGCCCGACTCCAGAGAAATACTTGGCCACCAGCTCCTGGTCCTCGGCGCTGAGAGCACTTCCTGCCGTCCCCGCCGGCCCGTGGAGCTGCCAGAGGATGTCGTCCTGCCACTGCTCCAGATCCATTAGCCGGGCGTGGGCCTCCAGGAGCCGCCGGGACTCCACCAGTTGTTCCGTCTCCAACACCAGGCTAGGAACTACAAAGGTCGAGGGAGCAAAGGGAGGGGGAGAACTTTCATTCCTCAAACTCCCGAGAGCAGCAAGGTTGTTGTCTGCAAACATGCATTCTTCTGATTTGGAGAAGAATGGATGTAAATACATATCAAAGGTCAAACTACAACCCTTTAGAGTGTAATTTAGAGCCAGAAGCAGCTGCTAGTGAATCCATTTTCTAATCAGACACAGTCAGATCAGTAAATTGCAAATATAATGATGCATTTTAGTGACCGATAGATATGAGTAAGACTGTAAAAATGGGAAAACCAAATAATGAAACATATAATGAGGGGGGTAATGAGGGGCGGTGGACGGCTGTGGGGGGGGCTCCTCACCGGAGTAGAGTCGTGGCAGGTTGCTGACGGCAGCGAGCAGCTGATGGTGACTCACTGACACCTCCCTCAGCCTCTCCAGAGACTTCACATCCTCCGCGTTTGCGTCCGACTCCAGCCCCGCTCGGCCTAAGGTGCGCGACACCTCCCGCAGCTCGGCCCGGGCCTCCCGGAGCTGCTCCAGACCCCAGCCCACCCCCTCCAGGTACGACTGGACCATGGACTGGAAGCACAGGATGATGGGACAGTGGGTGAGGGACGGGCGGCGGACGGACGGAGGCAGCCGGACGTGCTCCGGGCCATCACCTTCAGCCGGGCGTGGACGGACGCCGTCCTCTGGCTTTCCCTCTTCTTGTACTGGCCCAGTCGCTCCAGGTGCTCCGGGCGGCAGAACACACCCGACGCCCACTTCAGGGCAGCACCCCGGGCCAGACGCTCCGCCCTCTCCACCTCCGGCCAAACCGCAGCCTCTCGCACTGTGTCTGGCAAAAAAAACAAGCAAAAAAACCCCATCTCAGTTTGTAAATGTTTTACCGAATAGGGAAGTCATTCTGTCAGCCTCTAGGCATTCTGGGTAAGTAGAAAAGATTGAGTTTTATCTTTTCACAACTAAACAAAATGGGGTCACATGATGAGAGCATCTTTGACAAGCTTCTGAAGGCAAAATATTTTTTTAAAGGATGTCAGCAATGTATCAAATCGTAAAAAAATTGGCTTTTTGGTCATCTGTTGAGGAATTACTCTGAAAAAATAGTTGCATTTGAAATCAGTTTCAAAACAGTAAATGATAGCATAAGATAAATAACGCTTTAACAATTCCTTTAACAATACTTGATTATTCTTTGATCCGGTTGTTTAGATTAAATGGAAATGTTTTCATGACTCCGTCTGGTGCCTCTAAATTGACCCCGCACATGCTTGGTTGGGGAAAAAAAAGATTTATGGGTAGGCCTGTGTTTCAGTTTTCAGAAGCAAGAACAAAAATATTTGTCATATTCTAAACAAAATGAGGATACGGTTGAAGATTTGTTCATAAATTCTCCTGATTTCAGTCTGATAAAAAGGCCCTAAAGAAACGCTGCAGCATCAGATTTGTTGCCAAACTATTGGACCAATAAGGAAACAGTTGTTTGCTGCTTCATATATTACAGAGAAGGAAATAAGAGAAGGTTTTTACGATTAGATGCAATTAAAAACACATGTTGATATATATAATAACATCTGAAAAATCCTTCATTTTGTCACATATTGGTCAGGCTTTTCATTTCTTATAAACATTTTTTTTCCATTTGATATAAAATAAAGTAACCAGAATGTATTTGCTTACACTGATAATGGAAAGTTGAATTGAAAACCGATCTTACTTGACACACACACACACATTTGGAGAAGTGGTGCATGACTGCTGTTATGGTTCTGCTAACCGGGTTGAAACCCAAACAAAGGATGAACAGGTTTATAAACCAACCCGGTCTCGGACATGCAGATTCGGACATCCAGGACACAGAGGGCAGCAAAGACAAGTATTTTGTGGCTTTATTCTTGCTTAAAATTGTTATTTTGAGCAGGAAGCAGAATGAAAAGCCGTGTTTGTTCACTTTCTGGGACTTTGGAAAACACCAAGATCTGCCTGTCATTATTGGTGTCTTAAGTGTTGTTATTTTTTTTAATGACAAGTCTAATGAGCTATTTTAAAAAATAAGTTTGAACCGTTTTGGTCTCCTCTTATTGTTTTATTGTTCTTGGGTTGTGTTCTCTTTTATAGTTTAATTTTAGATATGCTTCAGGGATAAACTTGACGTGGAGGAGAAAGTCCTTTTGAGCCACTCAGAGTTTGCTGAGATGCGTTTTAGAAAGCTCACCTGAAATCTGTCATTATTGTTAGAAAATAGCTGAAAAAGCCTCATAGTAGTTTAATATAGCAAATCGAACATGTAGCAAACACAACTGCTTCAAAGCTCTCTGTTGGGAAACCGTGTTTCACCATCGTTGAGCAAACTTGGTCCAAAGTGGACGAGTGCTTTTAGCTGTCATGCTTTTTGAAAATCTTGCCCTCTTAAACCAGGGCATGACCTTTCCCATGATGCAATGGGCCCAAAACACTCCCAGTGAGGTTCAGCTTACTCATCGGTGTAATTATTTCTGTTGCAACAGCATCTTTGTTTCCAAGAAAAGTTCGGAGGAACCAAATCCAGTGTTTCTAAAGGCTTGTTCCCAGCTGGGATATCCTCTGTCAGGAGTGGTTATGTACTGATGTATTTCATTTTTCAAAATGTTGCTCATTTCACAGCTCTGAAAAATGTTCTAAGATTTTCCGATTTGTTTGTTGAACTGCTGCCACAAATCCAGTCAACGTATGAGGGAATTTGATTTATCTGGATATAATTACATATGATTAAGAGGTGCTGTTCTTATAATTACATTCTAAATCACTCACTCCCAAAAACACTCTTTAAATGCAAATCTCACAAACCAAACATTTCAATTATTATAAGAGGGACAGTTATCCTATTCCTAACTTTAAAAAGCCGGAACACTAAGGATTTGTTTGGCACTCGCTCTTCTTTTGACTTCAGTCTGCAAACATCTCGGCTCTAAAGTGACCAGCTGTTGGACCTTTGGGAGAAAATTTCTGTCCTAATTTTGTCAGATTTATTATTTCTGCTCTCATGATTATTCTTTGGTGTATTTCTTGTCTCACTGTGTTTTTAGAGGGAGGAACATTTGGTTCGGAAATAGATCGAGATAGATAGAGAACAGCTTATGGTTTGACATCATCTTGCTGAAATTTGAAAGACCTTCCCCGAATAAGAACATATCTTCTGAAACTCGTGGATACTTTTCAGCTTCAATTCGGCCTTTCCAGATTTATGAGTTGCCATTTCCAGAGGCACTGCCCATCTCCATCAGGCTGTAGTGGCACTCTCCTTTTCGAGACCCAAGAAGAAGAAGTCCCGTGGCCTTTTGCCCCAGTTCTTAGGATTCAGGTTTAGATCCATCTGACCCCAGAACAGTTTCCACTTTGTCTCCATTTTAAATGAGAGATGTGGCTCATGTGGCTTCTTCCCTCTCTCCACAATAGAGCTTTAACCTGGGTCTGTGGATGGAACGCTAATCTGTTTTCACAGACAACGATTGATGGACGTCTTCCTCAGCCCATTCGGTTCAGGACAGAGTCAGGTCTCTGTTCAACGCCGTCTCCTTTGTCCGACTAATAGATGAACAACTGCAGGCCAACATAGCAAGCTCCATTTCTCCCTGCTCTAATCACTAAGTTAATGTTAATGCGATACTTCCCAATTCTATTTGAAGACAAATGGAGATGGGAATCATGTGAAAGGATGCTACCGTGCTGAACTCATAATAAAAGGGGATTGTGAGCCCACTGTCCGTTTAGGTAAGCAGGATGGGATTTCTCATCAGTCAGGCGGCTCAAACTGGCAGAATGACACATCCTGACTTGTCCAAACTGAATTAGGTGGTGATTAGTGACTCAGCAGAGAGCCACGCTGCAGCGGACGCTCAGTAAAACTTCGGTTTCTGCTGCAGTCAGAAGTCCTCGTCAGTGTCACGGGTCTGAAAGTCTCAGTTACACAAAAAGGGCCTTTTTTTCTTTTTTTTTTGCTCTCGGGGGACGTCACGGGACACCCTGCCCTCCACCAGCCAGACCGACGCTGAGCCCCAAACGTCATCAGCAGCAGCGCTGCAAAACAACAAACCTCTGAGCTCCACACAGAGAGAAGTGATGAGCACGGAGAAAGCACTCAAGAGGACAATACAGCAGCCCCGGGCCGGTCAGTCCACCAGGAAGCTGCTGACCACCAGCCGAGGCTTCACATATTCAGCTAATCTCAGCTAAAGCGACGAGTTCATTGTGGTGCTCATAAAGCGCTTTATCGAATGAACCATAAGACACAAACAAAGTGCTGCAGTCTGAGATAATCCCCTCAAATCTATCATAAATATTTAATAAATCACCATCAATCATCAGCAGATGCAACTAAATCCACAGTCTGTCTAGGCTTTATGCTTTCAAAGGGACTGATTTCAAAAGGCACCAACAAATGTGGAGGTTTTCGTTTTTATTCCCTTTACTGAGCCCCTGAAATGGATTCTGACTTGATGTTATTGTGATGCAGAAATCAAAATATCTTCATCCTAAACACTTTAACAGGAAATGATGCCAAATGAGTTGGAAAGATCAGCACATTTTCCAGACATTTTTTCTCCTCATTTGATGTTGCAAAGAAAGAGAAAACATTCTTAAAAACACAGTGAAAAGCTCTTTTTTTTAAAAAAAGTAGGCAGAATGTCAACAGAAACTGAGAACTATTTTGTTAAAGGCTTTACATGTATGAGCTTTATCCAGCTGGTTCTCATGTTGGGGTTTTAAAGAAGGAAAGTCACTTATAATTGGTTTGTTGGTTTTCCATCCCCCTTTGAAATGGATAGTTTATAGTTTTGTCACCTTTTATGTCTCTCTGTCTGTCACACAACACCAAAATGGATTGTGGATCTAAATAAGTACTGAACTTAATGCTTCTTATTACAACTCAACCAAAAGTTAACCTTTCATATGTCCAAAGTCGGGATAATCCAGCCCTAAAGCTAAGGAAGTGGAATAAGCAGCGTGCCTTTAAATCTGAAGAAATTGTTCCTCTCATATTTATCACATCTAGAGTTCAGCTCTGACTTTGCCACAAAGGTGCCTTTAATAACAGAAGTTGCACAACGTGATCTTCATCTGGGGAATGCCGAGCAGTTGTGACGTAAAGTTGAAGTTATTCCAAGTAAGGAGCCTCATTAGATGAAGATCTGACCTCAGCTGAGTGTGAGGATGGGGCCGACGCTGGGCAGATGAGGAGCATGTGACAGCTCGACCGGTGTCTGAGCCCACCGGAGGGCATTTAAACCAGGCCGCAATCAGAACAGAGCCTGTGCCGGGTGTTCACCAGACCCCTTGACCTGGGCTTGTTTGGGATCCTTGATCCCTCTGGAAGAAAAATGGACCTGCTGGTGGACGTTCCATGTGCATGCCCACAAATCCTTCCATCAATCCAAACCTGGATCCTCAGAGTTCATTCATTTAAGCCCGACTGCGGCACCGTGCTCTGCCCGCTTTGCTTGGAGCTCTTCAGACTTTTAGAAGAAGTGGGTGTTGGCCAATCAGAAACACGGCCAGCCGGCAAAGTGAAGTGTGTCGGTGTGTGTGTGGGCGGTGTGTTCGAGTCCCTTTACCTTCAGCTCTGTCACCACCATTCTTCTGGTCTCCAGCTGACATTGAAGTTGAGTTTTCAGCAGCCCGTCCACCAGAGGAGACTTCTTTTCCCCCCGAGGGCCAGCACTGAGGGTGCCCAGGGCGCAGAGGCAGGCGGCGGAGGGCGAAGCAAGCCGGAGAGGAGACAGAGGAGAGGAGGAAGAGGAGGGAGGAGGAGAAAGGGTGGAGGAGAGAGGGCACATATCCATGCTACTAACGGCTTTCCTCTTTTCCCCTCACACACACTCTCTCTCCTCCACACATCCTCTGCTGAGAGGCCGGCAGGAAAGGGAGGGAGGGAGGGTGGGGGGAGGAGAGGGAAGGGAATAATGCTGGAGGGAGAGAGGGGGAGGGACGGGGAGGACATGGGGAGATATGTTGCATTCAGGCAACCGGGCAAAAGGTGGTAAAAAGCCATTAGACAAAACTACCCCTTAATAAAATGGTTCCTAAAAGGTTTGAATGCTGCACAAGTCGGACAGAAACTATATATAAACGGATTCATTCGTTATTTAAATTCCTCACTTGACTGGCAATTTTACAGCACTGGCTCATCTCTTATCAAATCGGATTGTTTTTTGGAAAGAAAAAACAATCATCAAATGTGAGGCAGAGGCACAAAGACACAGAAAGCTTTTCAGAACTAAAGAAAACAATGAAAGAAAACACTCGTCGAAGCATTTAAGTTCAACGTTAAAAAGGCTTCAAAAATGAACTTTATCAGCAGGAAAAATCACAGTTTAGAGGGAACAGCTGATCTGCCGTGATCTGCAGACCCCAAAGCAGCAGTGCACGAAAACTCGGACATTTTTATGAAGACATCACTTCTCTGTCTAACCAACACAAATGTGAGACTTAACACTGGATAAAAACATGAGAAAACAGATGACATTTAAAGGGTGTCGAGCCAAAAGCTGAAAGTGATGCTGCTTCTTCCAGGCCTGTGAAGGCACCAATTCTTTCTACTAATGTCAGAGAAGGTTTTGCTAAAAAAAAAAACGTATTCTGCATGTTCCAGAGCGGCAGAACTGGTTGTCCCAGGGTCCAAATGATTTTGCTTTGTTTGGGAAACCAAAAGAGTTTGTGGCACTGAGTTGAAAAGGATGGGAGGGATAAAAGAACAGTTTCTCTGTTTTAAGGTCATTTTCAGATATCTGGATTTAGGTTTTCCACACATAACATCATTATTATTATCATTTACAGGAAAAGATGAAGCTTCCTCTGATCTCAGGTCTTCCTACCGGGGAGGCGAGCGTAAGGGTCGAGGACAAACTCAAGGACAGAGGAGGTGAGGTGATAACATTCAATGAAACAAGGCGTCTCACTTCAGAGCCTCATCTTAAGCCAACGCCGTGTGCTCCACACGTCACATGACTGTTTCATCCACGGCTCCAGAGACCAGGTTACAGAAATGAATGAACTACAACAAGATAAAACCTTGTGAATATGTTTAAACTCTTTCAAACTGATTTTTTTGTGCTGGTGTTTGGCCCTGAACGCATCGTTTCTTTTTCCACGAGCATTAACTATTTAAACATGTTACCGTAATCGACTGAGATTGTCGCCGAATTTCACCAGGGACTTCTTGAACAGGCCCCCCGGCACATGAAGGCACCACCAGGCCATGGTGGAGGGGGGGCCAGCAGAACTGGACCCGCTGGGAACCTGAAAGCCTCATAAAAGTGGAAACCAGTTACGGGAAGAAACGATGTATAATGTAGAAGTCATTATCCTGCTGCTGGCTGTAGGATACGACTAATGGAGTCCATAACTATTCAGGCCCTTGCTGGAGCCTTTCTTGACGTGGCTGAAGGAACCGGAGAGGCAGCAGCAGCAGCGTGAAGCCGGCCGGCCGGCTGACGCTCTGCAGCTGTTGGACAGAGGGTCTGGCCCTGACCCCGCCGGCCTGTTTACGCCACGCCGAGCTTCCCGGACCTCTTCACAACACGGCAAGAAGCGAGCCAAGTGGCCCAGCAGCCGGAGCCAGCACAAACACAGTCTGGAGGCAGCGCTGAGCCCGCCGGCTCACGCAGCGGCGCATTTCCTCATGAGGGGTTTAAGGTTTTAGGGACGAGCCGAACCAGACGAAGAGACAAACTCATTAAAGGAAGCTCAACTGCGGCACAACGGCCTTTAAAGCACTCCAGATTGTCAGGACGGGGCCCAAGGCAGGACTCAGGGGCAGAGCTCAGCAGATACCAGGTCTTTATTGTTAACAAAATTCACACTCTCTCAGAGTGGAAGAAAGGGCCATAAAAAATGCAAAATAATAATCTCTCCAATTGATTTGCTTTTCCAGTCCAGTTCTGAAAATACGGAGTTTCAAAGTGTTAAAAGTGCAAAACGTGGGAAGAAAAAAAATTCTTTAAAACCTGATGATATTGAAATGATCACAAAAGCTGAGTCAGCACCCTTCAACAGCAGATCTCTCACTCAATGTCACACTTTTCTTCCATAAATCAAAGTCTCACAGTCCAACAACAGTCTGACACAGTGCAAATGCATTCGATTTCTCTACTTTTTCTAAAACTGACGGCAGAGGTCTGGAGCAGCAGCTGTTCACAGGCGGCTCAAACGGAGGCGTAAACACTCGATCTCAGCTCTCTGCCTCACGCCTTCGAAAAAGTTGGCTGTAAAGCATGTTTGAAATTTGGACATGTTGAGTCTAAACAGAAAGTCCCATTTCCCTTATTAATGGAGCCTAAATAAAGATTCGATCAGACGTCCGTGTGGGAAACTGTCCGGCTGTTTGTGGAAACCCAAAACAAAAGCGCATCAACCCTTGTGGCCGTGGAGCTCTGCAGGGTTGCTCTAGGTTCTCTGTTTGGTGTGAAATGAAGAGTCAATATTAGAGATCTTTTGTGGCCCACTTCACAATCCAAACCCCAAATAAAATCAGCATGTGTGGAAAATGAGCTTTGAGCTGACCTTTTTCCGTCATGATGCTGTGAAAATTAGCAAGAAAACTGAACTTTTGGGAGCTGAAGCTCCTGCAAATGAAACATGACCACATCACCATGAGGCATTTCACCTGAGCTGCGACGCCCCCCCACCAAACAGAGATGATTTTATATATGCCCCCACATTCCTATAGTCTAAGGATTCAACAATTCTGTGATGTTTAAGTGGCTCACAAATGGTCTGCCCTCAGTCGCTTGAGCCAGGCTCATTAAAAACCCTTTTCTCCCCCCTTTAAAAAATCTATTTATGTTAAACTGTTTTTAAAAAAATAATAAATTTAAAATTTGTTATCATTAATCCTTATACAACCAAATTGATCAAATCCTGACATGGAAATGACTGAAAACTAAATGAATTACCTAAAAAACCCCACAGAGGAACCCTGGAAATAAACCACCTGACCTCCAGTAATGCTGTTGCATAACGCCCACGCCGCTTTGCCCATAGAAGGATGGTATCTTTCCATCCGTAAATCTCTTATTTTTGTCCTCCTAACAAGTCTCCTCAGTGTCACCTCCTGTGTTGTTGCCACACAGGAACAACTTCCTCCAGCCGTGTAGGAACCGAGCCCAGGCCGACACTCCAGGATGTTGTGCGTAGCGTGTTCCTGCCGGGGGGGGGGGGGGGGGGGGGGGGCTCGCATCGATAAGGACAACAAGGCCTCCGACCTGCTGTTCTCCGCTCTCTCACTCAAACTGACGGGAAAAAACTCAATTATGGCAATTAAATACACCACAAATCAATTTATACACGAATGAATAAAGTATACTCAGTGCTCATTTATGTCTATAAGATCCCAGCTTATATATTCAGATGCCATGTTTCTTATGTGTCTGTTTAAACAAAGCTTAAAGAAGTGCTTAAGTTATTTTTGAAGCGGAACACTTTGAATGACGCTGGTTCTGACCAAACTGCCCCAAAAGCAAAAGCCCAAAGCTCCTTCTGCTGCTCCTAAAGCAGCTCATGGAAGCTCGTTTGGAGTCCTGTCCTCATTGATGCTTCCAGAGTTAAAAAAAAAGAAAAA
>JABUIW010000069.1:3013080-3028744 GCA_013363375.1 Menidia beryllina | reverse complement strand
GGACAGGGAGAACACAGCTGATGACACAGCCCAAGCAGAAAGAAGAGTGCTCCCCTCCCCTTGTCATCACCTTGAGCTCCACTGCGCCCAGCAGCACCTCCACCCAGAGAAGCTATGGGATGAGGGGAAGTCTAATTCTAGACCACTTCCTGTCTGACATTCCTGACCTGAGCAGCCTTCCTGCCCGACTCTCTCAGGCTCCACATGTGCAGCGGGACGCTGGTCCCTGCTGACACTTTTACACTCTTATATGTGACGGATAATTAGCAAATCCAGGAGGAGGGTGTGTGGAAAACATAGAAATAGGAAGTATTCAAGCCCAGGCCATTGTATTGTTTTTTCTCTTGATTCCGAACGTTTTTTTCTGTGAGTGACTCTAAATGAGCCACATTAACCCTCCTGTTGCCCTTGAGTCAGTTATTTCCATTTAACTGCCTGAAAATGACTTGGATTTTATTCAGTCATCTTTTTCTGGATAATACAGCAACACGTGTGTGGCTCTGATTCAAACTGCAGTCAGAATCATTCATGATTCCTGACAATTTTCCTCCAAAATGAGCAGTAATCTTAAGAATGATCACCTATTAAAAATAAACAAATGTAGAGTCAACCAAAAAGGTGGAGCACAACATTGTATGATCCTTTTATACTTGCTTATATGTGCTTTATGAGTCATGTGACCCAGGAGGACAATGGCTATGACGGTTTTCTGCCATTTAAAATACTAAAAATACCATGTATCTCTAACCATTATCAGTTTTGATCAAACAACATATATTCAAAAGATAAGTATAATATAGGTGTTAATGTTTTGGAAATAAGTTCACTGAAAAGGGGAAACATTCCCAATGTTTCATATTCTGATTATTTTATTGGTACTTTCCATTAAGCGCATATGAAAGTCCACATAAACAACATTTATAACAAAGTGACAGATTCTCGGTGGAAACACTCGGAGGAGAAACCAAACAGACCACATTCATTCCAGCTAAAGTGACACAGCAGCCTTCTGTTTGTGTGCACCAACACAAAAAGTGTGCTTAGAAAAACCCGTGAACTCTTCACGGCGCTGGGAAACAAGCTAGACCACAAATACCAAGTAGCTCTCTCTGATTACGACGGTTTCCTTCACTAAGGTGCCACATTTAGAGGAACAACCAAAGATGCTGATTCTTTGCACATCCAAAAGGGCAGAAACGCATCACAGATGAACCAGTTTGTCCACACAAAACCTCACATTTATAGATATTATAGGATGTTCTGAAGCCTTCGACGTGTCATTAGATGCACAAATGTCACAATCAGAACAAGAAAAATAACTTCTTTTTTTCTAACAAGTAAGCTGCTAATTATACATTTGCCCTCAAAACAGAAAACATATCTGGTAGTTAGTTCAGTTAACATCCACCTGAAGCAGAGGTCCATAATCAAAAACATCCCCTTTTTAAAGAAGCTCCCGTTAAAAAAACTAGATTTATTCTAAGTTTTTTTAAATGATGTGTAGTGTTTCTGGCTTTTTCCAAGCACTCTCCCATCCTAGTATTAGTTCATCAGACTATACAGATCATTGCTTTAACCTTCCATCTTAACTGATACAAAAATAGAATCTGAATCCAAATAAATGTGTGAATTAAGTAGATAAACTACAAGCATCTACTGAAAGTGATCAAATAATACTGAAACAAAAAAACGGACTCCCAAAAACCAGAAAAGAAAAACAAACACTAAATAAAACCAGATCTCCAGAAAAATCTGATGACGTAAAACTACAAATTTTTGCTTGGCAACGCTGAGATTGCAAATAAAAGTGAAAACCAACAATAAAGATTGGATTCAGGTTCAAATAAAAACAGAAAAATCAAACTTTCCCAAAGACGTTAACATCAGACGCGATTTGTCGCTGCGGTTCCAAACCGTCCCGAGTCCCAACGGCGGTGTGAACGCCGCCTTCAGGGGGACGCTACAGAATACTCTCCCTTAGGCTCCCACCGATGGATGTGTTTGCCTGCTGGCTCTCCGACTCGGTCCGGTTCCATGTGTGGAAATCCAGCAGCGCCTGGTTGAGCTTCTCCATCCAGTCCAGCCTCTCCTGCTTTGTGTCAGCCGAAAACCAACACCTGAAAAACCAGAACCCCGTTTTCATCCAGCTCCAACCAAACTGGCGAATTCACAGGAAGCCTTCATCAGACGGCAGAAGTCCCAAAGCTCTGCAGAGCTGGTTCCCATTCAGGGCCAAACCTTCTGCTAATACAATTTTAATTAAGCTTTCTGTTCAAGAGAGCGAGTAAAACATTCAGGTGGACGTTCTCGTTTCACCAAACGTGTCTTTAAGCAAGGGTAAGTGACGCAAACTCAGCTAAAATCTGTGAAATCATCTTTGGTGTTAAAAAGATTCACCTGTGCCTTTAAGAACACTAACTGTTTTTCACACATGTAAGTTTGTCCGATCAGCACAAAGACCTGGAGCTGGTCTCCTCCGGCTTGAAGGGCCTAAACGGCGTTGCTATAGAAACTTACTTGGCCAATGCCTCCTGGTTCTGGTCCTGCTGCTGGGCGATGCTGCTCACCAGCTCAAAGGTGAATGGTCGAGCACAGGAGTCTCTCTTCACCGGCCTGACGGACTGACTGGGGAACCTGGACAGGGACACGCTGCCTTCTGCTTCCTTTACATTTCAAACGAGAGGTCCCAATCAAAACTCAGGACAACGAGCAGCTGGACTTTGCCTGCCTGTTCATCTGCTGGTCTGCCCGTACTTTGGTTTCTCGGTCATTCGGGTGGTTCCAGTACCACATGTTGCATCCCTCCAGAATGAAGAAGCGGCGATGCCACACCCCGAATCCGCTGATTAACTCAAACATTGTCTGGAAGCAGAAGCAAAAAGACAGTGTCAGTTCCCTGCAATAAAGAGAGAAGCAGTTTGTGCAGACGGCAGCATCTACATTCACTCTAAGACCTGAGAGAGTGTTTATGCAGAAGAAACTCAAAAACCATCAGCCCTTTCAATCGTTTTCACACAGTTTTAAAGGTCATTGGCAAATGAACTAACAAATCAGTCTGTGTACCGCACATTTTCCGCTCGCTTTGAGCCCTAAAAGGAGGTTTTGTCTGCAGCTCTTCTATGATGGTGAAATCTATGAGGCTGGAAATGGTCGACAACACCCTGATGGCTTTGGGTTGGTGCTGCTCACATGTATCAGAAGAACAAACCTTCCAACCCTGAACAAAGGAAATGGACCTTTTTTTCCCTAAAGGACATTGTAAACACACATATCTGTCTAGAGGCCTCACGAGGTGAATGTGACAGAAACAGACCCTTCAAAACATCTTTCAGCTCAGATCGTAACAAACATGTGAATAAGATTTGAGATGATTTAATTTAGTTTAACCTAATTTAGCAGGTTGCAGTTCCCATGTTAGGCAGCATGGACAGAGCTGCATGGGGACTGGGAATCTAATAAAAATCAGGGAGGGGGCAGGTCACAAGTACAGACCCAGCTCAAATCATCTTGATTAGTCTAAAAAAAAATATATCTAAAGAACATGTTTTTACCCCCTTTTTACCAGAATTAGGGAAAAAGACGCATTTCTGGAACATATTCCATTATATTAATTCCATTTCTCTTTAGAATAAACACCAGGTAGGAAATCTGTTGTACAAGACAAAAACCAAAAACAAATAAACAAACAAACAGAACAGTTGCAGGAATAACTGACCAGGAAGCCTTGGTGCTGGACGTTGGAGTGGCTTTTGCTGTCCAGGTGCAGGTAGATGTTGCCCTCCAGAGGAGAGAGAAATGGCACCTGCATTCAGGAATACAAAAAGTCAAGCCGGCACTCATTTCACTCCAAGGGTCCACTTTCAAACGAGTCGTTCTGAGCAAAAGCGAGCGGATCGGGTTACAATAGTTCCATAAAATCAACTAGTAAATTCTCTGCAAAACATCAAATCGCATTAAATGATGACGCTTTATAATAAATATTCACTCATCCTCAAGCACAAGGCAGCCTCGGCAACAAAAGGTTGGAACATTTAGGAACAGCTGGAACAAGCTGCAGGTTCGTTATTTAATCATCCACAGGGAAAGAGCATTTCACTTTCAATGTTTAAATGCTGTTGTGATCTCTTATGGATGAAATAGTGCCTCAAACAATTGCGTTTTGGCACAGTGCTCCAAGTCTTTTGGAAAAGTGGCTGAGAAGTTTCTATGCCTCCCAAAAATGATGTTTTTGAGAAGAAAAATACAAAAAATTAAAGAATGTAATCATTTTATAAAATAATTACAAAATTCTAATTAATAATGTAATAATGATGTAAAAATAGGCATTGTAGAATTTGAATTTAAAAGGATTAGGATGACTGAAATGATGAGGTATGTTAGTTTGACACAAAGCAGAGTAAGAAGTCTCCAAAGTGAAAGGGTGACAGTGATGTGAGAACAGTGAAACCTTTTCCAGAAATTCATCTCCAAGCAGCCTCTTGATTTTGCCTTCAAATTTCATCTGAGTGGAAGAGCCAGGACAGAGAGGGGAGGGGGAAGACAGACAAATTACATCACCAGTGAGCCCACCTATGTGCACAGACTTTCAAAAGCATCCACAAAAAGAGCCAAAGTGACGAATAGTGGCATCTGTGGCCCAGTGCTTCCTGTGTCTGATAAAGAATAATATGAGGATAAATGTGTCGAGCCCAGTGACAGTGCAGGCATTACAACGTTATTCAAAGAATATAATCTTTCAATTCTTTAATACAGCAGGCTCAGTTTTACATCACAAACTGGTTTCAAATTTAATCAAATAAAAGCAATCCTCAGCTGACAAATTAACGCAAGTGGCAAAACAGACTGGAACAAAACAAAAGAATGAGGCGTAATTACCTTATCCAGAGGGAACTTGGTGTGTCCCAGTGAGGCCAAGCTGATCTTATGAGAGCCCACCAGAGAGAAGTTGCTGGAGCGGCGAGCGCTCAGAGTGGTGGGGGTAGTGCCTGCAGGTCAGAGAACCAAAAACCCCCAGTAAACCCCCAAAAGCTTTGAATATGAAAACATCCAAGCTAAACTGAACTCACTTGTCACAGTGTTACTGGATCTCTGTAGGAAACAAACAAAAGAAAGATTTAGATCAAAACAGAAGTGCAAACGTCCAGAGTGGGAAACAAACCCTGAATACTCACTTTGATGGTGCTCAGAAGCTTTCTCGGCGTGACCTGAATGATTGAAGATTACTTTAATAACAGAGGATTCATACATAAACAGATTCCCAGCTCATCATTTGTGAGAAAACCGTTCACTTGCCCGTGATTTGGTGGTCGTGGCAGTCCGATCCATGCTGCAGCTGGTTCCTGAAGTGTGAGACTAGATACAACAAAAAAGCTCATGAGACCCCAAAGAAATGATAAATACTGACTAAAGCTGTTCAATGCAGCAGTCAGAGGCGCAGACAGCTGAGTAACTCACAATAAAAGCTGAATTCTCAACCTCTTGTATTTAATTTAATGTCTGAAAAATACAAAGTTTTAAACCATTTATTCTGAATGTTTTTTTATTTTTGTTTGATATATTTTCACTTGTTTATGTGACAGTCTTTCATCGGTTTTTTAACAAGTCATGTCAAAGCACAAACTAAACTCCTCATATAATCAGCCAAACCAGTCTTCTCTTTTTAGCTCACCCTGCAAAATATCATTTGTTTCATAAAGCTAGAATAAACAATCCACAAAAAAACCACTAGGAGGAGTTAATAAATGTCTCACCAGGCTGTAGACTTCCACGTCTATCTCAAAAGACGAACGAATATCCTTCCTGAAACAAAGGAAACAAAATTCTGCATCAGTCAGTTCTACAGATTCTCAGTAGAAATCAACTTTAGTGGATCAATACTGAAAAATATAAAATGGGGATGTGGGCAAAACGACGCTTACAATGTGACCGATGTGGGGAAGGAGATGGTGTCTCCGTTTCGAGCGTCGGCTGCTGTGGCCAGCGGAGTGGCGACGATGTTGCACGGCCCGTAACGGATCAGAACAAAGAAGTAGTGGCTCGCTCGACCTAAACGGGCACATTTAGGTAAAAAAAGGCTTAGTGCAGCACAGCTTGATGTTAGAAACCCAGGAGAAGGAGAGCGGCACTACCTGTCCGGTTGTGAGAAGAGCAGACGAACTCCACCTTCAGGGGCAGCTGGATGCTGGTGATGCTGACGGTGCCTCTGCAGGGCTGCTGAGAAACGTACTCTGTGTCCTCCTTCGCTGCCTCTTCAGATTCAGAGCTCCTCTCCTCTCTCAGTCTGGCCACCTCTGCCAGCAGGGCGGAGCGTTTTTCACCTGAAACAGGACATGCGGCCACAGAACGCCCTGTTAGATCCACCTCTGGTTTCAGCCTGCTGTGAAGTAGACGGAAGCGTCTACTAAATAGACATATTCTTCTTGACAGCTGGTTCTTGATTTATTCTTTCGAGTCTGTCTAAGTGAAACAGGAGTGAAGGTAGAATGGGAACTGTGCTGTACATACAGGAGACCAGCAGCAGCTTCTCAGCCTCGGCCTCCTCCAGCGAGCCTTGTCCGTGTTCTTCATCAATGCAGCAGCTCAGAGCCTGGAGAGTCTGGTTGATCACAGTCTGCAGTTTTCCTGCTTCTTCATTTAGAGCCTATCACGAAAATGATCATGTGCTGATTACCTAAAACTCAAAACGTGTTTTTGAAAAAGCTGATTATTCGTCTCAGTATTTTTGGCATATTTTGACATATCTGGACCATAAGAATGAATCATTTCTCAGGTGTAAACATTGTTGTACACACTGTGATTTTCTCCTTGGCGTTGATGGAGGGCTGAGGCTTGGATGTGTCTGGAGCTCTTCTCTGAACTGCTGGGGTGACGCTCTGAATGGTGGGGAGCTTGCTCAGCCTTTGTGTGCGGTAGGCATCAACGCTGTCAAACACAGAACATTGAATCACAGACTGAAGAAAAGACCCTTTCTGCAACATTTTTGAGCTGGTTTGGATGCTGTGGGGCTGGAAGGACTTCTTTAGATGGTAACGTTTTTCATATCATGATCCTTACCCATGGCAAAAGTAAAGGTGTTAACCTGTAAAAGTGGAGCTATTTAAGGAGGAAGAAGTGTAAAGCATTTCTTCCCCTAATAGTTTAGTAATAGTTTATGGCTTTTTCTTTTTGCTCACACAGCTCAAACATCTGTTCAAGTTATTTCAATTATATCTGTCAGTGTCATCTTGGACAATTCTTCTGTGTGAACACGTCGAATATTGTTAATTTAGTACCTGTATAGAGGCGCTGACTCAGCAGGAGGAGTGCTGGTCTCCTCTGGGGTCAGGAGCAAAGATGGCGGATTGGACTCTTGAGCTGCTGCCAGTCGCTGTTGGGGCAAAATGACTCATTACAATTACATTACCATGGTCCCCCCCTTAGGCAAAGTTCACAGATCTCACCAGTGGGGTGACCACAGCCTCTACAGACTTGCTGAGAGGAGAGAGGATGCCACTTGGAGGAAAAGTGAGCAGTTCATCTCCGATGCCATCAAGGTTCCTGTTGGGATCGTCCTCCTCTTTGGCTTCTGTTTCTTCACGCTTCTCCCCGTCTGTGTCCATCTTGTCTTTGCCTCCGGAGCAAACACCAATGCCACTGTCGCGGTCCTCTATGTCTTCATCTGGATTGCGATCTTCTTCTGCCCTTTCAGCGTATTCCAGCACCTCGTCAAACATCTGCTCGATTAATTCAGCCGTGTTGGTCTCATCGTGCGAGCTCCGTTCTGTTTCTGACAAAGAAAAAGGCCCAAAATGCATCTAGTTATTTTCTGTGACTAACATCAGAAAAAATGAATGAACACCACCTGTTTGTGCACCCGGCCACTTCACCCATGTGCTCCACCTCTTTAACGCAGCCCCGGTGCTGTACACCAACACCAAGACTCATCTCACCTGACAGACTCGTCTCTGCCCTGGACTCCATTGACGTGTCGCTCGCAGACAAAGCAGAGCTGTTAATCAGCTCGGGCTTCAGGATGAAGGTGACTTTCTTTGAGCTTTCTCTACCCTGTTTCTCTTGGGTTTTGTCTCTCGTCTCATCTAAAACACCTTGCCTCGCAGCTGAGTCTGACGCCGTGATCCACGCTGAACTTGGAGCTCCATCATTACCATCAGTGTCTGAAGATCCACCCTCAGCTTTTCCTGAAAGCTCTACATATGCAACATTCCTGTGTAGATCTCCCTTCTCCATCTGGCTTTCTTCCCAGGCTTCAGATCCACCTTTCATAGCCTCCGATTCATCAGCGCATGCTACGCTTTTCTGCAGCTCTTTCGCAACACCCTCTGCACAGACCTCCACTTTCTCTTGATCACCCTCGAAACCAGACTCTTCTATCACAGAATCATCTAAACAGCTTTCTGACGCAGTTTTATCCTTGTCCAGTTTGGACGATTCAAATGCCTTTTGACTGCAGGCCTCCTGTTCTTTACCTCCAACAGATTCTTCATCCTGATACGCACTCCGTTGAGGATACCTCCACATCTTTAAGTCCTCCTCTGTTGAAAGCTCCACCTGCTCTTCGGTACACGAGGAATAGTCTACCGTTTCATCTTCATCCAAAGTTAACACCTCAGACGTGTCTTGCTCACTTATTTTGGAAACCTCCATCCTTTCTTTTCCCTTTGACTCATCTTGAAAAGTTGATTCTAGAAAACTCGGCTGACCCTCGCTGAAGGACAACATTAACACAGTCTGGCTTTCTGGTTGCTCTGAACATGCCTGCTGGTCATCATTCATAACAGAAACCTCGTGCTCCTTCTCCTCCCTGAAGTCTTCACCGTGATGACCGTCACGATCCTGCTCCTCACGAGAGCTTACAGGCTGTGCGGACGTAGTAGGAGCTTCAGAGGCAGGAGAGCCCTTTTGACCTGATGAAGGATTCTCACATCTCATTATTGGTGGTTGTAAAAATGCTTTTTGTGTTAGTATCTTTGACACTGGTGGCTTTGTGGGCACATTCATGAAACAGACCTGGCACCAAAACCTGGGAAACACTCCCCTCCCTCCCCATAACTGGGCTCAAAAGGTTAAAGTATTCAGTAAAAATTTTCCATCAGCTCTGTATTACACCTTTAGTCTTCATTCCGTCAAACCTTTTGCCACAAACTACCCCAGTTGTTTTGGAATAGATTATGTCATAAAGAAACAAGGAAAATACCTGTTATATTACCAGAAGGTTTCTCTGCACCTGATGGAGCATCAGAGAAACTGCCATCATTCAACTCAGCGTCACCAGAAACCTGCAGGAAGATCAACAGCAGTGCATCAGGATTAAAGAACAGTGTGAGGCCGTTTCAGTGCATTCAGTCCCAAAGATTGAGTTAAGGAGGCTGAAAGTAGAAACAAGAGAAACAAAAAACATCAAGTGTACAGAGGGCTGAACTGACTAAATTCAAAGTATAAGCATCTTGAAAATAACATCAATTGAATTAAATGATAAAATACGACATTATTTTATATTTATTTACTGAGACATCAGAAGATCAAAACACCCAAAAGTGACACTTCCACCATGTACAACATGAAGAGTTATCTAAAACATGTAGGTCTCTTTGTCCTCAGTGAACACCAGAATTCCCCAAAAAAGACCAACAGACTTTAAGCAGCAGGTCAGAGGTGAACGTCCAAACAAAGCCTAAAGCAGGTGAACAGAATCGGGTGCAAATCGAAAGTTATCCACAGCTTTTGGTGTGTGCGACCTGGAAGAAGTGCAACCACTTGTTTTGTTAATTTTTCTTTTGTCTTTTTTAAAGATCGCTGACTCACATCCCAGGACTGTGTGGGGGGCCAACGCACCCTCCTTTTAGATCTAGGAACCCAAGAGGAGGGCGAAGAGGAGCCATCAGGGGTCCTTCCCTGCCGTTTGCATTAACCAGCATGGAAAAAGACTTTAAAGCCAACACAGTTTCTAAAACAAACCTTCATTACTGCAAGTGTCTATGGATCAATGTATGGGGCAACAATCTGATATATTTTTTAAATTACATAAAGTGTATAAATGAATGACTCCCATATCCACACAAACGTGTGTTTCATTAGCAAAATGTTGGGAAAACACCTGAGTTAGGGAGGAATCGGAGCTGCTTCTTTTCAGCCAGGCATTTTCGCTGATCGGCTGGAAGCGTAACTGGTTCAGCTCCTCGTCCCGTTCCTGAGCAGAACCAAGAGAGATTTTAGATGGAGATTCTTAAAGCACATTCAACCTTTCTTCCATACACAGTGCAGAGAAAGTGTAAATGGTGGCCTGCAGTCAGGCCACACCGAGGCCTCGCAGCAATGGGGGAAACCCACCTGACGGATTCGGGAGGCCTGCTTGGAGCTGGGGGTCGTTGAGCACTGGAGCTTCTGCTGAATGCCGGTCACCAGGTGGGAGCGGGTCCGTGGACAGGAGCTTGAGGGGCTCTGCATGAAGGCCGGGCTTGCCTGGGAGAGCGGTGACTTAAAGCGCTCCTTGCGCTGATTAAATTCTCCCTCACCTGGTTGTTACACGTTACATACTGTTAGTAAAAAAGTGTGTCCATAAGTTAAGGTTTCACATTTTACTTTTTGACAAAGTCTGTAGTTAGAAATGGCTCAGATGACCCAGAAACATCCCATGATGCATCTCTCCCCTGCTGTAAATAGTAAAGTGGGATGATTTTCATGCTCTGGTGTGCATTTCAGAGCTCACCCAGCAGATGCTCCTTGTCGTGGACACTGACAGACGAGCAGTGAGCTCCGGGATCTGAGAGGCACCGCTGCGCCAGAGGAGCTCCTGAAATTAAGATAAAATATTTCTTAAATGTCACAAATTATTTTTCTCTTTCTTCTTGCATGTTGCATGTAGATAGTCCAACTTAATGACTTAATCGATATGTCCAGCAGCACTACAAAAGCTTGTTTTGTAAACACAACGTTAGCAGATAAGCCTATTCTTTTCATTTTGGGGTTGACATGGATCAATAATCCTGTTAATAAATTGTAAGTTGTCACAATTACCGTCTCTTTGAGTCAGCAGCTGAACTCGGGAGCGCACTGAAGGAACTATAGGCGTGTCTGGCTTTGTTTCTAGCTCAGCCAGGCGTCCAGAGGAGGTTTGTTTAGGACTCCGGTTCTCCTGACCAGCTGCTTCCAGACGCGGCCGCTTCAGGCCATCGTTTACTTCCGACACAACAAACAAAAAGCTTTTATTGAAAATGGCACATTTCTATCAGAAATAACTGTAATGGCTGGCTATGAATGTCTGCACATTAAATGTAATCATAAAGATCTTATCCTTCATATTTCTGTCAGATAAGGCACAAACAAACCTGGTGCTGAGTGCACGTTGTCTTCTGAATCTGACAGAGGTTCTCTCTGTCTCTTCAGGTTGGTACTACAGTTTTCCTCACCAGCTTCCATAATGACCTGCAGACAGGGAGCAAAGGTGATTTCACAGTTGATTAACAGAAAGAAAGGAAATTCATAGACTTTCTAGCTAAAGACCTGCTAAAGCAGACAGACAGAAACTGCTATGCCAGTCACCAAACAGCTACAAACTTAGTACTAAATCGAGAGTTTCCTGGTCATTTCACATTGTTTTCAATGTTCCTAATTAAGTTGTATCTTGTTTTTCTAATAGCTTAATAACTCCTTAAATGTCTGATATATTAAGGGTGCCTCAACAGCTTAATGTTGAAGAAAAACAGGAAGCTAACCTCAGTACCACCTTACTGATTAAAGCATAAATGCTAAAAGCTGGTTTCAAAGGTCATTCGTCTGTTTGAAGTGAGCAGTATGAGTATCCAGTTAAAGTGGAGACTTTGAATATGTATAGGTTTATACATTTAGACATGACGACGCAGTTTTAACTTTGTCATGTCTTATTAAACTGAGCAGCCGTGCTAACTGGATAGCCACATAAAGTGTTCTTGTTAACGAGGATAACTAAACAGCAACCACCTTGTGATCGTGTTGCTGTTTTTTTACTCATATACAACAAACAGTAGTGACATGTCATAACATAATTTAGTCTGTGAAACATCTCACAAAAACGGTACATACCAAGCAGCTGTCTATTCAACTAGCTACTTTCAAGCTAATTTAAGTATAACTGCACAATTAAACGTTAGCTTAGCAATGGGTTAGCACAACAAGCGAACGGCAACAACGGCCAGCTAGTCTAAGTTTGTTAGCTCTTGCTTTAAGTGAGCCATTCCTTTCTTACCCAAAATTATGACGGGAAAATATCGCCGTTGCAATACTCGTCGACACTGACTGACAAAGAGCAAAACTACTGTATTGCTCAGGCAACTCTCCCTTCTAGTCCTTCAACTTTGAATTTCAGCGGGTCTTCTGACATAGGTGGAGCCTGCAAACGCACCTTCTTGAAATGTTCGAAAGGTGCTGACTGGGGATCAGTATTTTCAGAGTCCACATTAAAACACGGACCAACGTTCGCAGAAAACGCTGATCTGGGACCAGTTGTTACCGTAACAGGGGCTAAAATGCGCACAGTTTATCTAAAAAAGTCCAGTTTATCTTCATTCCACCAAAATCTCCTCCCTAGATAGCGCTGATCTAAGACGAGTCGTTTTTCATTACACTCATGTAATGTAATGTAATGTACACGATAGAGTAAAAAAGAAAGGAAGAAAATAAGAACTGGTCCAGGTGCAGCCCACAATACATCTGAAGACGGGTGTTCTGTCAGGTCAGCATACCCGTCAGACCAGCATACCCATAGTTTTACGCATGCGCGAACATGGTTGCGCATGCGTAATACTGCGAAAAGTTGCGAACACTTGGAGAAGCCGTCAGATCGCCATACCTTTCGAAAAACACCAAATCCGAATACCTGTACATACATTTTGAAATGGCAAATTAATCTTATCAAAGTGTATGCTGACCGGCTGATCTGAAGGGCTAGGTATGCTGATCTGACGGGCTAAGTATGCTGATCTGACGGACTAAGTATGCTGATCTGACGGGCTAAGTATGCTGATCTGACGGACTAAGTATGCTGATTTGACGGACTAAGTATGCTGATTTGACAGACTAAGTATGCTGATCGGACCGGCTGAGGGCTAGGTGTGCTGATCTGATCAGATCGTAATACCTAGCCCGTCAGATCGTCATACCTAGCCCGTCAGATCGTCATACTTATCCCGTCAGATCGCCATACCTAGCCCATCAGATCGTCATACCTGAGAACATGACATGTTTTGTTTAGAGACTGGAAAGATTATCTTTTGGAAAATCAAAAAAATGTTTCAAAATGTAAGAATGTGAATACTCAATATAGGATAAACAGATTACAGTAGCTTTTTAACATCAGGGCAAATACAGGAATAGAATTCCATCCATCCATACATACATGGATGAAGACATTAGCCAGACTGGAAAATCAGGCTATAGAAACGTATATGCAAACATTATATTGGCGACATGCAGCGATACGCCGACAGACACCAACAGCCCAGTTTGGGATGGATTGCGCAATCAGAGGTTCAGCTCGGCTCCTTGCTGCCGCACATCACGTTTCAGCCCGTATTTCAACAGAAAATGTGCAATTTCAGCGATTTTGACAATTAAAATTATCGCAATTAGTCGGACAAATAATAATATGTCATCGTATGTTTTGTCTTGTGAGGATGACCGCACTTCCCATAAATATATATACACAGCTATATAATTGCAGTCTCTGTGGCTGTGCAAGTTTAAAACCTTGGAAAAGAATAATTTTTCTCAGATTATTACGTACGTTGGCACTCGGCATCCCCCTACCGGTAGCCCCCTACCGGACCCCGGCACCGGTAGCCCGGTATCCCGGTATCCCGGTATCCCGGTAGCTCCGTGCCGCCGCCACCCCCCCCTAAATCTTTAAGATATTTGGTTGAATCTGCTTTAGTTTAGATTCTCATTGGTTTGTTTTTAGTCATGTGACTTGTTTTTAGTCATGTGACAAAAACAAAGAAGTGGGCGGGCTACCGCGCTACCGCGGTAAAATACGAAAAACGGAAAACCGGGAATACCGGGAAAACCGGGGAATATCGGGGAAAACGACCCCGGTTCGATATCACTGTACCAGTAGCCCCGCTCCGAACCCCGGTATCGCGGGAGCCCGGGGGCGAAGTAGCCCCGGTAGCCCCCCCTCCGGCCCCCGGTAGCCCGGTTGCTCGGTAGCGCGGTAGCCCGGTAGCCCCCCCTCCAGCTCCTTACCTTGTTCGTCCGTTGCAGTGAGAGTCCGCCATCTTGCCATTTGAGCAAATTGAAATCACTCTGGAATTTGGAAAAAAAAAATCAGGGGTTTTCAAAACATTTAGGGAAACTCCAGATGGGAAAACAAGTAAAAGTTGCAAAATGACATTTAGTCTTTCAAATCTTAATTTTAAACTGTAAACAAGGAAAAAAGTACAAGTAGCTTATAACTGTACTTATAATATAGAATGAATATGACTGTTTTAAAAATATAAAGTAAAATTTAGGGGGACATTATCGCTTTAGGAATGCTTTTATTGTTGAATATGTTTCAGTCCTTGTACAAACATTTAAAATCTCAGCACTTTGAGTCAGACTCTGTCTGACTCAGAGTGCTTGTCACGGGTTTTTCTCAAATACAACATTCAGCACAAATATTAACAATTGTAAACATAAAACAACTCTACATTACATTGCACTAATTAGATATTACAAAGCTTGCCACTGCTTTTCTGACTGATGCTGAGCCCAGTTCTGTTCTCTACTTTTGCTTTCAGCATATTCATCAGCGCACACACTAACCAGTAGGATGACTAAACATTTAGGTATGGTCATTTTCATGGGACAGAAAGATGTTTGGAATTATTTATTGTGTGCAAAAGTTTCTAAAAAAGCCTTTAAGAGAATGTTTTCCTGGTACAGTTATTGAAGGCTCAAGAGTAGCAAAGAACAATGAAACCCATACAACTTAAATCAATGTTATCACTGACCTGGGGCCCGATTTCTACCGTACTCCATGTTAACTATGCGAATAGCGGGTTCGATATTTCCATTTAATCAATATATTTATCATATTATTTATCATTAGGTAGATATCTATGTGATGTATGTTATATAGTTGTGGTATCAGGATGATAAAAGTTTATCCAGAAAACAATACTTTTACAACATTTACTCATTAAAAATGGATTTCAAAATTGAAATGAACAATTATAATTAACAATTATATAAAGTGAATACCATTGCCATGGAATTTTAGGGGTGTCATCATTTTTTATTTAGCTTAAGAAAATAAAGACTAAAACATTTTTATGCTACCGTTTTTCTTGTTGTTGTAATTTTGTCATAATTTTACCATCCTGTGCTGAGAAAAAGCAAAGGAACAATAATTTGTTTACATTAAACTCTTATGAGCATCAAGTTCAGCATTAATCAAACCCAAACTCTTTACTTTCAGAGAAAAGCACCTAATCGTACTTTTAGTGGTCCAGAGGCTTGTCACTGCCGTGGTAAACTCAAAGCTCCTGTTGTCGTACCCTTGTAGTTTCTCCATTTTATACTTGGCAACATTTGTGTACCTTTCTGAACTCTAAAAGTAAACTTATCTGTCCCAGGGAGCAGTTATTAGACATATAGAGCGGCTATGTTGAGAAAGTACCTCAGGAGACACAAATGTACTCCTATCCTCTAT
>JABUIW010000069.1:2965358-3012980 GCA_013363375.1 Menidia beryllina | reverse complement strand
ATAGATAGATAGATAGATAGATAGATAGATAGATAGATAGATAGATAGATAGATAGATAGATAGATAGATAGATAGATGGATAGATAGATAGATAGATAGATAGATAGATAGATAGATAGATAGATAGATAGATAGATAGATAGATAGATAGATAGATAGATAGATAGATAGATAGATAGATGGACAAGTCATACATTATGTAACATTTAGAAAGAAATCATTTTGTTTTATTCTATTTTTCTTCCACACCGTGTATTATTTCTAAAACGGTGCAAAAGCGTGCGTGAGGAAGCTGAAACCAGCACATCAGCAACCAGCAGCGATAAGATCTCGCAAAAATCCCACAGTCTCCATCAGTAAGTAGGTGGAATAATTTCTGAATTTCCCAGGTCTTAATTTAGAACTCTCAACCATCTAAAGCAGTAGCTCTGACCTTTTTTGATGAAACCTCGGTCAGGTGCCATCCCATAACCTTTTAAGAAACTGGAACAGAATGGCAATAACCTTTTAAAAGGGTTATTACACACAAATAACAGAAATTAAAAATCCAGAATTTTGAAATAAAGAAAACATTTGATAAATGTTTTCTGTTTAATAACTGGAGTAAACTTAACACGCCCCCATTTTCTGATTGAGAAGTTGTGTCCAAATGCTTTTTTAACACAGATATCCGAAGCATTAAACTGAGAAAATTGGAATTAAACTCTGCTGAATTCCTCCTGTAGAATCTTCAGATATCTGGTAATGTAGATTAATGAAGACAAAAAGGTTGTACTTCATTTCCAATGCATAGTATTCAGTAGAAGTGCCAGTTTAGTAGTTTTTAACAGGTTCAGGGTCACCTGAATCTTGACTAAAACTCCCTTGAGACATTTTCCACACCAGTGACCTGAGTTCACGAGCAGATTTACAATTTTACAAACCACACGTGTGAGACTTTGAGGAAAGTTTTTTTTTAATTATCTTTTTAAAAAATCTTTTAGTAGTGACAGTAAAAAGAGGTCTAAATCAAGGTCACACATGATACAGGAAACATGTGCCCCAGATACAACAAACAAGGTCTTTTATGCTGATAAGACACAAAATGTGCAACTTTAAATCAAACTTCAATAAACATTACAAAGTCATTTAGCTCTACAAATTGTTTCATTATGCAGGATAACCAAACAGAAGCTCCAGGGCCGTCAAGTTGATACTTTAAAAAATTTGTTTGTGGTATTTCCTCCCCTAATTAATTACATTTATGGGAATGTGTCAAGAAAATATAAATTTTGTGGGTCACAGTGTACATTTTTGTATCTGTAGTCTATGTTATCTTGAGTAAAACAACCAGACAGAAAACCAAAACCCCACGGGTTTGAAAATAGCTCAGACACTCAGATACGCATCAGGTTTCTCCATCACACCCCCAGCTGAAAGTTGTCTTTCTTTTATCTCCAGATGTTTCATTTTCATGTCTGGTTATGTAACTGACGCGTTTCTTACAAATACATAATGACGATTTAAATGATGACGAACAATAAAGCTACATTGTGAAGCTGATCAGCTGAGATAACGTTTCCAGGAAGATGCAAACGCTGAGCAGACACTTTCCTCCTCCGTGGCCCGACCAGACGACTCTAATCTCGCCGACACATCTGCGGCCTGGTTCTCCCCCGAGTCGACCGGCAGCGGTGGTTTGAACATCATGTCGCTCTGGAAACTCAGAGCAGTGGGTGGGGGGGGCCTCTCACAGATGTAACCCTTTCTGTGGAACAGGCTGACACCTGTTCACGCCCTGCCGAGGACGGGGATTTAAACGGCCTCCTTACACCAGAGCAGGAACACAGAGCTCCTCCTCTTCATCGTCCGGCATCATGAAGGCTCTCGGCTTCTCCCTGGCGCTGCTTCTCACCCTCTGCTGCTGCGACGCCATGCGTGAGTGACCTCTCATTTCTTCTTCCCCCCTCTGTGATGCTGTGATGCTGTGATCCTGACTCTGCCTGGCTCCCGCCGTCCCCTCAGTGGTGGCCGTGCAGTACAGCACGGCTCCTGGAAGCTGCTGCTTCGGCTTCAGCACCAGACGCCTCCCCGACCAGCTGGTGTCCCACATCTCCCAGACCCACGCGTCCTGTCTCAAGAGAGGATTCATGTGAGTTTGGGGCTTGTTTCTTTCATCGGTTTTCCAGCTGAAGTGGGAGGGAGGGTTCTGGGTTCCAGTCCCTGGGGGAACCAGGACCTTTCTGGGTGGAGTCTGCATGTTCTCCCTGTGTCTGGTGGGTTCTCTCCGGGTTCTCCGGCTTCCTCCCACCCTCCAAAAACCTGCATGTTAGGTTGGTTGGACACTCCAAACTGCCCTTATGAGTGAATGTGAATGAGTGCGTGTGGTTGTTGGTCCTTGTGTGTCTCTGTGTGTCCCTGCGATGGACTGGTGGACCGTCCAGGGTGTACCCCGCCTCTCCCCTTTGACTACTGGGATAGGCTCCAGTTCCCCCCCGTGACCCCATAAGCGGAATAACTGGACTTTCTGTTTTGTCCTGTGTGTTCTGCAGAGTCCAGACTGTGAAGGGGAGAACAGTCTGCTACCGGGACACCTTCCCGTGGGCCGTGAACATCTACAAGCTGCTCAACAGCGCCGAGGGCAGCGGCCAGCTGCTGTGAAGAACTTATTGTGTTATTGTGTAACACTTTATACTTTGGAGGCCTGTTTTTTTTTTACAGGCTTTAAGCTATGTTTCTATACCAATAAAGTTGCTGTTGCGGATTTGATCTGTGACTCTGAATCATTTCCAGGTCGTGTACATAGGAGAAGGAGGAGAACTGCTTTATGATGTACACTAAAATTTACTGAACAAACTTAAGTCTAAACAGTGACCACAACAAACGATGAGCAGCAAAAAGAGAATCACTGGGTCAACCTGAGAAAAGTGAACTTATGTAGTTTTTATAGGTTATCAAAAGTAAAGTGAAACATTTCAGTGGTAAAATTAGGTAGAATAGAAAGTGGGAGAAGTTTAAATGGTCAAGTTGCTCAAAATTGAGTATGAAATAAGCCTTTAAAACATTAATGACAGAGAAAGTAGATTGGAGATATGTCTCAGAATAACTAGGATTCAAAACTGAAACCAGGAAAAGGAAAGAAAGGACAGATTTAGAAAAAAAACATGAGAAAGTCCCAGAGCAAAAGCACAAAAAGAAATCACTGATCATAAAAAAAACAAACTACAGGAAAAGGTCAACCTGGAAAAAACGAAAACAAAGTCCATAAAATGCCAACAACGATTCTGTCAAAGGTGATCAGGGAAGAACACAAACAGAAATTAGATTCATGCTTAAAAATGTGGTCAAAGTCTGAATCTTGATGATGAAAACCTGTGGGGAAACATAACAAACCTTACATTACACTGAGAGAATATTTAACATATCTAATACCTCTAAACAGAAGTCAACTCAATAGAAATAAGAGCCCAGATCAGATGGGACCATAATCATGTATTGGAGGAGATAAAGTGAAGCTCAGAAAGAGTAGAGGGGTTCAGAGGTATGAGGAAAAGTTAGGATAGGAGATGTTCTGTAAAGAGGTGGATCTGCAGGAGTTTCCTGTAGACAGATAGGGACCTGCTACTCTTGTAGCGCCTGGTAGGTCGTTTCACCATCTTAAAGCTTTTTTTGTGGCTTGTAAAGCTGTTTTTGGGGCTTCTGAAGCTGTTTTCTGACGCCTTTAAAGCTGCTTTTTGGAGCTTTTAAAGCGTTTTTGGGGGCTTTAAAGCTGTTTTGAGGGCTTTTAAAGCTGGTATTGGGGCTTTAAAGCTGTTTTCTGAGGCCTTTAAAAGCTGCCTTGTGGGGCGTTTGAAGTGTTTTTTGGGGCTTTAAAGCTGTTTTGGGGACTTTTAACTTTCCTGTATTTAGAAGCTTTTGTCCAAAGTGAGAGACAATATTCCAGTTCTCATCAATCAGCTCTCCAGAGCAAAATCCCTCGTCAGGGGAGATAGAGGGAAGCACAGAAAGAGGAGTAGAGGGTACAGAGGTATGGGGAAGAGTTAGGATAGGAGATGCTCTTTGTTGTGCTTGTCTGACTGAAGATCCCCAAAAGAGCTTTTTTCCTCTCCTGTATCTCTGATGTGGAAATCCTCAAAGTAAAAGATGCGTTTCTTTTCCACACGTGTGTGATGAGGCCTGCGCAAAGTTCAGATCTTTCACCTGCTTTCGCGTATCTGACGCCAGACGACCGCTCTTATCTGAGACCATCGGAGATCTGCAGCAGCTCAGTCGGGGACTTCCTGCAGATCTACACCACATGCAGAGCTCTCGCCCTGATAAAGATCAACGAGGTTTGCTGTGCGCCTGTTTACCGTGCACACATCATCTCACACCATCAGCTCTGTGGGACCAGAACATCAGAACAAACATCAATTCTCACCTACAGCTAAACAACAGAGCGGCTGGTTGGATGTTGGTTGGTGTGCTTGGTCATGTAACTTTAGAGGCTGTCACAGGGAAATAGAGTTATGTCAATAATCTGAAATTCAGAGTATCAGTTTATGGAAATACTGCCCAATGTCACCTTTTCCATGTGTGTAATGTTTGTTAAATTCAATGCTCTCATAAGGATGAGGATCATTTTGCATTTCTATTTCTGGCCTTATCTAACATCTCTACCATCTCTAACATCTCTACTGGAGAAGAACACAGTCTTGGTTAATTTAGAGGATCTATCTGCTGGACATAAATACCAATTTTTTTTTAAAACTGCTTAAAAGAAAGTGATCTACAACAGTGTTTTGAATGACAGATTCTCCTTGTCTGGTCAAAGCGAATGGCCGCCCTTCCTGGTTCTGGTTCTGACGGGTTCTTCTGGTTTCTCCCTGCTGTGTTTCACTTTATTTATTTTGTAGTCACATTCAATATTGGCATTCTGAGAATAAGAGTATTCTTACAAGCAATAAAACCTCCTTTTAAATAGGTTGACATCTTTTTCTCTAATGTCTCTTTCTCTAATGCCCCTTTAAGTAAAGTTATTGGCTTTTAATATTTATTAATATTTCAAAATCCAGGATTAAAATGGTAATTTTGGATCGAAGTAAAATCTTTTGTTTTTATTTCGATAAATGATTAAATAGGCCGTAATAGAAAGGTTTCTAAGCCTCTTTTGAGCTGTCATTTTTTATGTAAATTTCTTAGCAGTTATATATAGCTGAGCAGGCGATTCAGAAATACAATAAGTTCTAACAATAAATTGGGGTCATGTTCTGTGGAGGAGTCTGTGTTTTCTGCATAAAACGGAAATTAAATTATACTTTTCTGCGGATTTGTGAAATATGAGCAAAAGTCTCAAAGCACGTTGTTTTTATTTGCCGTTTCTTTGGCTTATTTCTCTGATGTTTGTTTACCCAATAACCTGCATGCCATTAATAAAATCGAACTTATCAGTCTCAGTGTCAGAGTTGAAATCTGCAACTTGCCTTTATCTGAGCATCTTTAAAGCTGTTTGCAGCGACACCACACACATCCTGTCAGTTTATCTGTGTGCAGAATCTGATGCTTGTAGCCACTCAATTGTTTGGAAAGAGTGTCCGTCCCCCTTTTTTTGAATAACATAATTGTGCAGATGAGAGCGTTTCAGTGAGTATTAGTGAAGCTGAGGACGGATCCTTGGCAGCGCTCGGTGAAAAGTCTAAAGGTCAGCATGAAGAGTGCGTGTGTCGCAGTGGGACTGCTGCTGCTGTCGCTTCAGCTCTGCACCAGCATGCGTAAGTCTGTCCGTAGGCCTTCTTCTGGGTTCTTGTGAGTTATTTCATGAATAAAGTTCAATCAAAATTTAAAGAAGCTTAGAAAATGCAACATACGTTGACTTTATTTTATAAAATTGTATTGATTTTATATTTATACTATATATATATATGTGTGTGTGTGTGTGCATATATTAGAAGAAATACTGTGAAAATATTTGATTTAGTCTTCTTTTTCTGTGGAGATTTATCATCAAAATTGAGCCAGATTCAGGAGAAAAAAAAGAGACACTTTACATAAATGATAACACAGAACATTTTCTCTCTCAACAAATTTTTCAAATGGAACCTTATTTCAACCAAACCTCAATAAGGCTGTTTGGAATTGGAGGTGTAAACAATGGTTTAAAGTGTAATCAGAGAGTGGAAACCCTTTTGAAACCAGAAGCAAATCAGACTGAGAAACACAAATTCATTAATCTTTTAAAAAGACATAACTTCATTTTTGTCCTGTTGAAGATATTCGTAGAAAGAAATATCAAAGGAGATTTTGTGGAGGAGTCAGATAAGTTTGTTCTATAAATTTAAAGATTGAAAGTTTGAAAAATGTTTTTTTTTTCTAAAACTTTTTTTTTAACTCCCTTTAAAGCCAACGGGCCAAACGCCATGGCGCCCACATTGTGCTGCTTCGAATTCTTCCCAGCGAGGATCCCTCTGTCGCACATCAAGGCCATCGCCAAAACTCACAGCTTCTGTTTGAAAAAGGGATTTGTGTACGTTTTTGTGTCTAATTCCAACTCAAGAGTTTCTGCTTTCTTATCCGATGCGTAAAGTTGTCTCCTATGCAAATTTGAAGGTAGAAATCTCTCTGCAGGGTCACCACTCCCAAAAGGAAGATCTGCGTGAGTCAGGGGGAGAAGTGGGCTCAGCAGATATACGCCAAAGCCAACATGTAGGAGCCGCTTCCGCTTCTACAGCTGTAGCCATGACGAGCTGGTGGAAATCATCCCTCAGACGTCAGAGGAACCAGAGAGGAAACGTGTATTCTCACTTCATGTCTGTTTTCCATTTTCTGGCTTTAAGGAAAGCAGTCTGAGCTTTCAGGGTTTGCTCATGCCTCTTCTTTTTTTCCAGCAGATTATTGTGTCACAATCTGATATAGTGAGGTCCTTCAATCTAACTTTAAAACCTTGATGGGCTTTTAGTGTAATGATCCTGCTGCAGAGCAAATCCTTCTGAATCTTTACATTTATATCGTAATCGTAACTGATCAATTTCAGATTTTGACTAACTTTTGAAACCTGCTTTGTTGACATTTAGAAGCTACACATGGTTCCTGCAGACTCTTGCTTGGTTGTACTGATTGTTATTACACATAAAAAGAATAAAAAGAATTGACATCTAACTGAACCCGAGCATAGCATCTTCATTTTGAAATATAAATAGCCGAATTCAGTTTTGTCTTTACAATGAGACATATTTTTATTTGTTGGACTGGTGAAAAAAACTAGGATAAGTCCATTTTAGATATCAAGCATAAACTTGATTTATTTAAATTTTGCGCAAAAGACGTTCACGATTTCCCAACACATAGCTTTGAATACCAAATCGTGTTTGCGTTTGAAAAACAAATAAGGCTGACTGCAGATTTTCTCAACTTTAATATTAACCATGTACATTTAGAGATGGAACAAATGATAAAACAAAGAAGAAAAACAAAAGAAAATACTGTTTATATATATATATATATATAAAAAAAAGAAAATATTACAAAAAAAATACATCTAAACTTAAGTGATGCTTTTGAAAGGGTGAGTGACTACAAGCATTTTAAAGATCTGATCTATTTATTTATATGCTGTAGAACCACAAGATTGCTTCTCTCAGGTCAAAAAGTAGAGGATGGGAGCAGTCCTGAGAAGGTGTACCCATTGGCATAGATGTTACAGTGTACATGTGTGTGTTTAAATGCATGGAGAACTTTTCATGGCATCTTTAGAAGGGTTTTACACGAGAGGCTTATTTGGAGTACATCTGTTATATAATACTCTGGGGAAAATAAGAAGAAAGAGAACCAACCAAAAGAAGGCCAAACATTATGTACAAAACACACGTTTCCACCACGACCAGGTCAGTTAGTAAAGGTTAGTCCCTTTAACACACGACTGGCATGAATTTAGCATGAAGACAGCAGGCAGTCTGAAACACTAACTTAAAGACAACCGATTTATTAAAGAGGAGGACGGGGGGTTAAAGCAGTATCATCGATATATCATCATATGAAAATAAAACATCATGACTCTGGGGAGGGAACGTTAATGGTTGAACCGCCATAACTTTTTAATTTATCGATTAACAGCCGGCGGGGAGGGAGTGTTGCTCCAAACCGTCTTCAGAAAGGAAAGTCAAAGAAACATTTCACTCTTACTCTGGTGAACTGTCCAGTTAGGGTTTGGCCCAAAAGAAAAAAAAAAAAAATCCCCAAAATCAAAACGACACCCATCACACACGTCACAATATGAAGGTCTTTGTTTTCAGACACCGAAGAGGCTTTTGCATAATACTGTCTACTCAAAGGAAACGCACAGTGGCTGCTGTCACGCATCAGTTACCTGCTTTTACTGGTCGGTAAGAAAAAAGAGAGAAGGAAAAACACCTGAAGGCCCGGTCACACAAGCAGATAATTAAAAAAAATAAACAAAAACAACCCTAAACAAATGTATTGTTTAAAATATAAAGAAATTAGAGAAACTTTATATCTAAAAAGTTGCTTTTTAACCTACGAGAAATTCTATTCTGCATCTATGATTGAGCTCAAAACACAAACTTTCTAAAGACAGAGCAATAATTTCTAATCAAAAGATAAAGCAAATTCTTCTGGAGAGACATGTTTGTCAGCAGATATATATATTTGGTACCTTAAGAAACTCAGATGTGGTTTGGAGCTTCAATTTATTCAAAACATGTTTCCTGATGAGACAAAAATGTTAGAAACCGTTACCTCTATGAGAAAATGAGCAAGCATGGTGATCATTTTTCCTACTTTATGGCACCTTAATCTGTGACAAATCAGTCTTTAAGGAGTGGAAATGTGTTGGCTTTTCCTCTCTGGCTGGCTTGACTGCGTTAGGTTTGAGTTTTCTGATGTGACCGGGCCTAAAGGTCACCTGATCCCTGCTCTGCCGCCGCCTGGAACGCGTCGGTTTATCTACAGACGCCTGAAGAGGGAGCGGAGGTGTGTGCAGAGACGGCTACGTGTGGTGCCTGCCACGTGTCGACTCCGTCAGCTCAGAGGGACTCAGATTCACCTCTTTGTCGGGAAATATAGGAAAGTAGAGTTTCACAAACACATGCATTCCCCATGAAGACGAAAAAGCTTTCAACAGATACAGTAAAACCCTGCAGAGAGGCGAGTGTGTGTGTGTGTGTGTTCTCTGAGGACCACACCACAGAGGGGATGAAGAGAAAAGGGAGTTTCAGTAAAACTCAAGCGGGAGGCCTCGTCTCTCCTCAAAAGATCTTCCCTTTCTTCTTGTTCTTTTCCATGGTCCTGAAAGACGAAGCGATGGCGTTTAGTTAGCGAAGCGACACACAAAGCCGCACAACTCATCATTTTAAATCAGCTTTCATCATTTTAAATGTGACAACACAACAAGAAACCCTCCAGTTCGAAGCATGAAAAACATTTCTTAGGGTGGCTAAAACATCTTCAATTATAATCTAAGATGAAATTAAATCATGTTTAACGTGATGCATATGTGCTATATATACTATTATATTTCACTGACTGTGTACAGACTGGATCACAGACAGCAAAATCTTAAAAAAGGTAAAAGAAAAGTTTTTTGAGGTTTAGTGATCCCAAAAGAACCATGGAAACAAAAAAGAGCCAGAATGTAGAACAAGAAGACCTTAAATTAGTCTTTTCTGTGTTTATTTAATCAGGTTACATTAACTCTGAGAATCAAAAAACCTTGCTGCATGTCCTTTCAATCTAGTTGTTATTAACTGCAGATAAACACCTAAAAGTGCTTTAAACTGAATGCAAAACGAACAGATTTGGAGCCATACTGGAGAGAGGATGGAATTAAGGAATCTGATTCCCTTTAATTAGGATGCCAAACAATATTTTTCAATAAAAAGGATCATAGCAGTTAGATTTAGGTACAAATGAGGCAGTTTTTAAGGTTTTAAAGGCCTGTTGGGAGGTGGAGTCACTCAGTGCCAGAAAGCAGCATCATGACAACTTGAAGCCAGGTTCTGCGTCTGGAAGCAGCCGGCACGAATCCTCAGTGTTACTCACTTTGAGGCGTCCAGTTTCTGCTGCTCCAGGATTCTCTGCTGAGCCTCCCAGTTGGCCTTCTCGTCCTCGAACACTCGCCTCTTCTCCTCCAGCTCTTTGTACTGCGCCTCCAGGTTTCTTTTCATTTGCTCGTGGCGTCTCTCCAGCTGAGGGTGGAAAACACCACACAGAATTACTCCCAAAGCCCCGCTGACACCTTTTGTCACAGCTGGAGCCTCAGAGGTGACCAGGCTCGCAGCTCAGACGCCGTCTTTAAGCTGCTCCAATGGGGATGTGCTCAGACAGGGAGCAGTTTGGAAATCAGGATTTTATTAGAGCAGCGTGACAGGCTCTGATTAAACTGTGTGATTACAAAAAGATTGAACTAGAGAGTAATCAGGGCCCGTTACAACAAGGTACACCCACCTCACAGACAGATAAAACGGAATCTTATTTAAATAATACTATTACTACTCTTGTCTTTTAAAAGATAAAACCGAACTGTGTTCTCGTCTGCACCAACGGAGCACCAACCTCAGCCTCCGAGTCCTTCAGCTTCTGCCTTTTCTCTTTAACCTTCATCTCAAAGACCTGCTCCATTTCCGCCTCCATCTTCTTCATCTTCATCACGTGCTCCCGGCGCTCCTCCTCCATCTGAGCCAGGGGACTCCTGAGGTGCACAGACGGAGCCGTCAGACACTTCCTACAGTCCCTGTGAACATTTTCCTGGGGTCCTAATGGCCTTATCTATGTCCCCGTGAATGAAGGGGGCCTTACTTGGTGAGCTGCCCCTTCGTCTTGGAGGTGTCCACGCCGTTACAGGTGACGGCGGCGAGTTTCTTGCTGCGATAATTCTCGTAGTGGACGTTGTTGGTGACATCCTTCAGATCTTGCATATGGGTCCTTTAAAATGGGAGGAAAGGGAAAAAAAAAGTTGAATTGCGCAAAGAATGTGTAATTTTTTATGGAACGAAACTGAAAAGTTGAAAATGTTGCTTGGTTTGCATCGTGATTCATGAGGTAACAAGAAAACCCATCCGCTCTACATTACGATGGAATCTGCATTTATGTAAAGCCCTGATGGAAACATCGGAGCCCAAAGTCTCACCGGATCAGCATGTTGCGCAGCACGGTGAAGTCGCAGTGCTCTCCGTTCTCCACTGAGATGCAGGAACAAAGAGGAGACACACAGGAGGGAGAAACACAAGTCAAATATTAATACAACAATCACTAGAGAGTGCCAGTCGCAGCCCGGAGGAGTTAAACACGTCTGTGTGTGTGTTACTACGGCAGGTTAAACAATGTGGTGTTAGACTAGTAAGAAAGTAATACACTGAAAAGAATGAACTTATCAGAGGACATTGGAGAGTTAATTCATTCATTCATCAGTCATAAAGGGCGGGGGGGCGATGGAGGGTTTACGCCGAGTTTGTTGTTGTGGCACATGAACAGAAAACAAACGGCACAAGTTGTGATCAGATAGGATGGTTTCATTTATGATTCAGAAAAAATAGACTCAGACTTTTCAGGGTTAAAATTGTAGATTTTCTGTATAGTTTTCCCTTTTTGACCCCACAGAGTTCCCATGGAAATCCACCCTCAAAGCCAACATTAAGTTAAAAGGATTTATCAGTAACGTGCATCTAAACCAAATGACAAAATTAGCTTTAATACCTGAATTAAAAAAAAAGGAAATAGTTGTATCTAAAGCCTTTAACATTTGGTCCGACACGTCAAACTGAATTCTGGGTAACTGGACGCTGTTGTACACAAACGTGGGCCCTTACACTGCCCTGGGATGGTATCGAAAAAGAGAAATGGCATGATGCCAGAGAACACGTCAGAAAAATCAGACAAGTTCAAAGATAATGTTTTCAAATCGTATGCATTTGTTCTTCTGAACCTCAAACAGGCAGAAGAAACGGAAATGCAAGCCAAACCAAGATCAGGAGGCCCTGCGGCTTAAAGCTCTTTAACACCAGTAAAATACTCCAATCTGATCACAACCGTTCACCGTTGGGCCTAAAGGTTCTACGCGGTGAGAACAAAGAGGGGCTCCCGGTCTAACCACACACAGTGGATTTCATCTCATGGTGGTTAGATGGTTGTGAGATCTCACCGAGACAAAAAACAAACAAAAAAGATAAATAAAGAGACGAGGTTACGAGGTCAGGTGGGATTCTGGAAAAGGACTGCAGATCAATAGCTGCTGAGGTGGTATGTGGTGGATCTCCCAGCCTCCTCTTCGCTGAATACTCTGCTCCTTATTGTACAGCCTGCAGTCAACCATCAGCAGTGGAGCGAATAAGGAGGACACCTTACCATTGATGAAACTTAAGCTGTCCTGCCCCTTGGCATCCAGAGCCAGCCACTGACCTCTTGTCTCTTCTAGAGGAGGGAGCTCTGACGGAGGGGAGGGGTACGGTTTTTCAGTTACTGTCTGCGCCCGGCGGGGGCTAGATCTGGGTCTGGAGCAGCTGGGGTTCATTAGGAGCTCAGACTCGGCCCAGAATGGGCCAGCGTTTGGCCCAGAATCCGCCCAGATTTGGCCCGGGTCAACGCCATAACCTGCATGTGTCCAGGCCGACTGGCTAAGGAGGGCGGGACTTGTCGGAGGGAGCACGGTGGTGGTGGGGTGTTACAGGAGGATCTGTGCGTGACCAACTGCGGGGTAGCAAGCCTCAGTGGGGGGAGGGGTAGAGGAGCTAAGTGAGATCAAAGGTCAAAGGAAGAAGAAAGGCAAAAATAAAAATAAAAAAAACCCTAAAAAACAGACTGTAACTGGGCATAAAGACCTTATTTATTGAGCAAAGGCAGAAAACACCTGATTCTTCTGCTTTTGTCTTAAACCGTATTGTTTTAAAAGTGACCAATCAGAATGTGAACTGTCTCTTTAAATCAGGTGTTTTGAGCCTGAGAGCTTTCATTTACCAGCGGGGTTTATCGCGGCCATGGTGATGAACTGTCGGTTTAATGAAAAAAGAGCGCAGCCTTTGATCTGAAACATGCATCTGGAGCGTTGAGCTTGCGCAGGATGTCTCTTTTCTACCGGGACGCCCCGATAACAGTCCAGGTATGGGCAAGCACTCATGATTCAAGCAACACGTTACCTGAGGGACTTTAATGAGCAGCTACATGCCCGCCTGGGAAACACTACGTGGCCGTTAGCTGTTCATGGACCTATAAGCGAAGCGGTTAGGGGGGTGGGACCCGGGCCTTGGTCCGGTGGTACAGCCGGGCCCGCACGCCGCTCCTCGCCCTGCACTGCTCAGCTCAGCTCACGCCCAGCCGGCGGCTGAGCTGGGGGGTGAGGCGGGGGGGAGGTTAAAGTGGGCTGCTGTGTTTCACACCACGGGACCAAAGAAGGGAACCACGGCATTGTAGTGATGTCTCTATCCCACTGGCCTATCGAACACTAAACAGCCTCTAGTTCTCTCCATGACTATTCACAGCATCAGACCTGGGACAAAACCTCAAATCTCCTTGCTGATCATTTTATTAAGAAAAAAAAAAAGGTCATAGTTTTCAGAGGTTCTATGATGTTAAATAACTGGACAGAAGATTCATGTGAGCCCTTGTAGATCCTTCCTCCTTTTTGGGTTTAAATGCGATTGTTAATCATTTATAAAAACAAAAAATAAATAAAAATCTGATCATGAAAGAGCTGGGTTATCTTTTCCAAATCTACATTTTGAAAGCTCATTGGAGCCCCCAAATGAGGGGAAGAAACTGTTACTCAAAAGCATAGTTTGATCCAAAAAAAGATCTGGCACATCTCTTAATGCTGCACACGGTGTCTGCATAAAAAATAGGAACTGGAGGGTGCACGTTATGTCTTCTTTAAAATAGTTATAATGGCTAGGAGGTTAAGAGCTCTCATGCCTTAGCTGAGAGCAGTCGGGCCTACACCAGGATCACATGAATGATTCTGACACATGAAAAAAAAACACCCCCTGTTTTTCTGAGCTCAGATTTTCAGCTAAGGAGTCTCTCAGTCTGCAGCCCAGGCCTGATTAGAGCATTGGTTTGACCATCAGCCTAATGATGAGACAGCACAGCAACAGAAAAGTGAAGGGAGTGGAGGGGCGGGGAGACTGACGGGAGGGGGCCGGGATGTGCCTCGATGAGGCAGGAGTGGGGGAGAAAATGAGGTTTAAATAAATTGAAAGATGGTTTTGTTTACCAAAAATGCCCTCTGCCAGTCATGGATAGAGTAAACAAAGAAAAAAGGGGGGGAAAGAGAGAAAAGAAAGAATGAAATAGTGACAGACTGATAAACGGTCAACCACAGAGCAATAAAAGGCATCTCATTTCATAAGAGAAAAAAATGTATGCAGAGTACCATCTTCCAAACCACTTGGAATCAGAAGAAAAAAACCCAAAGCTCTCACTGGGAGAAAAGGAACACACAGTCCGTTGTGGCTGATGGTGAAAAAGTGACCGGCTTCTAAACTGTAGACATCCTTTTCCAGAATCCCTGTCAGGGTCGGCACCCCACTACCAAACACAGGGTGTGCATGAGCGTCTGTGCTCAGGGGAAGAGTGGGGGGGGGCGAAAGGTAACACCAGCTACCGGATAACTCCAAACTTGTCAAAATGCAACAGTTCACCCATCACTGAGAATCAAAACAAGCAAACATCTGCAGTGGAGCTATTTTAGTCCCAGCTGTTTGCAGACACAGATTTCTTCTTCTATGGTGGGATTCTGTTTTTATTGTTTTTGTCTTCTGAATGTGTGAATTGTAAAGATCCAAACATGAGGGATGACGTTCACAGTCAGAATCTAATCTTGGTTTGTAATGAAAAGCCTCACCTGTCAACAACGGGACACATTTTAACCTTCCAGCAGATCTAGACAAACAAATGCATCAAAAGTGTCCACAAACTTAAGTTTTTCATCAAACATCCGTAAACAAAGAAAAAAAAAGAAGCAATTTTTGTGTAATTTATAGCAGCTTTGGTCCTAAAGGACATTTTCTAAAACCTTTATGGATGTCTCCTGTGCATGAAAGCTGGAAAATGCTGCTGTTCTTTCCATAAACTGATATGTGTTGTAGTAGAGGAGGGGAAGGTACATAAGACCTGGGGGAAACCTTTCAGTGATGTGAGCCCTCTTTATGGTGCATTTGCTGCCTCTGCGTTTGTGACAGTTGTTGGTATTTCAAAGTTATTTTGAGTAGGAATATTTCTTTCCCTTACACTTTGACAAGTCACTGCATTACCCGGTAATGAACACACTGAGGGGGGACAGCTGTGCAGAACATGCAACCCACGCTTTCATCCATCCCAGTGAAGGAAGTTCTGTGACTGGACACTCAAACACATAAAAACCACAACACTCCTGAGCCTCCCTAGTTTTCACATAGTTTTCTCTGATAAACATACAGCTGGTCAGGCAGAGTTTTTAAAGCCCAGCAGAAGATAAAAAGGACTTGTTGTTGCAACTCTGGAGACATTAGTCTGGGCACATCCTTGCAGGCTTCCAGTCTGGCCTTGCTCCCTGGCAGTGGACCTGAGTGGACCTACCTTCTGCCACGCCCCACGGGTACTGGCGACCTCGAACCTTCTTGCCGTTCACTTCAACCACGACGTTGCTCCCAACCACTGCCAGCGGCATCTTCTCCTAAAACAAGGAGAACTTTTGTGTCTCAACAGGACGAGGATGGGCTCTGGACATTCTGCAAACCACCCCTGATATCGGACGGTGGTACTCAGTCTGCTTTTGTATTTTTGGCAGTTTAATCTTGTGCCAGCGACTTTATCAGACTCCACTCAATATTAACAATAAAGACTAACAATAATAAATCAAACTGGACACATCTTTTTGACTAATTATTTGTATAAAAAGTTATTTTCTGTTTATTCAAATTGTGAGAGGAGTCTGAAAATATAATAAGAATTTTAAGGCTAGATGACCCCCCGAGACAAATACATCCTAATTATATCTGGAACTAAGTGATGCCAGACTTTTGGTAAAGACGACACAGTGGAAGACTCAGACCAAACAGTGCCGTTTGTACCTCACAGGCTGGTGTTAAAAAGTCCTCTCACGAACCAGCAAATACATGAAAACATTCTAATATCAATTTATTGTGTTCAATTAGATAAATGGTTGTATTTTGTTTGTTTGTTTTATCTCCACACTTTTGAGAAAAATGATTTGATCATTTGTCAATATGAAAGTCATGCAGCTCAAAAGGAAAAATCTATTTTAAAAATTGGACCAATTTCTCTCGTTCTTTTAATCGTGTTTGGATGTTACAGTGAAACAGCCCTTAATAACCAGTCTGCATGTCCGGAATTATGGGACAGATGCTTTTTTCCCCCCTTTTTCTAACGGATGGAAAGCTGCGAAAACCGTGATGGAAATCTTTTAATGGCATACTTGGTTGCTGGGATAAAGCAGAGTTATCAAACTGTGCTTCTCTTTTCCAGCTGACAATCAAATGCGCAACCAGCCATGGAGAAACAGGGGGTCGGCGCCGGCTGGGGGACGGACAGACGCTGTGTGTCTGAGATCGATAATCAGGCCTCAAAGCAAGCGGGAAATGAAATCAGATCTCTGCTGTCCATTACCTTGATCTTCCTGATGAGCTTGTTGTCCTCGTCGTCCTCCGTGTCCGGGAACTCATAGATTTTTATTTTGTGCTCCTGTATCTCCTTCATTATCTGGAAAACAGGAAATGCGTCTGAATAGGGAGCGGAGGGCGGAGCAGGGCTCAAGCTTCAGCCTCCAGAGGCTTAACAGAGACACTCAGCAGGACTAAATTACCTGCTTTTTAAACAGCTGGCACTCCTCGGGAGTCAGCGTGTCGGCCTTTGCGATAAGAGGAATCACGTTGACCTTATCGTGGAGTCTCTTCATGAACTCGATGTCCAGCGGCTTCAGCCTGAAGGAACAAAGAGAAAGGAGCATGAGAGGGGCTGAGGCGCAGGTCAGGAACAGCCCGTTAGATAAAAGGCATGCACGTATCTTTCAGTGCGGAAACATTCACCCCTTGTTCAGAAAGAGGAGCATCTACTGTCACTAATTAAACACAATTTTGTTTGACAGCTCTTTAAATGAAATCTACTGATTCTTTCTGAGCATAAAGGCTGTTTTGTGTCTTCTGTCAAAACCCATCGGGTCAAATCAAAGTGGAGCCACTTTGACTGTGAGATGCCATCCACAGGCATGAACTGCACTGTTTGATGAACTAGAATCTTTTTATGTGGGTCGTTGACTTTGTGGAACAGACTGAGGAGTGACTCATCATGAAAATTAGCTCACAAGAATAACTTGAAGTAAAAGGGCCTAGTAGGGGTGCAGTACAGCAGGTCACCAGCAGAGGGCCACAGAGAGATTTAGATTAAATCAAGCTGAAAGCACAAGATATGGAGAAATGGATTCTTTCCACAACAGGGTCTCCATCATCTGGGACACTGATCTCTGTGGGAAGGCAAATGTGTGCGTAACAGTGGCGTAAAAAGAACTACAAATGTTTTAGAACGTCTTGATTGATGCGAATGCAGACAATGCGCTCTGTGTGGACACAAATCTGTAAAAATCGCGAGTTGGGTCCATCATGTCAGGAATGCAGAAAGGGCACAGACACAGCTGCTCAGAGGGTTCAGCAGGTCACAGAGGAGCAGAGTGGGGATGATGCAGCATGACCAGAGGAATTCCGGAGTGAACGCAGCCCCAGATAAAAGCGGAGTCAGGGAGTCTGTGCTCTGAGCCGGCCGAGGCTGAAGGGCCACAAAAGATACTGGCTGTTTGGGAACTTCTGTGATCTCATATTCATAAATCGCCTCTACACGCTGAGAACAAAGCAGCAGTGAGACGAACTCTGACCAAAGAAAGCTGGAAACATGAGCATGCAGCTAACTTGTAACACACGATTTATGGGATTTCAACTTTTACAGCCACATGTCAGCAGCTTCAGACTGCTCTTTTTTAGTTTATTACAGAAGATTTAAAAGGGGATGTCCCCTGTTTGGAAACTATATTCTGGTAAATTCCTGCAGAGGGACATTAAGCGCCTATTATTTGATTTATTGACAGTGAGATATGAGGAATTACCAGTGACACTGAACAAATTCAAGGGAAAAAAATGTGGGGAATGACATGTTTATGGGGGCTATTCTGATGGGGCAGCACTGTCCAAAGATCAGCAAAAACAGCTCCACTCCCAAGAATGCTTACATAAAGATGGTGGAAATACATTAACAGACAGAAACACATTTTCCTTGAAGTCTATATATACACTGGATGAAGCTTTAAAAACCTCAGACGTGAGCCTTTCAGGATAATCATATCTGCTTAAAAAGGCAGATGTGATCTGAGATGCTGCAGAACGAGAGCAGGCAGAGGGCGTTTGTCTGCCTCTCTGAGCATCTAAGACTCTCCGCTGTGATGGGCTGCTTCTGAGGTGGTGAGCAGAGCTCTACTGAGCATGAGCAGTGCTGGGTTACATAACCCTTTGTGGGTCACAAACACTGGCTGGCTGCCTCCTCGTCTATGACACAGAGACACACAAACACCAGCCCCAGCCCCAGCCCCAGCCTTCTATTTTGCAACATTCAGAGATGATGCCTCTGCATTCAGACCCTTTTTGTCACTACGGTCTTATTTTAGCTCACATCACAGCGTCCGGTGGTCTCAGCAGAACCTACCCGTGTCCGGAGGGCGCGATGAAATACAGGCAGCAGTGGACCCTGTTGTCTGGCATGGACCGGCGGTTCACCCTGGACTCAGCGTTCAGGAAGTCCTCGCACTTACTGTCAATGTAGTTGATGACCGGCTGCCAACTGAGAGGAGGGAGAACGTTATCCGAAAGAACACGGTGAATAGCTGCAGGTAGGGAGAGGTGCTAGCACTCCTCACCAGTTGCTGTTGTCCACTGCGTCCCCGAAGCCCGGCGTGTCCACGATGGTGAGCGTCAGCTGGACCCCTCCTTCTTTGATCAGCACCTTGGACTGTTCGACCTGAAACACAAACACAGACTTGTATCCCACAATGCACTTACACACCAAACACAGGAGGGAGAGCCAAAGAGGAAACACAACCAATTTGAAATAGTCAATGTTCTTTAAACTCCAAATATGTGGTCAATTCAAGGAGTTAAGACCTATTCAAAAGTTTGGCTGTGAACATTTTTGGAACTGCCTCCTCAGCTTGAATACGAGTGAGAAAATGAGATCGCACATGCAATAGAAAATTAAAAAAACACTCGCACCGTTTTCATAGATAAACCAAGACATTTTTCATCCAACGTGCAGAAAATTAATCCAAAACTCTCTACAGGGGAAGTTTAAGCATGTACTTCTAAGTGGGAAATCTGGGCAAATTGACAGAGAATTTTTTAAAGAAACGTGTTTTTTTAAAATGATTTTATTAGATCAGAAGTTTACCAGTTACTAACTTTTATTCAGAGCTAATCAGAGCTATTTGGTATTTCTAACAAAAAGTAAGGCAGGAAATATTTTACATTCTGCCTTTAAATAAAATAAAGTCTGCATATCGGTGTTTTTAAAAGATGTCTCAGAGTGAAACACAGAAGGCCAATAAAATCCTTCCTTCTTGCCCTCTAGTCACATATTCATCTTCAGCCCATCATGCCTGCTCTTTGTTGCTCTGCTGCATACTTTCACAAGGCCTTCTAGTTATTTTAGGATCACCCTTTAAACTCAAACTACAGCCCTTTTACTCTAACATAAACATTCTTAAGCTTCCACAATCCTTCAGATAATATGTCCCTCTTTACAGCTGAGCATATATATCATGCGCGGCAGTCATTTGACGTATCTGTGCCGAGTCGAGCGGCTGTGTGTGTTCAGATGTGTGCGTTTGTGCACCAAATGTCTGCCCTTTCAAAAACAAATCGGCCATTTCCACCGTTTCCGCGAAGAAAAACAGATTGGAAGAAAACCTCAAAAATTTCCCTTCGGGCTCTACACCATCATTTAAAGAGAAATGTGATCTGGGGGGATGTGAGCGGGCGACAAAACATGAGAGATTGTTCTGCAATATAAATACTCTGACCCGGTCTCTTCCCCCCTCAGTCTCAGACCACAGAGCCCTTTTCCAGCACACTTGCAGACACTAACTGCTGCTTGCATGCGAGCATCTACATCCACGGTACGCTCAGAGTGCCCAACAGGGACGAGCTACGAGGGAAAAGATATTAAAGCTTTGCTCATGCTAGAACTGAGAGAGACCCGTCACCTGCATTGCTTCTCTGACGTAGAAAATTACACACACTGGGCATCAAACCAGGAAATTTGCAGTTTGTTATGAATCAGCAGACTGGGAAAAATAAATAACAGGGAATGGGGAAAGGAATGGAACAAATAACAGCAAGTCTGTAGGAATTTTGAAGAAGGCGGCTAACCAACTCTTTGATTTACAGATGATATCATGTCTGGGAAACTAAATGTTTCTCTATGATTTTATACTTTAAAATGATTCAAATGAAACCACTCTCACACCAAACATAAGAGAACAAAGTTGCCTAAATACAAACAGCTACAGCAGAACATAACATTACAGCTCAGTCTTGCCACCAGGAATCTGAACTGGACCACCGCTCACAGAGTTCTTCAGCTCTTCATCCTTAAGTCTTAAGACTCTGAACGGAGGCGAAGAAGTTTGGGCTCTGGCATCTTAAAGGGGAAGTATTAGGTTCAAGGTGAGTGACATGAAAACAGACTGGCTGTTATGACTGCTCACAGGGTTTTAGTCCAATGTTTACTATACACATTTTTACTTGGGCCTTAGCATTCAGGAGGTCTCTTTTTATTTAAGAAATAAGTGCATCATCCTGTCCATTGAATATTGGATCATTTTCACTTAGTCTGTTATCTAAGAGAAACATTGTGGGGTAAAGATGGCAAAATCATCAAATCCCAGCCACATCGGAACAATCCTTCCAGGCATTTGTGAAATACGCGTCCAGATAGCATGACAATGTGCGGGAGGCACTCCTGGTTGGTAAATTACTGTTCGAGCAAAGCTAACTGCTAAGCTAGGAGCCATATGGGGAAATACGGGATGGTTTAGTTACAATGGACTATCTCGTTTCTGTCCTGTATCTCTCTGCCTTCTGGCCCATTCATGGAGACCATCTCTGTCATTTTGGAGTAGCAGGTAGCTGAACCGGTGTCAGAAAAACTGGATTCATTCAAGCAAAACAAATAGCTGGGCTGGATCAAACACCATGACCTCTCGGTGTGGAGTTTGGCCACTCTCTACCCACACAGAAGCCCTCCGAGTCGGCGCGGAGTGCTCGCTGAATAGCGGCTGTGTGCTTGTGTGTGTGGGTGATGCTTTGTTTGCGTTCACGGCCAATGACGACAGCACACACTGCGAGTCGGGGCTGAGTTCTGAAGCGGAGTGATCAGACGAGTGGATTTCAAGCATGCGTGCGTGTGTGGGAGCAGTTTTGTGATTAAGCCCACTCTTTATTCATAAAGTGGAGGCGGGTGTTCGGCTTTAAAGCGGCGGGTGATCAACGGGGCGGAGGGGTGTTGGGTTTCATGAGAACCTGCCCCGCTGGTGACCCTCGCAGACCTCGGGGGGATATTCGGGGACTCCCACCCGATTCCCTGTTTTTCTTCGGGAGCCCTGTGTCAGGGGCGGCCGCGCAGACCGTGACATGGTCACAACACGGCGGCCCTTCACAGCAACGTCCCCGATGTGCGCTGCTGGTCTACTAAACAATGACTTTGACATGAAGAAAATGGACCAGCTTCCCTCCATTCTGGCCATTCTTTATTTAGAAATGCTATAATCTGTCTACTTTCTTGTGCTCTGGTGGCTCGTACAGATGACTGCAGACAAGCAGAACCTATAAAATGTCACTCAGAGACGCAGAAACCCAGAGATGCAGGGCCGGCTGCATCTGGAGCAGCTGCTGTGTTTCGGTGCACGTTGGTGAAATGAAGAGCTTGACCTGAACAAGCTTCAAACAGAGTTGTTTTCCTATTTTCGCTGCCTCTCCATCCCTCCTGGTCTCATTTTCCTGTTTTCCTCTCATCCTTTCCCTTTTCACACACTGCGTCTCTTCCTTCCTCCCGTCCTCTCCACCAGATACACCCTCCCTCCTCCTCCTCTGTTTCTCATGACCATAAAAGGTCACAACCAGGCCCCGCGGCCTTGCCGTTTTCCCTCATGGTTCTTCGGTCCGCTGCCACGCGCTTTTCCACTATATTATTTTCCCTCTCTTTTACTCTAAGTGAGAAAAAGGCATGCGAGGCTGGTTTCAACCAACGTGGCTCTGAGGACATAAGTGCAGTGGCATGAGAGTGTGTGTGAACCTGATTGCGTTATAGGGTTGTTGGCATTTTTTTGGTTATAAGATTAGTGGCGATCGTTTTCCAAGTCATGTGCCCGGACTGGTTTAACCTAATTTAAGCAGAGGTTGTCTGTCCGGCATCCAGTATAGACAGTTTCTGACTTAGAAAAACACTTAAACCCTCAGAGACCACAACCACGCGCTCCTACGGGGTCACCAAAGCAGATGAGAGATGAATGTGGTTCACTTTCTGTTTTATGAACATAGAGACTAAAGCCGATTGTTGAAGGATTTATTTTGCTGTCTTGTCGTTCTGGATAGCAGCTAAAACAATTAGTTTATCAATTCAAAGTAAATCCTGACTGAAAATATGGAAAAATGTACCGTTCCGTTCGCTCTATAAAGATCACAAATTTAGCATCACTTTTGGATTTCTGTAAGCTCAGGCAGCTTTGGGAAAAAAGAACCAAATACAACTTCTACTCAAGATACTCTTAGCAACTCTTCCAGTAAATCACTTTAAAGTAACTCCTTTATGTCATATTGAATGTTTAGGATTGCCCATAGATTTTGTAGCTCCATTCAAGTGAGGACAAGGTGAGGATGGACACAGAAATCCTTCAGCTTTTGGGACTTTACGCAGCTCTTTTTTGTTTTGGATCACAGTTCTTTCCTGGTTTTGCTTTACTGAGTTTGCTAACATTTAGTGAAGCCAAAGAACACTGTCACATGTTCAAGTGCATCTATGCTGTATGTTATATGTTATATGTGTGTTAAGGGGAAATCTTGAGTTTCTATTGGGAGTGACCAGAAATTCATCCATCATTCAAACCGGAGAAGTTTTGCCAGGTTTAAAACCAGAAAAATTTAGCACGTTCCCATATCTGATTCCATGGATTTATTACTGCAGCTGGAATTTAGATTCCTCAGACTTTAGAATCAGTGCAACCCCGCAGAAAGCATGATTTACCCACAGATAGAGCAGAAATATTTGGTAGCTTGCCCAAAACGACTGGAGGACATCGGTTCTTTATGGCTGCGACAGCCTTGGTAGGATGAGGTGGATTAAAGGCCGACATCTGTGAAACATCTGCACATCCCACCAAAGACTGAGCTCCAAAATCAGCCGAGATCCGCAGTCAAACTGAGCTAAAGGCTGAGAAAACCCACCTGCACAGTCTTCTTTATGCGCTGAGAGGGCCCAGGGTAGTCCTTGGAGTACAGGTCAGTCAAGAAGAGCGAGTTGATGAGAGTCGACTTCCCAAGGCCAGATTCACCTGAGAAGGCAAACAAAGTTTTCAATGAATAAAATCCCAAACATGGTTTGGTTTTATCTCATGTTTCAATAAAGGAAATAGAGGAAACGCAGTTTGGTTGACTGTTTGATGTACGCATGCAGCCCTGTCCTGATAACAAGCTAGGAAATAGACATTAAGAGGAGAAAAAAAAAACACAGAGCCATGTGCTTGTACTCAATCCACATTTACTTCGCGCAGAGCCTGGAGGGACTGAGCCGCAACCCCGAGAATGAAGTGGATTCTTTGTCTGTGAGGAAAAAGGTCAGAGGCTCATCTGCCAGAAAGAAAAGCTTTAGGATGGAGGGAATAAAACATTTCCTCTCCACCTCAGTGCTCACCCCCTCCACCACATCCCCATTCATCCGCTTTTCCTCTGTCGCTCTGCCTTTAGGTGTAATTCTGAGTATTTTTGCACTGCCTGTGCCAACTTTCCAGTCCCCCCCCACCCCTTCAATGTTAACAACACAGGAGCTGCACATAGGGGGAGTAAACATTTACTTGACAACTCAAACACTTGGTCCAGCTCACATAGTACACATGCCCGCTGCCCCACCCACCCACCCACACCCACACGCCTGCGATTAATGACCCACCATCTGGCTCGTGTCCCATGAAAAGGCTGACTGGCTACCGCCGACTGCACCGGTTCAGCCCTATGAAAGTTTTAGGCCATGACAAATAGTTTCTGACTTGAATATCCAACCAGTTTTGAACGTTTTATGCCCATTTGTTTTGCATTAAAAGTTGCCGTGTGGGTTGTGAACCATCATAAGAGGAGCACCACATGAGCGAGATGATAAAGGGATTATCTGGCTTGGTTTAGCCGGTGCATCCATCTTTAAATATCCTTTACGTGTATAAACTAAGTAAGATTCTGGTTTCCTGAGCTCTGACGGAAAAAAAACATACTTTTTAGTAAGACGAAATACTTACAGCTAACTGCATTAGAGGCCTACATGTCCAAGGATTCAAAATCCTATTGGCCTGACCCTTAAACGACAGCTATGCCATAATAATTCATTCTATGCAGCATGGATCAGTTACAACAAAACACAGAAATATGTACTGTGCTGCCAAGTCGTTTGCAGCCTGCAAGCAGAAAGCTGGAGCTTCTCCAGTTTAGAATGATGATCAGATGTTGATCTGTTCATTTTTAGAGGGATGAGCCATTGTATGTGGATGAGGCAACTATGTCAACTATGTCCTGACATGAGAGGCGCCGCTTTGATGAGCTAACCAACTGTTATCAGCAGCCCTACTATGACAGGAGGGGCGCATCCACTCCTAATGTCTGTAAAATGGGAATCTTTTCCGCTCTTTTTTCATGGGTATGCTCATTTTATGAATGGTGATACTGTTTTTCCTTCTCATTCTTTAGAAACCACCTGACTGAGTGGAGCAGTGTTTCCGACGACCATCTGGAGATTCGATCAGTCCATCACTACCTGGTTGGAAACACTGCCAGTTTTTTTTTTTAACCCCTCGGTCAGCTCCCTGTCCGCTCGGCTACTGATGAGATTCTGTCATCGCCTCTCCAGCCAGGCGACAGCTGAGGCTCCTGTTTGATGGTGATGATGCTCTGCGGTGTCAGAGGTCAAGCATTTACTATACCCACGAAAGGCAATTCATGACAAGATAGCACTGATGTACCAAGAACTCCTCCCAATGACTGGGTAAACTTATCCCAGCCACGAGGAGCAGTCTGAATGTGGATCAAAGGGATGGAAGTCTGTTTTTGGGTGTGTCTACATTTACACATGGACTCCTCCTATTAGCTTTGCTCTCTTGGTAGGACAGTGTCACCACTAGTGCCCTCTTGACAAAAGCAAACAGCAGGAAATCAACTGTAAAGTTTAGTCCGACAGAGACTGCAAAAAGCTGAAATCAACAGTTTAATCAACCGTTTTTTCTGACTGCTAAAACAGATTAAGAAACATCCTAGTTTTGCCTTTTAAATGTATAGCTGTAGTTCAAATGTACTGCATCCTGACATTATAGCAGCAGGAGTGGTCAATCCAGACCAGAAAGCTCAGTGAAACCGCAAACCCACAAATCCAACCGTGATAAAAAACAAAAAAAAAAAGACACACACACACTGATGATCATATATTATTACAAGATTTATGCACTTAAGTGCAATCTGACCACCAATATTTTGGGTATTGAGGATCATTTCTTGTTTCATGGTAGAATAAAAAGGACATTTAAAAAAAACTTAACCATAGTAACAGAGGAGACTTACTTTTTTTTTTTTTTACTAAAATAAAAAATATATATTTACAGAGCTGATGTGAAGGATTGTGAACCGAAAGTGACTCATTGATTAATTTATCTGGATGCACTAGTGAGTCACTGAGGCACTCTGAACTCCCTGAGGCCTGGTCCGTCCCAATTAGCTTCCCACCATTCAGCTTTAATTAAATATTGGTTCCACATGACAAGTGGAAGCACAGTGCCAGCTCCATATGAGACAGATGATCTGCAAGTCTAATGGGAGGCTGACCCTTCCCGCTCATCCCTAATGTTTATCTTCCTCCTTCCAAGTGCGCTGCCACTAGAGAACCTCCTGCAACGGCAGATTAGTCTTTGCATGCATCAATAAGAGCTGGAAACATGTGGCATGTGCTTGGACCAAAGCACGGACCTCATTGAAAAACATGAAAAATAGTTTTGATCTCTAAAAGGATTAAATGTATCATAATTCTAAACTTCTCAGAGTACTTAGCACAAACACAACCAGTAAGGATTAAAATTACGTAGCGTATCAAATTTGGTTCAGAAGTCTTGAAAAAATAAGCTCCATTCTGCTTTGTAATGGCACAGCTGGATTGGCTGCTGATTGACAGCTGCTGCACCAGCCCAAACAAACTAAAGCTACCAAGACAAACACCCGGGTTAATTTGAAATGAGCCTGATTGTTTGGATGGGAAATAGCAAACAGATTTAGCAGACGGGCAAATTTTGGGCTCTTTGTGGAGCCAGAACCACACTCAGCCATGTTCACCAGTGATCCTGGTTCTGTCAGATAAAAACACGAGTCCCAGCGGTGCAGCTCCAGTTCTGTAAACACGGTGGGATGGATGAGAGAGGAACCCGCTGAGCGGCTTGATGCTGAACTGTGAGACAAACCATTCCAGACATTCTACTGACTTTAGTCGTTGGCGACGGTTGTGCTTGGACGTCCAGCTGAATCCACAGCATGGACGTTGCCTTTAAGTTACCTGGATGAATGGAAATTGCTAAAACAGTTTGAGGCGCCGCAGACAGAGACGTTGTCCGAATTGGCTGTTTCACAGTCTGACATTCTGAACATTGGCGGGATTAATACTCAGTGCTTTTGCAAAAACACAAAGTATCTACTACTGTATGTACTACATAAATCCTCGCCTGTCTGGTTTGTGTCACATAGTTTAAAAGTTTGGTCGGAGTCACAAAATTGTTTTTGGTGACATAAAAACCAACGAAAGCAACACATTTGGATGCTTTGCTAGAAATAAAAAAAACAACAAAGAAGTCATTTTAGCATTAAAGCAGCTTTATCGAATAGCTGGATGTTATTTTCTAGGTGCTACTCTATTAATCTACATCTTATTTAGTAATTGTTGCCGTCCAGGAACGCATCACATGATAAAAGAAGAAATGCTTTATTCTTGAGGACTGGACAAAACAAACAAACTAGTGATTCGAGTGGGATTCCCATGGGATTCCCGACATTCCTCCCAGTCTTTCTCTCATGTGGTCTCTGCTGCTCTTGTTCAGCCCGGAGGCAGCAGCTGGCCCCCTCACATCCTGACGGACCAGCACCCAACACAAACACACACACACACAAACACACACACACACACACCTCTAACAGACATGTGCGAGGCTCGAACCAGAAAGTGTGAAATTGGGCATCTGGGGAACACACACTTGCGGAGGAAAGAACAGCAGGGTCGCAGGCAGACAGTGGACGAGAGGGAAGTTGTGTTTGCTGAACAGCAGACTGCTGGAGAAGATAACCCTCCATTGTTCAGGCTGGATGGGACTGGCTGGGGCAGGGGGCAAAGGTTATTGTTTTGGTAAAAGATAGGGATCAGAGAGCCTGGCGGTCTTTATGGAGGAGCCAGAACTCGAACTGAGCGGCGTCAGCGGTCAGTGGGATGGCGGCGGGGAGCAGGGCAGGAACAGAGCCCGGTTTTATCCCATCTTATCGTTCCGCTCCTAATTAGAGGGCGAGCGTTCCTCTGCGACCCGCCGGTCCCAAAACTCAATCTGACAGAATGGGCACGTGCTGGGTCAGAGCAGACACGTGCATCTCTAAATAGAGACTTGGAGGACGGGAGCTCTGCAGGGAGGAACGAGAAAAACGAGGAGGAGACGCGCCCGCGGTGATTTGACTGAGCGTGCGTAAACATGCAGATGTGCGCAGCCCGTGTGTGGAGCGTTAGCCCGGCTGGCTACCATGAAACTGAGTGAAGCCGGTGTGTGAACGGGCCGCTGACAGTCTACTGACGGCTGAATTCCAGCCAAAGTGACCAGAGATCCTGGAAATGTAGAAAAAAAAAACAACTAAACCTAAAGACTGTGACGTCATTTGGTCATTTCCAGCTCCTCCTCTGAGACCAGAAAGGGAGACTTAAGGGTAACACGACGCACATGTGGAGTCGCATTTCTGTGCTGTCTATGTTCAGTCATAGAGGAGCTAGTAAAAGTCCAACAGACTACACTCAAGAAGTCCAAGGGCTTTTGACTGCTTCTTGGGCATGTGGAAGGAATTCTATTAAAAAAATATATTTAAAAAAAACTCAGGAAATGACACCATTCGACTATTTTTCAACAAACTGACCAGGCCTTGTACACACAGCCGGTCAGGGGTGTCTCTGTATGGCATTACACGGGGCGTGGGCACAATAAAAGCAACAACTGTACAGTGTCTCAGAACATAAGCGTCCATTCAGACATTTTTGGGTGACCAGTTGGGTTGCAGCTCCTCAGGAAGATCCTCGTCACATTTCCAGTTATACAAAAAAAAAAAGCACATTACATAAAGTTTTCCCACTTAGGTCAAAAATGTGCCAGAGAGCTGTTGAGTTTGCAGCTGTTCTTTGTGTTGTTGCTCTGTTCAGAGCAGACACACGGACTTTTCCTGGCAGGAGAGACACGGGTGCTCTCTTCATTCAGCTGTGCCCTCAAACCGGTGAGTCTGCACGCACAGCGGCGTGACTGGAGACACCCGGGAGGGGTGCAACTGTCATCGATGTGATCTGTGGTACCTGCATGCATCCTGCAAAGTCAGATCAGACTAAACTGGGTCACAAATCTGCCTTTCAGCATGTAATGAAAAACTGAAGGAGAGATTCAGACTAAAACCTGGCTGTTTAAACCGATAAAGCGCATGCAGAAGTCTTCTTTTCCGATTCACACAACTTGCCTGATGATCTTTACTTCTGAAAACAGTTTAAAAACTCTCAGGGAGCCGGAGCTATTAAAGCAAACCAAATACGCTCTCATGGAGCCCCACATAGATTTGCAGACATAGATTTTCAGCTTTCTACGCTGTGAGAAGTGATATTCTAAAGAGGGAATTACGGCCAGCCACAAATCACCTCATGCCGTCCAGTTGTGATGGCGGCTCTTTATCGAGCATCACTGAGTTGAAACAATGGGGCGAGCTGGGAGGAGATAAAATACACGGAGTACTCTATCAGAAACAGCCTACTTATGCTGGATCAGCCCTCCTTTCACTCTCAAAATTTTTGGCAATGACGCAAGAGGTTCCTCACCCTCTTTCTCCTGAACTGTCAGCTGCATGTTGGATAACGTCAACTTGTCCAAACACATTTACCGGTGCTCTCTCTGTCATCGTGCAACCGGCCTGAGATGACTTTTGCTTTTGGAATGACCCATTTTAAAGCAGTAAACTGTAATGGGATGCAATTGGCTAATTAAAACAGTCCCACAAGCTGTGGCATTTAAACAATGATTAGACTCCATGAAATTATGTATTCATTCTTGGTTTTACAGACCATTGTGGTGAAAACCCAAAGCGATCCGCAGTTCTAGAAAGAGTCAAACCAGCCTGAGATTGGCTGACGGCAGAAGACGGTTACAAATGACGTGCCCCATCAGCGTACACCACCCGGAGCCTTTTAAACGGGAGGTTAAGATGGAGATAAGCGTGATTTAGTGGTCGTCCATACAGGCGTAGAAGACACTGTGCATTAATGAATGTGTGTATTTGTTGTGTTTGAGCGCATCTGGTTAAGCTGACAGATTAAGTGGCCCAAATCCTTCCTTAACTCACCCCCTTTCTGCAAGGTCAGTAGGCAAGACGGTCAATCCTAAGCCTGTCAGGCTGCATTATCTGGACACACTCCAACTACACACCAGCTTAAGAGGGGGACAACAACAACAGGATGGGCCGGAAAACAAGCAAATCGTTTCACAACTTTCAGGGCTTACTGAGGAGATAAACAGCTAGTGAGTTCATAGGGAAACTACAGAGAGAGATTCAAAGCTCATCCTGCTGGTTGACTCACAGGGACTGACTAATAACAAGTCGGTTTCAAAGATAAGCAGAAGTGTAAAAATCAGTCTTTCCTTCTTTTAGCTTAAAACAAAGAATTGAAACTATCCTCCAAACTTAGCCAGTCCAGCCAGAGTTTGATATTAAAGTTAGCTGATTATAGTCTGCTTTTCTTTGACCCAAATTGTTTAGCTGTATTCTTTATTCACCGTTAATTCTTCTACCAGGATACATTTTAGGATTTGCTCGCATCAGTTTACACGTACAAAGCTTCCGATGTGCTCTCCTCCTGAACTGCTTTAGGAAAGCAGAGGCAGAGGAGCTGTTAAGGACCCATCAGAAGCAGCATGAGGGAGGCACCACTTCCCCTCTCCCCCCAGCTCTGATCCAACTCCCGGCTCTGTTCACATCTCTGAACTGGCTCTGGATATTGATCATCTTTCCAAGAGTTTCTATTCAAACTGCCAGCTGGACAAAAGGGGCAGGAAGCAGCTTTTTTCTCCCCCTCTCGAAAGAGAAGGACTGAGAGGTTTGGTCAAACTGGGGGGAGGGAAAAAAAGAAAGCGTGAAAGAAGAAAAAAAAAAGTCCACTATAAGAGCAGTTTCTGGTGGTGTTCCATTTTAGGGCGTGACCCAGCGACAGAGCAACCAGAGCCGCTTCCTGTGCTGGTAATAGCACCTAAAAGTTGGGTCAGTTCTGGGTTTGCAAACTATGCAATCTTGCCATCTATTCAGATATGACCAAAATTGGATGTTTTCAAAGGGAGTTTTGCAAAATCAAATGAGTTTACTGTAAGAAATTAGCTTTAAGGGCGTTGGGTTTTAGGGGCCAGAGGGGCATGTCCATACAGTCGATTAGATCATTCCCAATTAGCCAACAAGTGAGAGGCCCAGACAACAGGACTACCATTACAAACGCTGGTTGCTTTTGGCTGCATTACACAACCTTCATTTCTGGAAATGAAATGTGAATGTCCCGTGGTACAACATGAATCAAATGCAACATATTCATAGTTAGAGTGACCACTGCAGCAAATGGTGCGGTTCCTGCTTTAAACATGACATAAAGTTACTTCCCTTTCTGTTATATTAGGACTCAGCCAGCTCTTTTGGGAAACTCTGTCAAAATGGATAGTGCGGGTGTAGTTTGAGCTTCATATAAAGACTCTTCCCTGACCTGTACAGGGTGAGAGGAAGTAAAAAGTTCTGGGTTTAGGGAAGCCAATTAAATTATTTGGTGTGAGACAACACATTGATTAAAATTGATGTGAAGTGACACAGTTGCTGAAGCTTTGAAGGGAAACCATGTCATTGATCCAGAGAAGAGAGGCCTGGCGATGTAAATAGTGGTTACTAATTTAAAAAAAGTCTATTTTTATTATTTCACTGTACGTCTGAACACAAACAGAATTGATCATTTCTAGTGTTTAAAGCCTGAAACTTTGTGACCACTGTTCAACTGTGATTCATTTTGCCATCTAGTTGCTTATGACTGCATGTGAACTGAACTGAGGGGCTCCTCTGTCGTTACAATGGGCTTCAACTTCATCCTTCTCGTCTGTGCTGCTGGAATTTGAGCGAGTGACCTGCAGGCATCGGCCGATTCATCTCATATTCCACCGTCCGTCCGCTCCAAAACTGCCGCAGAACAATGCCGAGTCTCCAAAAGCAGCCAGAGTTTCACACTTCAGTAAGAAGCCAAACACAGCAGTGCTGAAGCCAGCATCCCGTTTTTGCTTTCACAGTCTGCCTCCTCCTGCAGCTCCAGCTGGCAGCTCCTCAAATCTCCACACAATCAGCTCTCCTGTCTCTCTTTCTAATGCCGGTGTTTCATTTCTGTCTTCCTCATCAATTTATATCGTTCCGCGATGGTGGGAACAATTCTAAACTTTGTTTTTTTGGTTGTGCCTTTTTTAAAATACATGCACTACATCAGACTAATACCCTCAAAGCAAGTCTGCATTATTTTTTTGGGTGTAGCTAAACATTGATAAGCAGGACAGGAAGTCATGAGATGGGAACAGAGTCCTAATGTGGAGGAAGCTGTGCTGTCCACCAAAACCTCAACGTGGGGCTTAAGTAGCTTTAAAATTCTGATATATTTCATTTGTAAAAAATTTATTAAATGGACAAAAGATTAGAAGAAAAAGACCAATAGCACAGCCTGCCCGCACTTCCTTCCAACAGATGTAAAAGCATATTTCCAATTTGAGATTTAATGGGCGAATATTTACCGGAATAAAAAGTCAAAGAATGAAAGTTTTATCACCGTTAGACGTAAAAAGGAGTTTTAATAACAGCCTTTAACTGAGGATCGTCCCTGTAACTTCTCTCCTCCTGCCCCTTTGACTTTGTAAAGCAGCGGTTACAATATTCACACTTGTCTGTTGGGTGACAAAAAACCAAACAGAAACAGTTTCAGGACAGATCTGAACTTGTGAATTACGCATTAACAATAACAAGACTCAAAATGGCAACAGGCGCTGTATGCTGTAATTCAAGTCTTCCAGGAACACATCAGTGTAATATTACATCATTCTGTTGTCAAATTAAGACAGTCAAGCTGATTTTTTCCCCACACTTATTTAACAGAATCTTTCATTAATGGGAGGAGACAACGCTAACTGAGAACCTTTCCACTGAGCCTCATCTCGAAAACACAAACATTTGTGTTGTGTGGAAGTTGGATCAGTCAGGGTAAAATGGGGCTGAGAGCCAAAAGAAAAAAATACTGAAGTAGTCTGGGAAGACAGGGACAGAGAGGCCCATGTGACACAGGATCTATTTATCTGTGGATCTCTGGTTCTCAGCCAGGCCACAACTCTGCTGCTCATCTGCAGTGGTGTGAGCTCAACAGGAAGCCAAAACCCCAAGCTGAGACCCGAATGACTGGACGCCTCTGTGCTGGCCTTTCACACACACACTGCACACAGTCTGATCCACGTTCTGCTTAACAGCCTAATGATAGCCGAGTTAAAGACTTAAGAAAATAAAAAGCTACTAATCATCTAAGCCTTAATAACACTGTAATGCATGTCAATTCTAAACCCAGAAATGCTGCTTTTATTGAGATACAGTTAATAAAACTCAAAGAGAAAGCACAGATGTTACTGAGTTGCTTCAAAATGTGTCGGTAGACGTATTCCCTAACATTTTGAATCTGGCTCACCTCTGACTCCACAGTGGATGCTAAACTTATCCCAGCCATCATCTGTGGCTCTGTCCATTCTCCCCTCTGAGCTGCTGTCACAAAAGCAATAAATGTATGACTGAAGTTCAACAGATTTTTTTTACATCGCTGTGGCTTCCAAAAGCAGGAAGTTAGCAGAGCCGTATACAGAGTGGTAACAGCTGTATTTCAGTATTTGTCCTCTTGTATGACGGGGGTGGACAGAGCGGTATGGCTGCCACATATTGAGAAAGCACAGAAGAGAAACTTTTTCGAGACAGAAATACCTGTAGCCAGTAGCCACAGTTTTGGCCTCTTATTGTGTCTTGTAACTGAGTGCACACACCAGATATCAGACAGCCGTCCAACACAAGCTGTCTGTTAATTACTCTTTATGGATCACAGTTCAATTTGTCAAAGCTGCGCAGCAATTTCTTCTGCCTCACGGCGCTACGGGCAGCCAGACTCTGCTGTGCGCTCCTCTGCTGGTGATGTTGCTGCAGTTAAACCCATTTTAGGACCAACTTTACTCACACTGGAACTGAGATTCAGCCAACTCCAATGCTTTTGAATATCTAATCACCTAAAACCCAAATATGTGCCACTGTGCATCAAAACGTCCCAAATAAATACTCCTTAAATGGGCGGGGGGGGGATCCAGATGATAATTCTTTTCAAGTCCTTTCCCGCCTGAGCAACAGGCCACACAGGACTCCACCGAACTGCACACCCTGATCTTTAAACCCGTCATCCCAAACGACTGGATGCCAGGGATTTTTGACCAGTTGTCAACTTGCTCCTCTAACCCACTCACTCAAAGATACAGACACCCACTCAGACGGGCGGCGGCACATAAACGCGCAGGTGTGCACGCACATGTTCCGCCTCGACACGCACCGGCAAAGAAGCCTCCATTTGTGGCTCACGTGCAAATGTCACCCACTTACCTACAACCATTAATGTGAACTCGAAGCCCCTTTTCACCGACTTCCTGTACACCTGGTTGGGGAGGTTGGCAAAGCCCACATAGCCCTCCAAGTTTCGCTGCTGAAAGAAAACACAAAAACGCAATTTTTTATTAGTGTGTTCACTGAATAGCACGCATACTGTCAGAGTAGTGTCGGCTAAAAAAAAAAGCCCTGGCGCTCGTAACTCAGGGTTAATCAACATTATGATGGATGTAAACAAGCTCTTTTTACAGCTACATTCTCTGCATGCTTGTAAGCAAAGACCAGGAAAAACACCAAGTGGCAAAAAGAAAAATCTTTTTTTAAAACCTACAATTAGCATTTTTCTGTCCTGCAGCGACAGAGCCCCTTTGCAGCGAGGTGCAGCTGGGCTGGAAATACGAGGAAAAGAGGCAGTTTTAAGGGTAAAGAGGGAGTCAAAGAGGAATAACAGGTTTTCTCCAGGCTGCAGGGAAAGGTGCTGTCTAGCCTCCAGACGAACATCTAGAATTCAGATCCTTAAAATAAGACGCAGAAACTACACAAATCCTACGTGTTCAATCGTGTCCATCATGTCCCTCCAGTACAAAAGGTTGTGGGGAGCCAGCTGCTTTCTTCCTACCACCGACGCATCTCTACATCCCCTCTCGGTCGGCCCATCTCCTCCCTCTGCCGCCCCATCTCCCCGCCGGCTGTCATGATACAGCTGCCCACCAATCAGCGCGCGCTGTCTGTCCTGCGCGCCGCGTGAGCCCGACGCCATTGATGTCAGGCCTCTCAGGCTGTCACGCACAGCGGTGACACATCGGCGGGGTTCAACCCACATTATCAGTCTGGATTTTTATGAGAAAAAAGGTTCCTCTTGCCGCAAAACTACCGTAAAAGCAATTCTTATTTAATCGCACCCCGGCAGAAAGAAGGATATGGCAACGCTATTTTGGGAAGTTTCCTACTTCCACATGATTCACTGCAAAAAGAGATTAGTCAGTTATGAATAATAACTGCCAGGTGCCGCCCAACAAATATTTTTTGTCTGTTATCAGTGTCACGTCACTCATAATTAAAACTGAGCATGTTCACATTAAAAAACTCATTCAAATAAGATTTCTGGGAACTTTTTTCCCCCTTAATAACTGATGAAAAAAAATCACTACGCAACTCAAAGCGAGCATAAACAGCTCAGCTCTGTTCTGACTGGCCAAATGCAGTTACATAATGCAGATAGAAATTAAACCCGCTCTGGAATATCGGCAGTAAACTCGACGCAAATGGCTCATGGTGCTGGGCACATGCTCCGTCGCTGGGGCACTTCCACACCACGATAGTCGGATAGATTCTGTTGGGAATACATTTTTTGCCTTGCTGGACAGTCGATTTGCATTTCCCACTGGAAGCAAACCACACCTGGATTCATTTGCGAGCGACCTGAGACCCACCCAGAGTTCAGATTGGCTTCCACACATAACCAAATGAGGTGGACTTTTCATTGCAAATGGGCTGTCTGTTCCCATCTGTGGGCCATCAAACTGCTCCCAGAATGAGTCGTCATGTCAAAATGTTCTTTTTTAAATGGTTGCAACAAAGAAAAAACTAGCATGAACTGATCTTTGGGTTTGCTGTCCGCTAATCAGCTCACGTGTGACTTTCAAAAAAGGCAGCTCACCCACACCATCACACAGGCAGCAGCAAAAGAGAAAGACAATCTATTCATCCATCAATACTCTGATGGACGCGGCTCAACAGCAGGCGACACCACGAACAGGCCTGAAGCACTTTCCACCGATTCCAGGTTTGATCCACCCACATCCGAGCTCTCTGCCTGTTACACAAGGGGCCATCTCGGATGGTCAGAGTATTTTCCAGCAGCTGAGATGTGGGCAGAGCACGTAGTACACATAGCCAGGTAGGCCTCTCATCTGGTGATGAGAAACGATGGGAGCAGGCTGCCAGTGTTTAGCTGCAACAACTCAGTGCGGGTTTGAATGCAGGAGAGTCTGTGAATCAGATGTTGCATTACAAGAGCCAGTCGGTATGCATATGCATGGAACGCATTAGAGATGTCCTCGCGAGTTTAAGGATTCAAAGAAACGCGGCTTCTCTGGCAACACAGACGCTAAAATATCTCAGTTATGGCTGGATGAGTACTGCATCTGCCATCTGATATTCACAAAAGAGAGTGAGCAAGGGACTTAGAAGAGGGAAATAACGGGGGATGAGGGAAAGAAAAGCTGGTCAGTCCTCAGCATTCATGCGAACCCCTCCCCCCAGTCCAACCAGTGGTGATAGTAGCTGCCTGGCTCGTTGACATCATCAGTATTATTGAGCCCCTCACCCGCCTTGAGGCATTCAGCAGCTGACCCTTTCGCTGCCCCATCAGCTGTTTTCATGCTCGATTCCTTACACATTGTTGGTGAATTATGCAGGAGGTATTGCATCACCGAATGGTGCAGAGGGAGAGCAGAAATAGCTGGAAATCAGCAGTTATGTTGTTGCACGTTATTTTTAGTGCTGCGATCTCCATCTGCCTCCGAGGCCGTGCTGTATATGAACATGGCCTCATTGCGTTAGAGAAAGTCACCGCCAGTGCCTTCACATCACAGAGACAGTATTACACCACTGTGTAGTGTGCTTAGAAAAGATCGAAGAACACGTGGACCAGTTTCATATATATCCACAATGACATCAGGGCTTTAGAGACTCAGGATCAGTTCAAAACCTGCTCCCGTTTAACTCAAAAACATAAAACGATGGTTTGACACTTTAACCTAAAGGGTTGAAAGTTACTATTTTGAGTCATTAAACCAGTTTATTGTTTTTGGATATGCCACGTTTGTCTGTGTCCCTCCGTGGGAATAAGGAAGACCTTTTAAATGGGTTCTTTAGGAAAAGAAATAGAGATGTTGTAGCCCGGAGAGGAGTGTCCTTACTGAAAAAAGGGTATGCTCTACACCTGTAGTCAGAAAATACCGACTGCCCTGCAAGCAACCGGACACCGTTCTGAATGGAGATGAAAGATCCTCTAATTCTACATCTTTTCATAGCAATCTGTCTGTAAAGTTCGCCACTTTTGTGTCATTTATACCAATTTCAAATATTTTCCGTGTACATAGTCTATAACGACACATAGTATTGCAGAGGATCCCCTCCTATCACACTATAGAACATCAATCAACTGTCCACCCAATGAACCCAGTCTGCTTAGGGCAAAAAAACAAGTAGGATGACATGTCCTCCAAACGCACAGCAGTACAAAAAGTACCAGAAGAGGACTGTAATAACATCCCAAATGAGCTGAGGTGCCAGGACTACATCTTTACATGTTTACTAACCCCCCCCCCAACCAATGAAATGTGATTCAGATGAAACAAAACTAACAAGATTTTATGTATACATACGTCTGCACGGGAGAGCAAGAAACGAAATTTCAATTCTTTGTATGACCAACGCATGTAAAGAAATTGACAATAGAGCCTACTTGACCTGACTTGACTTGAGAATGAGCTCAAAAAGATACAAAATGATTAGCAAAGGAGACAAGTTGTAACAAAAAAAAACAATAAACACAATCAGAAAACACCCCCTATCATGGAGATGTTTACAAATCAAAGTCTCTTTTGGGGGGGGGGTCATTTTGGAGATCTGTGTCCAGTGGCCTTTTGTCTTATAGCCCATCCCTGGCTAACTGTGACAAAAAAGATCTATATTCATCATAATCAGGCACATGAAACCGGACCTGTGCGAACTGGTGTAGCTCAGAGTGAGGCATGTTGCATTTTTAACATGTTTTGCTACAGTAAATCTCACCCGGGTGATAGTGGACGGATACAAATCTGTGGCTGCAGTTAAATACTTTGACTACCCACACAGTCATAACAAGAATTTATCAGAGTCCATCTCTTTTCCCATAGCAGCCAGCTCTAATTGAAACCAGACCGAGTCCCTGCTGATAGGAGCTGCTCTGCAGGGAGACCTCAAGCTAGCCCCCGTTCGTCTTCCTGCCACCGCCATGAGCTCCAACAAGAACACAGGGCATTCAGAATTCATTGGAAAAAAAAACACGAAGACTTATTTCCAGGATTAATATTTTCCGAAGATGCAGCTGGGGTCCAAAACGCTAAATAAACGGCATTTTAGAGCTTTTTCCCACAGGAATTTCAGGTTTAGTCTTAGCAAACATCCAAAATACCCTCAAATAATCGGTAAGAATCTCAGACTCTGAGCTACCCGGGTATCATAACGAAGTCTACAGCTATTAGCTTCCTCGGAGGAACAGTTTAGGGTCTATTTGGAGGAGAAATGGACTTACAGCGATGCTGGGAACCGCAGTCTCGGGTCTCTCGATCATGGTGCTGCCGTTACTGTCACCACCCCGCCTGGAACGGACGCTCACCGAGGCATACACCGACTAACGTCTGAGAGGGCGACGAGGCGGAGAGAGCTGCGCTGGGTCCCCCGCTCAAACCACCGCTAACCGCCGGCGAAAGGAAACAAAACACGAGTGGGAACGAATGAATGAGGTTAAATTACATATGGCCGCTGGTGGATACTACACGCAGATGGACCACAGTGAAGAAAAAGGCTCCAACGGCTGTTTTTCTTCAACGGGCAGCGCTGACGTCATTTATCCGGTACTACATCCGGCCGGTCCTGTCAAAATAAGAGCAACACCTTGTGTAGCAGTTTTTTGACACTTTTGAACTGGTGGCTTTCTGACTTTGAACACATCAAATATATGTCCAGTACACATAAACTACATGGCAGGTACGTCACTTCAGATCCCAATGGGCTTCAAAAGTAAAAAAAAAAGTCCCTTGGCAAAGCAATTTTGCTCAGCATTGCACGGTACACAGATTTCAGTTCTACTACCATAATGCTGAGCAGGACAAGGTTAAAAAAAAGTATATAAAAAAATAAATAAATAAATAAAAAAGTCACAGGCACATGCAGAAACAAGAAATAAAGACAACTAAACATGGTAAGATTCTCCTACATGCAATTAAGAGTCACTAACTAATCTAACATGAATGTTTTTGGGACTATGGAAGTATTCAGAGAGAGAACATACACAGAAAGGTTCCCAGCAGTGATTTGAACCGAGAGCCCTCTTGGTGTGAGGTGACAGAACTAACCGCCACAGCACAATGCAGCCTGAATTAATTAGTTAATTGGGGAGTTAATCGTAAAATATAATTTGATTATGTCAGTTTACCATAAGTAATGATGCATTTGGAATATCTCTAAAAGCTGAAAGAAAGACGTCATAGATCTTGAATCTGTTTAATAAAAACGGTTCCAAAATAGACAGTGAGGAGCGTAAGTTCCTCATCAGAGTCACATATTTTGCAGAACTCTCTGATCAATGTGTGTCATTTGGATCCAGAGCAAAATGGTCCATCACTCAAGATCCTGTGATTACCCATGAGGGTATCATTTTTATAAGTAGTGGTAGAAATTGATAGGAGCCCTGGTAGGGGATCATTAGAAAACAATGGCGTCTATTTACTCAAGCTGTGTGTCAAATCGATCATTCAAACCATGACATTTGTGTCATAAGAGCTAAATATTTAAACTATGATCTTGGAAAACATTGGACTGATGAAAAGTTGCATAGTTAATCTTTAAATGTACAATAAAACATATTATTAAGACCTACACAAGCAAAAAGAACAATCAAATGTAATCAACACATTTACACATGAGTATGAACAACAAAAATCTAAATAAGTCGGTCATCTTACTGTGAGCTCCCACAAAAACTGGAATTATGTTCTCTTTTTGTGACGGTCCCATAGGCAACTTCCGGTCCGTGTTCAGCTTTTCTTTCTCAATTGACGCACCTTTGTGCGAACCTAGATCCACCCTCCTATTGGACAAACGTAAACGTGATCGGCCTCCGGACATGTTTGTGAGGCGTTCAAATTCTACAGGCCACAATGTGGTGCGTTCAGAGACCGATGTGCACGGCAAAGCATCAAATAAAATCACAGAGCCTGGAGTGGTTTGATTGTTCAGTTAAGACAACAATTAAGAGGTGACAAAGCAAAAAGAGGTTGTATGAAATTGGAGTAGACATTATATGACCGTAAACTTCCTTTAAAGTACAACGTAATCCCAACCAAAACATACAAAAATACAGGTTTGAAATTACATGTGCAATAGCGCACTCTGGTGCTGGGAAAAGCAACTGTCAAAGTTCTGTGTGTTTCTGAATTCCTATTAAAATCAGATGAGATGTTTGATTTATGTTCAACTCCTCTTGTCCAAATTGGACATTGAATATAACAGTTTTTAGGATTAAATCTGTGTATGTTGGAGCGGAACATTTATGTAAAAGTCTTTGACACACTTCGCATGTTGCCATGACTCAATGTGTGGAATTGAAGGGGAGACACAAAAATACTTAGTATGCTTGTGTTTAAAAACTGAAACAGGAAAAACAAGGGTTGAACTTTTTTGGGTGTTAGCTTGGGTGCTCTCAATAATGAATATTTTAGCATTTAAACTAAACTGACTTCTGTAAAAGCTTAAATAAAACTCATAGGTCAGTGGAGTAACAATTTTGTGCTCTATCTCACATACATTCGAGGATAATATGCCATACAAATGGAAAAATAATCCCTTTGTTTAGTACAAGCCGACGTAACCCTTTAAGCCTGATCCAAGAAAAATCTGAGATAAAGTTTTTTATTATTTTATAGTCTTTATTTGGCCTTTTAACAAAATATGAAAAAATTAATAATTTATGAATAAATAAGTAAAAACCATTGTCATGTAGTCTTCTGCCAGCTGTTATCAGATATATCTGACTGTGTCCAACAGGGTTGTGAGCAAAGTTTTCACCACAAACTGATGCAAAATGTCTCAGATACAAAACATTTCAGAATCTGTGTGTATCAAATATTATACGTTTGGCGTTATAGGGTTAAAGTTTGTTTTGGACTTTCTGCAGACAGAATTATATCTATAAATATGTTAACCAATAAGACATAATAGACATAATTCCTTCCACAAATTGTTTTTGCTTTAATTTAAGAGAAAAACTGGTATTACACAGAAGCAAATGATTATTTCTTAAATTGTATACATTTTGTGACGAATTCAAAGCGCGATTAAAAAAAACAATAACTTTAAATTAAATTTGAAAAGAAATGTCACAAGCTCTCTGCACAGTAAGAGCTGGAACCCATAGCTTATACTTTACTGATGGCACCCTGCGGATTGGGTTACATTACTGTTTTACAGTAAGTACATCTCCCATATCAGGTCAGATTACAATCTAAGTAGTTCACAGTGTTGCTGGTCTATATCAATAATAAAGGATCTGTAACTCAGATACAAATATTTCATTTGCATGACAAAAAGACAATCTACTTATTTCTCATCCAAGCAAATAAAAACATATTGGAATATATCATTGACAGACAGAGGGCTTTAGTTTGGTCAAAATTTCAGTAGCAGTAAACAGAAAGTCGTCCATGTGGTTCTGTTGACGTGTCTACAGGGTGGAAGACTCTCCCGGAGCAGCTTTGACGTCCAGGTATGTGATGAGCTCCTTCACCCACTGGGCGGAGGGTTTGACACACAGCTGGCGGCCGTTTACCATCTTCAGCCTGACGGAAACAGGAGGGAGACCGGTCAGTGGAATCCGGGTCCGGTCAGGTTAAACGTGATGCTGTAAGATGTTCTGTACTCACAAGATGGCCGGGTTGGAGCAGCGCTGGCTGGTTCTGATGTAACCAGCCACTCTCTCTTTAGCAACCACTTTGGTGTTGAAGTTAAAGCAGCATTTCTTGGGGCCGGGGCCGCGCATACCTGCAAACAAACAGCAGTCAATGAGCAACGCAGCATCACTAGAATACTGTACGTGGTGCTTTTCCTGTTTTGGTTCCTTTTTTTAGTTTCCTGTCGAGAGTATGCAACATGGCTTTTTTTAGTTTAAAGAGCTGTGCTCTTTGTAGTTCATTCCTCTGGGTAAATAATATCTGTGATTTGAAGGCTACAATCATTACAATGGCTTTTATATTTGATTGTTCACTCTTACTTAAATATACACCAAAGTCAAAATTGTTGTTGAACAACAACTTAAAAGCTGAAATAGTTACTTTATTCACATAGTCACATTTATGAATATAAATGATTCACAATTCAAAATAATTGACACAAGAGCTTTGGTTAAATAGGTGATTTAGTGTGTATTTTTTATAAATATTGTTTTAATGAAGTAGAATATGTACATTTTCAATGCCTTATCTCTTTGAATTGTAGCTTTAAAATCAAATGAAAAATAAGTCTTCTTAGTTATATGTGAAATGTAATATTTTCAAGCTTTTCATTTAATTTTTCTTATAATCGCATTATTTTCGAAGGATCGTTCAGCAGAAATATTTGCTAATAAAAGCAGAGAAGCATCCAAAGGTTCAAAACTTTGGTTGAATATTTATCCATCTTTTTTTCTTTTTTTTAATCGGCCCATCGGAGCCATTAGGGGCCCGGCATCTCTCTGGGTTTGAGCCTCCATCTTACCTTCAGTCAGGGCGACGAGGGCCAGCATCACCACCAGGAGAGACAGAGCGAGACGAGGAGCGGCCATTCCTGAGCTGAGAGTGGGCTTTTTGTCCAAGTGCAGCGGTGGGTTAGAGTCTCAGTCGGCTTTGTCAGCTTGTTGCCTCTGCTGTGTGAGCTCCATCTGCTTCCACATTTATACAAACCCAGAGAGGGGACGACCCCTTTGCTTTATCATGGGACCAAACAGAATCTATCACCTTGGTTCAGAGGGGAATGCCTCATGTGGGACTTTTTTCCCGTGGGTGTTTTCATGTGGGTGATAGTAGGTAGCGCTGTACTACTTCCTCATACGAGCTAATGGAACCTAAAAAATGAGGAAGCATTTCTTTCCCAGTTGTGTTTTCCCTTTGACATAGACGGCACTTGGGTGACGTAACCAAAACTGATTTCATTTCTGTCGTAGCGTGCGCTGCTTTTCTGACATCATGGACCTTTCATAGCCGTGAACCGAGACTGAAAAAGCTGGTGTGGTCATTCCTTCACAATCCGCATTAATAGATACAGTGTTTAAAGGTCAGAGAGCCCATATTCAGTGCTTGATAACCAAAGACGGATACGACTGTTTAGATGGAAATCCCAAATGAACATAAAAGATTCCAGTGAGTAATAACGGCATGTCAAACAGTAATGTGGATTCCGAGTCGTTGAGTTGATTGATTGATTCTTTGATTGAAATGCGATACATAGGACATTACACATGGGTGCGAAACCGGTTTGGGCACAATCGAGGGTTTTCACATGGATTCCCGAGGAAGTGAAATGAGCAGAGGATCATGTTTGCAGAGCTGAATGCTGGAATCTGATCCAGACCTTTTTAAAAAATTTTACTTATGCCATTCATTATTGTTATTCTGGTTTAGATTAGGACGACAACGCGCTTTATTTACGAGGCGTGGATTAAAAGCTTCCCAGTGCTGCTGTTGGAACTGTAGCCAGACAGGAAGACACTTTTGGCTGAGACCTGCCGGCCCAGAGTCCAGCGGTGGTTCAGCGGTCAGCACCTTAACACACAGGTTCCTGTGAAGTTCTCTGCCTTCGGTCTGCAGACTGAACGCCCTCCCTGTCTGATTTTCTATAGGGAAAAACGCAGAAAGGGGAGCCCTGTGGGCTGGTAGGCGGTCAGTAGGTTTGTTCTCAGTGACAGTCCTAGTATACGTGACTTCAGGCTTTTTAGCAAAGGAGACCAAAAGATTTTGGATCCAAAATCCAAAAGTGTCCAAGTACCCCAGACTGCATGACACCCGACTGCAAAAAGGACTTCCTGAATTTAAGCGGAAGTTACATGGTCTAGATAACTTTGTCTGCATGGACGAAACTCCCTCAAAACCAAACAGAAGAGCAGAGGGTCAGATGGAAGGCCCCTTTTTAACAAGAAAACAAAAAGATCTTTTCTCATACTTTTCTCTCCAAAGATAAAAATAAAAATCAGCCCAAACTGCTGCTGCTCACACCAAGACGATGACAAGAGAGGTGGAGTACAAGCCAATAACCAAATAGCAAACTAAGTGAATATATAAAGAGATAACAAAAATTGGAACAAAATGGGCTGAATTTTGAATATGCTCAAGAGAGGGTTTTCACTAGCTTTGTGCTTAAAATTTTTATCTTATTGTCACAAAGTACCTTAAAAACAACCACAGATGACAAATGTACAACACAAAACCACAGAAAAAGGAAATACAAAAGCAGAGACAGTCTGATGGCACATAAAAGATGATAATATGATGTAAAACCGATTACAGACGACGTCCTTAAAGGTAAGAAAGAAACAGAACACAAGGAGAAATGGGTCCTCAGCTGTATCTCTGCTGGCCGTCGTCAGTTAGGACACATTTACTGGACAGGGGAAAGTTGTTAGAAGCTGCCGAAGCAGCAAAATGAGTGTTTATTAGTTTTGTGACTCACACCTGTTTGCATGTTCGACTCATCTGTGTTTTCAGTGTAATTCAGTCCTTGCAGTCCCCTGCTTGGCTTGAACCAGCCATGTACAGAAAACAGACTGAATCATCCTAATGGCACAATTTAGTTACTTTAATTTAAGACAATCCTATTTTTCTTGTTGCATTGTAATAATCCTCCCTCTGAATCAGTAAAACATAATTCTTTACCTGGATAAAGTGAATAATCGTGGGTAATTTGCATTTCATGGTCCTCTGACTGCATGAATGCTCCAGGGTATGACTTCAAATGAGCAAAAAAGGCCAAGTAAGTACACTCGGGATTTCATTTGAAATACTCAGAAAGTTACCTTGCTGAGTCAACTCAAAAATGAAAGGCAGTGAAAGAAAAATGGTGGCACAACCAATGAATTTTGATTTAAAGATCTGTTCAAATAAGATAATTGTGTTTTACAGGCAGATTATAAATCTGTAAACATAAATCTGGCTGAAAAATTGAATTACTTCTACTTCCAGTGAGAGAGAAGCTCTGTAGCTGAAAATACAGCTATGGTTTTTAATCGGAGCACAGAACCCGGGAAGACCCCGCAGAGACAACCAGGCGTCCGCCCAGAAGCCCACAGAGGGTGGAGAACTCTGAGCTCTGAGCTGCCCTCAGGCCTCTGACACCAGAGGGCCAGTGGATGTTGAAATGTGTCCATATGCAAAAAGACACGCGCTGGGCTTTGGGATGTTTGTGTCTGAAGAAGAGGACCTCTCAAAGACTGAAGCTTTCCTGGTGACGTGTTTCCTGAAGGAGCAGGCGATGACTTCATCTGCAAAGGGCTCCGTTTGGTCCCGGCAAACCTGGGCTATAAGTTGGGGGAAGGAGATGCTTTTATACAGGTCCATCTAAACACGGTTTGGGAGATTTCTAGACATTTCAGTGGGGATGTTATAATCTAACTACTCCACTGATTCCTGTTGCTAGGTGACAATATTCAGCTGCCTTCATGAAACAGTAAAACATGAAAAAACAAACCAATCAATTGTGCTTTCTTTTTTTTCCCTATAGACAGCGTTACTCTGATCCTCAGTAATATTTCTCACGTCAACAATTTTTTATGAAAAAAACAACTTTCCGTTTTCGTGTGGATCCTCAGTAATTTTCAGTTTGTAGTGTGTTCAGAGGAACAAAATGCAGTGCAGCCTGAATTTTCAAAGACTGCCCATCATGTTATCCATATCTTACACAAGCAGAAACATCGCTGATGAACTCAGAAAGTAGGAGAATGGATTATATTTGTTGCCGAGTGGCCGGATTCAGGTGACTCCTCGGCCAATCACCTGCTTCAGGGTCAATATTGCTGCTCACAGATATGTTTGTGTGTAGTTATCAGAGCTAGAAATGAACTGAGATAGGATTTTACGGCTTAAATCTCTGGTTTGTGTTTAAACAAATTGACTGACTTCAACTTCAGGTTTTCCATAACCACAATAAAACAAAGTGCAGCTCATGTGTAAACAAAGAAAAAAAATCAAGCGTTCTGCTCTGAGGGAAATTTCATCAACCAAAACAGAGAACAATGCTCTGGTTCATGCTCGGACCGAGCTGTGGCTTGACTTCACCATGTTTTCCGGCACAGAGCAGAAGTTTACAGTGTTTTTTTTCATGAGACTTTCACAGGAAAAAGATGACTGCGGCTCATGTGGGATGATAAAAGGATAGTTGCTGAGCAAATCTGGCTTCACATTTGTTTGACTTAATTGATCTTTCATGACCATTTACTGACAAACTGGTAAAATAGCAGCTTTGATAAGTGTTTTTCATTCTCGTGTAAGCAGTTGATAAAGAGGAAAGACTACGCTTATGCAAAAACACAACAAAGTAACGTGAAGGATTAGCATTAACTCATAAATCTACTTCTGTTTGGGTTTTTTTGGTCACCGTTTCATTCTGAACATTCAATGTAACACTTCTAATTTAAAGATAGTAACAGACTGGGCTTTGAAGCTGATATCGAATTATTTAACGGTTTCTTTAGACCAAATATGTGTAAAAGTCTGTGCTTATGACCCGTTACACAAATGGGACAATTTATTTATTTTCAGGCCATTTATGGGTTCAAAAACATGAATTATTAGTCTTTGATTGTAAATTTATGTCTATTTTTGGGAAAATTCAACTGAATAAGTTCTATGAATCTAGAAATTAATAGAAATGAATAAACAACTGAACACAGTTTCAGTTCAGTGTTTTTTCTTCTGACATGACTAAAGTTTCACTGTGGTGGGAGTTTTTTCACACCTGATGAAGTATGATCAAAGTTAAAGGTCCTCCCATGTTAATCAGAAGCAGAAGGAGTCTTACAGGCAGTTTCAGTTCTTATTTTTTCTTAAAAAAACCATAACTTTGAATCAGACATGTTGATGGTACATGGTGGTTTATACACAGCGCCATTGAGAAAAAGAGGAAATAAAGTGGTAAGTGGTTCGGTGGGACCTTTTCACTTGGCGACCGCTTACCACTCGTTGGTAATGGCATTAATGTCACAGATAGTTCCAGTCTTATTTCCACACATGTCTTGCAGTGTTTTGGGGGAGTAAGATGTTTTGTCTCTGACCACAGCTCTTTGGTTCAATCTGTTCTGTAGAAGAGACAAAACAAAGCAGTTTCCACTTGTTCCCTGCCAGATTGTCTTGTGTTTTTTTGTGCCAAGTTTTCCCGCGTTTCCTGTTCTGCCTACCTGTTCTGACCTCGCCTTTGCCCTTCTGTGGCCTCGGATTCCTGCCTGCCCCTTATTGGATATGTTTGCCTGTGTGATTGCTCCCCTGGTTTTGACCCTGCCTGTTTTTTGACTCAGTAAACGGATTTGCCCTTCAAACTTGCTTGCCTCGTTGTCGTGCTTTTGGGTTCTCTGTTGCCTGGACCAGTGGTCGAGACAGTCTGTCTGTCTGTCTGTCTGTCTGTCTGTCTGTCTGTCTGTCTGTC
>JABUIW010000069.1:2937827-2965348 GCA_013363375.1 Menidia beryllina | reverse complement strand
TGTCTGTCTGTCTGTCTGTCTGTCTGTCTGTCTGTCTGTCTGTCTGTATATATATGCATATACATATAATATAATTGTGAATTTGTGCTCAGAGCAGCTTTACATGTCATATTAAGGAGACTTTTGTCACTCATGACCTTTGAGAGTTGAAAAATGACACAGGACACAGACAGAGAGGGAAAATTCTTTAGATTTCCTTAGAAAAGCAGAAGAAAACAGGCAGTTTGTTGGAGAAGCTTGAAAAGAGAAGAGCCACTCCTCCCTCTGCCACGTTACAGACACCATATTAGACAATTCAATTCAGAAGCAATCCCAACTAAAAGACAAGAGTCAGTTCTAAACAAAACATGAAATTAGAGAAAACATAAAGCAGGGAAGGATAGCAAAGTGAGGCACTACTTCTACTGAGACTACGAGCCTGAAGCATTGTTATGGTACATGCAGCTATGCAAGCTCGGAGCTGGACCCCCGACTAACTGCTGAACAACACCGTCCTGGACCGGACAGCTGAACTGAATATTCGAATGGACTCAGGTGTGCAGTCAGACACGTGTCCGTTAATGTCAACCCAATGAGAGGTTGGGTAGCTGTGAAAGTCACCAGATTTGTGTTGAGGAGATGGTTTTGAAATGGCTCAGATGTGCTGGGTGGCAGACCGGAGCTCCACAGTGGGCCGGCAGCTAGACCTGCTAACTGTGGTTGGTTGATTGTCAACAGTGACGGTGCCACAGGACAAAGAGACGGTTGGAAGGCAACGTCGATGGTCTCCTTAATGACTCATAATTGCGGGAAAATATGACTGAAAACCCAGACTGGTGTAACTGTGGGTTCTGAATTGACTACGACAGCCATCACGCCTGTGGGCAGGTGTGATTTACCCAGTTGTTCCAGCTGATGGCAAACAAGCAAAAAAAGCTGTGAAATATATAACGGATATTAAACTTCCCAAATCAAACCCTGAGCCTTATCCCAGGAACATTATTTATCAGTGAATGTTCTTAATTTAGGTATTAAATGATTGTTTTCCTGTTTGTTTTCCTGTTTGTTTATGTTCAGTTCTCATTAATCTCATTTTAAATAAACAGATTCAAAACCTTTTCTTTGCTGATTTCTTGTTTTCTCTTTATGTAAGAAGATTAAGTCATTAATAAATTATCCTTGTGGAATCTAAAGCACATTATTCAAGATAATTCCACAAAATACCTGCAGCCTTTTGGTGACACAGTTCCACACTTCCTTTGGTTTAGTGGATCATTTCTCATCTTTAGCTTGTACTGGGATGCATGTGTGAAGAGAAAATTATTATCATACAATAAAATGAAATAGCCCTTTGTTGAATTTTCTTTTAATCAATCAATAAAAGCCACTTTTTGATCATTTTGTTCAGTCAATTGGTTTCTGTGCTTTCTTTTCAGGATGTATTCTCCTTTTTCAACTGTCAATGTGCAGGTTTGTGTTTGGTATTGAAAGATGTGCACCCCAGGGGTTTACCTTCCCTTTAAGCTTTGAAATAGAAATACCGTGGGCCTAAATTATACAAAAGTGCACAAAAGAGCAAACTAAATGTCACTTTGCAATCGGAGAATTAGTCATTTGAGCAGTTGTCTTTTTAGCCACCATTGGCAGAACTCTTTACACTTCAGCTGATTTTGGTTTGATTTGTGTTTTAAAGCTACACAAGTCAATATTTTTTTAATGGGCTGCATCTCAAAAGAGGATGTCGATATGGATAAACAGGCCGTTGCCTTTTGCTCAAAATAGTCCGGTTTTGATTTTGTTTACCCACAATTTTGATAGTTTTTTGGAATTCAAGTTGCAGGACTGACAGTTTGGAGTTGACCGAAGAGAATAGCCGCCAGCCTCTATCAAAACAACACAAAAACCAAACGGAGAGGAGCGCTTTCATCTTGCATTTGTGATGTTGTTTGACTCTGAGTGGAAGTGCCCGAGGTCGGAGGCTCCGTCCTGCCTCCTCCCCTAAATGTGGGTCAGTCCTGACTGACATGGACACTCTCTGTGTGGATGAAGAGGATTGGAGGCTAGCCAGCAAGCTAAACGTCTATTTATTTCCCCCAGAAACTGATTAACACGTCTCACCCACGCCGGTCTCTGTGAGGGTTTAATTATTCTCATTTTCAGAGTTCGCTGCATTCAAGCGGCCCGACTGTTGATGCTGAAATGAAAATAGAAATCTCAATTGAGCTTTGTTGCTCTCCACCCGAGTAATTAATGTTCATCATCACACTGCCTCTGACCTTTAAATTAAAAATATGCAAATGACAACAAAATCAAATCCAATTTGAGAAATTAGTGACATCCACATTCTGGCTGTTAAAAATATGTCTCATGGCATTAGCCCCAGTGTTTATCTCTGCATGCTAATTAGATGTTCAGCAGTGTCGGGGTTTCCTGGGATGAGCAGGACGGTTCGGGATGTTTTGCTCTTTGAATAATCTTCCACGCCTCATCTCATACTGGATCCTCATCCTAAGATTTGATCTCATTGGTGGTTCGCACAGAAGGTGGATAAACATGGCAAAGCAGAGAAGGGAACCTCAGTAATTAGTATATATTAGTCATAGGTGTCAGAATACAGTCATATAAGGACACAGATATGTGATCAGTCAGGTGACCAGTCGGGGGTGGGGTAAAAAAAAACAAGAACTAGTGTTTCTGGTTTTCAGTCAAACATGAAACCACACTCATACGCGCACAGTCTCACAGCTGTGGTTCAGGTCAACATTTCTTCAAAGTTTGAGCCCAAAGTGCGAGTCAGTGATTCGTCCACGTTGTTGGAGGTCTTAATCCTCTCCAGCGATCCAGAAAAACAGGCAAACGGTTACAAAACTGCTGTAAACATTGTTCACCCTGCAGACCGTGGAGGTCAAACTGTGTGCGGAAAGCTGAACTATTTCCGTTTTGTTCGGATAAGAACGAACAGCAGGATTTTGGTTTTCTGCCAACAGGTCACAACCAGCCCACCCCCCCCCCACCATGAAGGTCCCGGTTCCAGGACCGCCTCACCACAAACGGCCCATTCACTGAGTCCCGTCAACACTGTGAGTTTTTGCAACTTCTCCAGTAGCGCTGCGGCCACTGAGACGTTGTTTTAAGGCTTTTTGTTTGACTCCGATCGATAAAAATACAAATATCATATTAGACGGATAACCTCAGAGTGCTCTTTGTCTTGGGCAGTACCTCCCAGTCCTGGTTCTGGGGCCTCCGCGCCCTGTTTCGGGTGTGCAGGAGCAGGTAGGCCGGACATGCAGGAGGGTCTGAGGAGCAGGGCGCAAAAACAGAGCCTTTTGCATCAGGCGAGCTCATCAGACTGCAGGTCTCTCCTTGTCGGTTCAGACGGTTTTGGGTGGTCACTCACACAGTCTGAGTGCGGCAAAAGCTGTTGTGCAGTGACCGCCTGCAAAAGGCAAAGCCGTGCTCGTTTCTCCTGTTGGACGCACGCCTCCCGGCTGCTCCAGAGCAGAACTCCGAGCTCTGCCCCACTTCAGTGATGTCCGTTTGATGAAAACAGACATAAATGTTCAGGCTGCGCTCACTTTGAGAAACACCAGATATATACCTGATTCAGGACCCCATATATGGAAATGGCCTGGATCTGGTAATAATAGTAATAATGATAAAAAAAAAGACAAACAGATTTGTGTTGATCAGACTCCCCACAAAAAAAAGATTTCTGGGCCACCTTAGAGAGGTTTGTATGTCATTTCGAGCTTAAAGGTCTTGGAGCTGTTGCTGAATAAATCGGGTGTGAAATCATTTAAAAGCAGCAAAGGGATTAAAGGGCTAGCGCAATTTATTAAGTAAATTCTTAACCCTCAGTTTAGTGTACTGAACCATTTCGGGCAAAATTTTTTTTAAACCCAAATCTGCCGGCCTGATGAGGGTTTGTGTTGGGGAATCAGTGGATGATGCTCCAACTCGGGGCACACTGATGCTCAGTGGAGGAGCCTTTGTGCCCGTTTTAATGCGGGACGAACCCCCGTCATGCCACATTCAGCGTGTTGACCGCCATCCCCGTGCAAACGTGATGTTTGTGATGGGGCTTCTTGCAACAATCAGCCCTGAAAGCGACGCTTTGGGGACCACATGTGTATCCAAAACACATGGTTTGAATCTATCTCCACCTTTGCTGAGAGTTGTCATTCCTTGGACTCTGACTACCTCAAATACACGTGAGGTGAACTCTGTTTATGATGACCTTCATATTGGTTTTAGCTCCTCAAAGTAGCAAAAATCTTTGTTTGGTTTGATCAACAAAACCTGAGTTAAGTTAACTGGTGGTAAAGAGTTTTATAGATTTGATGAATAAGCTCAAGATGTGAGCAGATTGACCCAAATGTTTTTTCCAGCTGCACATCTGAGTAAAAGTGTTCAGAGCTTTTTCCACAGCTCCCGCTCCTGTTTTCACCAGGGTCTGTGTAGCTCTGGGAGCTAATTTGAGTTACCTGGAGTCATTATTTAAAAGGTTTAAGGCTAATGTGTGACAGAGTGTTTAGACTGACGCTTCTCTTTTTGTTTGTCACAGATTACACACGTTAGGATAAGATAAATCACTTGTTTTTTTAAATGCTTCCAGGCAACTTGAATGATTATAAAAGGAAGTTTTTTGTCTTTTCCTAATGGCATTATTAGAAAAAAATTATTTCAAGGCTGCAGGAGCTTTCCTTTGATTCTTAGACCACCACTTGATACCGTTTAAGAACCTCGCTAAGCAAAAATGGAAAAGCGTTTCTTTCGAAGAGAACAGAGATGTCAGTTTATGGTCAAAGAAAAATCGGAAAACGATGCACTCCCTTAGCATTAGTGGAAGAGAAGGCTCAGGCAGGTTTACTTGAACACATTTTAATAAAATCACTGAAAAATTTGCTATTCCAAACAGCAGAGCAGGACATAAGAGGTTGAAATGGGGTGACTTTAAAAACAAATGATCTGTTTTCAAGCATTTTGGAGTCCTTCAAGCCAGAATACTTAGCCTTACGAAAAAAAAGTACTTTTGAGATATAAATCATATTATGGACGAGCAATTAAAAATGAGATATTTTTCACAGAATAATTAGTGAGGCGACATTTGTGGAGCTTATATGTAAGATATAAATGAGCTCCTTCTCTCAGCTGACGGCTTGAAACGATAAACCAGAGTCTGAGTTTGCTTAGCTCCGAGGCTGAACACACCTCAGACTGTGTTGTGTTGGTGTTTGTGGGCTTGTCAGAGCTGAGGACCGCTCTGAGGGGCTTCATGTGCATTTTCTGATATTTCTAAAAACCTGCAGGTGTTTACTGAGGAGAGAGGTTTTTACAGTTGTGTCTTTAATCAAAGCCGAGACTTCATCCTGTTCCTGAAAGTCCAGTTCGACACGCTCTCAGCACAGTGATGAGCTCCAGCTGTTTGTATCTAACCTACTCAGGTTCGTCCTCACCGGGAGCCAAAGCCCGTCCCGTCAAGCCCTCCATGAAAATCTTTGTGTGTCACATGCACTAATGCCAAGCTGGCACTCAGACTCACAAGTGTGTGTGTGCGCGTGTATGTGTGTGTGTTTCAGGGCAAAATGCTCCTTGAGGCATCCAATCTCAAGTCAACATGTTATCAAGACATTATATTAGTGTTGTAAACGGAAACCATATCCCATCATGCATCAGCAATGGTTTTCTTATTTTTTACCAGCCGTGGCTTAAAAACATGCTGTAAGCGTCACATTGCATCAAACAAACAACTTCTTCCTCTGGTTTCACATCCCTTTATGCAACATAGCTTAGAAACATACCATTTAGTATTAAACAGGCATTTAAACTCCCTATCATATAAAAAGTGTTGTGGCAACAATAGAAACGGTAATTTCCTTTTCTCCTTTTAGAAAGACTTGTTTCATTTTGTAATTTTTTTAAAATTTTTTTTTAGAAAAAAAAGACACTTGTTGAGGTTCCTGGGACTGACGCGGGGCAGTACGGTGAATGACTGATAGCAGAACCGACCGATAGCCTTTCAGGAAGAAGCACGACACAAGGACACAGACGGTCAGTGTAAAGGCCGGTCAGCAGCTGCACGCCTCACCCTAATGATGTATTTTCCTTTAAAACACTAAACAATGAGCATCCAATTGTCCCTGAAGGTAGAATCCTTTTAAAAAAAAAAGAGAAGAAAACTATACTTACACTACAACTAAAACAGGTCTGAGAAAAGGAGTGTGTGTATTGGCTACATGAAACTCTTTGCTGTTCGTAAAACTCTCTGGATTCAGTTCAGGGAGCTTTGGGGGAGAGGCCAGGCCGTGCTCAGCAGTCTGGAGAGTCAGCCTCCCGCCCTGGTCGCAGTATTTAGTGTGTTTGTAAAAGTGAGGGTGATTTGCCCAGGAAGATGAGTATCTTTCTGGCTTCCTAATCTGAACTCCCCCAGCTTATCTCTCCTCTCCGGAGGCTTCCTCTTTCATATCTCTCCCCTGCTTCCCCTCTCATCTCCTTTCTTCTGAGTGCGCACCCGTCCATTCATCCGTCTCCTTTCTGTCCCTTCCATCTTCCTTTCGCGCTGCTCCCTATCTCCAAACTCCTCTCCTCTCTTTTTGTCCACCCTCCATGGCAGTATTTAGAAACAAAAGCTCGGGCGGTCCGATCTAAGGTTCTTCCTCCCCGGTGGACACGGCCAGCCGCATGGCCACAGACAGGTGGTCGGTGAGGCCGGCCAGCTGGGTGACGAAGCTGAACTCCTCCATTTCCTGCAAGCAGAAGAATAATCGCGACTCCGTTACGTTCAACGTAACATTAAGAGCAAATGATTGTGTCTGTGTTGGGAGCTGGGAATCCATGTGAGGAACTTTGATTATCGGGGAATTTTGAAAGAAGAAACCAGAAAGTTTGAGGAGTTTTTCATTAACAATGCTTTGTTTTCCTCCTAATCTGCATATTGGTGGAGACTTTTTCAGATTAGACACTTTTGCTTTGACTTTTTCCTTCCAAAAATAGTAGTAAAACCTTTTTCTTTTTATTTTTTACTAATATCAACAAGCAGAAGTCAGCTTGAGTGTTCAGCTAAAAATCTGAAACTTTATCATTATTTCAGAAAACAAACTGAATCTGTGCTTGCAGTGCTGTCAGCTTCATGCTCACCCAAACAAGAAAACAAGTTGTTTACAACAAAAAAAACAAAAAAACAACAACTAAACTGCTTCTCAAACAACATAAAAAACAGAAGCCTCTGTTAAGTATAAGAGAAATAATAAAATATCTTCAGGCTGATCTCACTGTGAAGTCCCGTGAATGTTTCTACCTCTCCAAAAACCTGTCAGAGCAGATTTCTGATTACAGGAATATCTGGGGATTTTTCATTTAAACAACACGAACATAACCTTTCTGTATAAAACCTCTATAAGCTGCAAACGTCAAATCTCATTAACATATTCAACGGTCATATCAGTAGTCCATAAATTCATAAAACATGATTATTTGTGTGCATATTTCCCACATGGTGCCTGGTTTGCTGCTTCTGGTGCTTGTGAGTCCAATAAGTCTGTTTAACGTTGACTTTTAGTATAATTTTAGTACAAATTTGGTTTTTGATATTTAATTCTTATTGTTAATCTTCATAACTTCTTCATTTATATTTATAAAAGGATTTAGTTTCTTTACAGATTTACTGCTTCTGCTTCTGACTGTGCACAACAGAATTTTGAGCAAAGTTTTTACCATTAAATGAAGCAAAAAGTCTCAGATGCAAAAGTCTATAGGGCTAAGGCAGTCTGACTCCTCAGTGGTGCCTGCTGGCTTCAGTTTGCTGACAAAAAATATAGTGTAAAATGCAGAGAAAACTCCCATGACCTCTCAGAAGTACTTTTCTGCGTCCTCCTTGGGTTTGCCCATGAGTGAATAGCTTTGTTTAAACTGCTGGGCCATTCCCGGGCCTATCTCAGACTTTCTCTTGGAGGAACTGAAACTACTTGTCTTTGTCAAAACATGGTGACCAACCCTCGGGCAAAAGAATGCAGTCGGTGTCTCATTTGGTCATGTCGGGTGCTTTCCAGCAATTACTCACAACCACAAGTTTAACTTTCACGCAGCTGTGCACCCACAATCCACATTCAACTCTGCATTAGTCCACATGACTGATCCTCCTAAATGCTGCTGCATTAATAAGTGATGACTGGTCACTCTTATCGACTTCAGCATTCCGCATCAGCAGAAACATTCAATTTAGGTCTTTTTTTTTTAACATGTTCTTGTTTCTGAGTCCATAAACAGACGCAATATGATAAATCCAGATGTGTATATGCTGGAACAGATGTTATAGGGTTGAATGAATTGCCACAAGGTGGCGCCAGGTAGCTGAAGTCTGAAAGCAAAGGGCCAGGTGGACTGGGAGGCGAGCTGTGGAAATCACATGATTCGGTTTTTTAATCCCTCACAGAGGCCCCTGAACCGTCGGTGTTGTCATCCTCAAGACGAAACAACGCCTCACGTGGATCAAAGGGATCAGCACAGAACGCCCTCTCCTGAATCCTACCAGTTTCCAGTCCGGCTGCTGGCCCTCGTCGCTGTAGAGGATGTAATCAATGCGGCGCCCGTTTCCCTTCAGCGGGATCTTCCTCCCCTTCTGACTGCTGGCTGGACACTGGTTTTTACTGGGAGGAAACACCAGGTACTCCTTCCTGCCCTCCTCATTCTCCATCACTCTGAAGGAGACACAACACACTGATGTTTGGATCCTGACCCCCATCAGGATTTGGTTTAATCATGCCTGTTATGATCTCACTACAGTCATTTTCTGCAGAATCCAGCTGCACAACAACCGGGCACCCAAACTAATTCCCCTCGGAACCATTTAAAGCTACAGTTACCTTTTTCACTCTAATTCTCTGATCGAACATCTGTGCTGACGGTAAAGCACATGTCCTTTACTAATCGCCAGGTTAATTTGGCCAAAAAAAAGTCTTCGATTTGAATTGAGAACCTGTAAATTCTTTTAGGTCATTCAATTCTACCCACTTCCGCTTTAGAGTGGCTGCACAGGCCGTGTCCTTTTGATAGAGACCTATTTTGACCAACTGAGTCAAAAGATATATAAATTAGAATATATATTAATTATTCTAAATTAGATAATATCTTTAAAAAGCATGACTTATGTGCATTATCATATAACTACATTCTAGTTGTGGTTGTAGATATATCACTTTTGCTGAGACTTTATTTATATCGAGGTTTGACTCAAACAGGGTAACTTTCATCATTTTAGAGTTAAACTTAATAAACTGCAGAGCTCATTCTGTCATCCTAAATGCGCTCATGTCGTTATCTCGACCAAAGAAGAGGCTGATTTCTACAGATAAGGACGTAATGAACTTGTTATGACACAAAAACAACGTCATGCAGAGATGAAAGGATAAACAATAATGGATGCAGGTCCTAAACGTGTGTGTGACTCACTTTTGTAAACTTTCAGGTGAGCTGACGTCATCGTCGTAAAGGCCACTGGGATCCAGCAGAGTACCTGTCGAACAGCACAAACTGCACATCAGCCTCCAAAAACAACCAGTGAGCTGCCTTCAGAGCGCCTCCGTCCTCGTTCAGGTGGGGAAAGGTTTGAAAGGGGTGGGTGACAGTTGGAGGGGCCTCCTGGAATAGACACTTCTGGCTGTTTCATACTGTAAATCTGCGCCTCTAAACACACATCTGCCCGTCCTGCCAGAGGGATCCCCCCTCGGTTGTTATTTGACAAATTTCTCCCATTCCCCCGCCCCCCCTCGCTGTGGTAGGAAATGGGCTTTTGGTCGACGCCTGTCAGTTTACATGTTTGGAGCTGTGGACAGACTCTGCTCCGTCCCAGCGGAGCGTTTTGTTTGTTCTCGTGTTTGCAGTTTCATCAGCTACTGGCGTTTGGCAGCTGTGATTTTCTCACATCCGTGGACGCGTGGAGATTTTCTAAGTGTGGCATCAACAGATGGAACTTGTTGCAGCAAACGTTTCTGCTCCTCTGAGAACCAGCAGTTTCCTGAGGCCCGCTGATGGAGCTCCTCTTCTGGACGCCACAGACACCATTTGGCCATGAGAGACTCATGGTCACATGTGCAGATAAACATGAGTATAAAGATAAACGTGGTCCTGGCTGAGTTGATAGATAACCAAAGCAGTTGGATGAGTTACAATTTAAGGTGGTGAATTTGTCTGATTGCTTTCTAAAAAAAGAGTTTACAGAGTTTAGAAGGATTCGAGGTCATGACAGTAGGGTCAGAAACAGACTGGGCAGGTCTGGCTTGTTTGTTTGGGCGGCAGGAGGAAGCCTCTTCTCTGGGAAAAAGACCTGGCAGCACGGCTCAGGTCTGCAAAGGCTTCAGGAACAAAGTCCTTCAGATGGAGCGGACCAAAGTGGAGGTGTTTGCTCAAAATCCACGGAAAAGAAAACCCAGCATGTCAGCACGGTGGGGGAGGCGTGATGATCTGGGCTGGTTCTGTAGCATCAGGACCTGGGAGTCCATCATGAACTCCTCTGGACACCAAAGTCAGATGTGAGGCCGTCGGTCCCACAGCTGAAGCTGGGCTGAAACTGGACCACCAACAGGACAAAGACCCCAAACCCAGCAGCAGATTCACATCAGAGAGTCTGAAAAAGACCAGAATCCAGGAGCTGAAGGGTCCAGCCATTCCAGACCTCAGCCTGACTGAATGCTGAGAGGACCTTCAGAGAGCTGCAAAACCTCAGTGAGCTGAAGCAATGATGGAGGGAAGAGAGGGACAAAACTCCTCCTCAACCATGACAGAGACTGACAACGACACCCAAAAACCGAATTACTGCTGATTAGGAGCTTCTACCAGCTGCTGGACCATGAGGAAGACATAGTTTTACACACTGTGACCGACATACAGAGAATCGTTTGACGTTCAGGGCCCAAAAGTTACTAAACCCCAGAAAAATGCATAGAGGAATACACCTATTAAAAAAAATCGATCAGAAGAAACTATAAATGAGAAATAAAGACTAGAACAGAGCTAGAATCTAAGTCAGGTCATCAAATGTCAGGATAAGTAATCATTCAGGAGTTGGGATCAGCTTTTTGTTGGCATTACATAACAGCAAACCTCTTTATTGATCTACTGTAAGCTTCACAATCCTCCTCTCTCTGCCACGACCAGGTTCTTGTCTCCAGTAAAGGTAGAGTGAAATGCAGCAGTGAGAAGGAGATCTCTCAGATCCGGCTGACGGCGAGGCCATTAAGGCAGGAGAGAGCAGCCCTCTGAAGTAACTCCAGTCGGCTCAGGAGTGCCGGGAGCTCTTGAGAGAAGTGGGCGTCTGATGTGCAGACAGCGGCGTTCACGACCGTAAGAGCTGGTTATGGATCGGGGTCCCCAGATCACAATGGGATGGTTCCCTCCTCCTCCTGCATGTGAACTCAAAGGAATCATCATGAGTGGAGCGGCACTCTCTGACAGAGAGGATTTTCATTTCACAGCTTCCTTCCCAAATCCATTTTTACAGGGTCCACAGACAGAACACCTGACTACAGCTGGAGGTCTGGACTCCCCTTCTGCCCCCGTCGCCTCACAGTTGGGTTCATCCATCCATCCATCCATTACTGAACCGCTTATTTCTTAATGGGGTCGCGGGGGGACTGGGGCCTATCCCAGTAGTCAATGGGGAGAGGTGGGGTACACCCTGGACGGTCCACCAGTCCATCGCAGGGACACACAGAGACACACAAGGACCAACAACCACACACTCTCACACTCACTCCTAAGGGCAGTTTGGAATGTCACACCAACCTAACATGCAGGTTTTTGGATGTAGGAGGAAGCCGGAGAACCCGGAGAGAACCCACCAGACACAGAGAGAACATGCAGACTCCACACAGAGAGGTCCTGGTTCCCCCAGAACCCTCTGTGAGGCGATGGTGCTAACCCCCACACCACCGTGGGACCCCCATTTTGGTTCATCGGGGCCTAATCGTCTTTGGATAATCATCCTGAAATGGGAAACCCTTCCCCCTCTTTCTCTCATGGATTCATTGATCCATTCCTGTATCTTCGCCTCCCTCTTCCACCGCTGACTAACAGCAAATCCGTCGAAAATAAACAAGGCCTCCTTCAAACGAGCCCTTTCACTCCGCTCTGCCCACGCTGTCCCTGAAAATACCGCTGGCCTAAATAACTCTCGCTCTCCAGACCAAAACCCCCTCCAGTCTTTACGTCACTAATGCCCGCGCATCAGCCCGCCGCGCTGGCCGCGTTTTAATTCACCGGTGGGCGCGTCCCGATTTAGCCCCGAAAGGAGGCAGATTAAGCCCCGCCCGGCTCTGCGGCCGCCGTGCCGGGCGCTCCTGGGCCCGGTTCACCTGTGCTGTGCATGTGTCTCTCACTGCAGCCCATGTGATCTCTGCCAGCCAAAACCAGAGCCCTCAGTGTGTGTATTTGTGTGTGTGTGTGTGCATGTGTGTGTGTGCTCCTACCCAGAGCCCACGGTTTGTCCTCCCCTGGCCCCAGGCGACACGGGTCCTTGTACTGGGTAAAAAGTGCGTGCTGCTGCTCCAGCTTGTCCTCTGGAAAAGCACAAAGACACACAGATGCTGCAGTCACACAGAAACAGCGGCGGGACCGAAAGCTGTCGGAAATGCTGTTTCATTTCCAGAGGGCCTTTTAAGAGCGTTTCCGTCATCGAACTCCTACGCAGGAGTTAAGCTTTTCCTTCACCTGTTGAGGCTGAAATGTGGAGCAGTCCAGAGATTTTCTCTTTTTTTTTCCTGCTTTGTTTAATTTCAAGTGAGAGACGACAGTTCGTCTATAATTAGAGACATTTTTAATAGATTTTAAAGGTTATTATTTAGTTTCTGCCATGCTGGATGCTAAAAATGCAGAAGAAAAAATAAGATGGGTGTTTGCACACTGTAGTTCACCTCCAGGCATCTATTATTAACGGAAAGTACATAAATATCTTATTGTTTTCCACTGTGTGGAGGCCGGCCCTGTGCCTCTCTCCTCTGTGGCATGAAAGCAGCCCCATTCCTATTGGACGGATAACAAATGACACCTGTTAGCTGTGTGCAAACCGTCCTCAGCAGCCACCAGGTCGCCCCCAAACTGGATGTTTGGCCTCATTTGGGGAGAATCAAAATAGCCCGTTTTTCCTTTCGCTCTGCTTTGTGCTCGTTGGCTGCCCGGCATGCAAAGACCAGGATTTTTGGATAGTTTTATGCATATTTTCTACCGTCACAGCACTTTTTTTATTTCATTTCGGGAGCTTCTCTCAGTAGGAAAACTCTAAATTTCAGAGTAAACATTTGAACATAAAGAAGTCAGTGTCTGTTTGACTTGTTGACCTCGGTTTCTCAACGTGAGCTGTTTGTTAGCTGTTTGATTTAACATCTTTAATGAGTTTTAAGTCTCCTGTTCTTTGAATCTTCCTGACGTTTTTTTGGTTTGCACATTTTGTTCTTTTGGTTCTACGTTCTGAAATCTTTCACCAGCAGCCTGTTTTGTTCTTTGACGTGTAACAGCCATGTTTGTGGATCGTCTAACAGACAGGATTAAAACCAGTGCACCCCAACAAATAGTTTTTTTTGTTTTTTTGTTGGTCAGGGTCAAAAAGAGAGAAACCAGACCTGATGAGCAGTTGTCGAAGTTGAGGTCTCCCAGGATGACATCGAAGGCCACCAGGTCCTCCAGCACCTTCTCTCCCTCCGGAGGTCGGGATGAGGATTGGCGAAACTCGGCCCCCCACTGGAGCAGCAGGTCGAGCTGCTCGCAGCGGACCGCCGCGTCACCTGCACACAAACGCACACAGGACGCCGTCACTCTCTCTGTGCCGCCGGCGCCAGAAAGCCAGATGAAGGTGGAGGAAGGAGGAGGTGAGCCCAGGCTGAGAGCATGCGAGGGAACAGATGAATAGAGGAGAGTGTGAGAAACAAAGAGGTGTCGGGATGCTGGAGGGTGAGTAGGTGGCTCTGGCTTTGATTACGCTCGGCTGCAGCTCGAGTGCGTGTGAATTTGTGTGTGTGTGTTCTTCTGGACGCCTCACACACACACACACACGGACGAGGCCGAGGGATGTGGGGGTGCGCTCGTTGTGAGTGTGCCCGTGTGCGTGAGCAGAAAGTTAACTGCGGACAAAAATTGCATCGAGAACAACAAAGCCATTATTTGTGCGCGTACGGGGAGGCGGAATGTTGTCAAAAGATATCAAAAAGCTTTTTAAAGTGATCAAACTCCAGCTCTGGTGATCTGACGGGCAGACACTCGAGTCAGTTGACCCAAAAAGTGGAAATGTGGGGAAGGCCTCGCGTCTTCCAGCCTTTTTCAGTCTTTTTTCGCTCCAAATCGAACTCTAGATCAGCACCTATTTGTCATAAACTGTAAAACGACTGTTCGCCTGAAAGCTAAGTGATGATTTATGAGTGTATCAGGAAACTGTGACTAATGTGCTGTGTTTTTTTATGGGAATTAAGAGTGTAATTAACAGGTCACGATCAGTTAAATGTATTTGGGGTTTTGGGTTTAAAGTTCAGCCTTTCAGGATCTAAAAAGTTAGAGTTAGAAGCTGAGTACATGTCATTTTCCATTTTTAATGGGTGTAATACACATTTTACAGCACCATTAAAACACTGTGCACCTTCTTTAACCTTCAGCCTGATTCAAGAAAATATATATAGTTTTTTTTTGTTGAAGTCTTTATTTCGCCCTTTAACAAAATATGAAAATAAGAAAAATGTTTGAAATATCAATAATTTTTTACTGTGTAATAAGTCAAAATTATTGTCGTGCAGTCTTCTGCCCACTGTTATCAGGCAAATGTGATTGTGTAAAACAGGCTTATAGCAAAGTTTTTACTGTTAAATGATGCAAGAGGTCTCAGATGCAAAGCATTTCAGAAACTGTGTGTATCAAACATGATACACATGGTGTTATTAGGCAAAGAAATGAGAATTTGTCATTCAACCTTTTGAAGTTCCTACAAAATATGGACAAATAGGTCATTTTTACTTTTCATTTGCTCCATATTTGGAATCTAATTCAGCTTAAAATTTACAGATCATAAATTAATACAATTTGGGGTATTTCTGGACCTTGAAAAGGCCAGTATTCTTATTCTCCACTGTTTTTAGTACCATATAACCTCTTTAGAACATTTTAAGGAGTATTTCTTATCATCTTTACTCAGATCTGATAGAGGGTTAATAAAATATTCATGTCGCTGCATTTTTGTCATCTTAGAAAATAAAGAAAACTTGATGCTAGAAAAGGATTTCCATTGGGGTTGATTTCTTTTTGTGTCGTCTTGCACTTGTTGGATTGCTGAATCCAACAAGCTGAATGCTTTCAAGCGGCGGTGATGCGCATGATGAGTGGCTCATTAGCATGAAGCGGGAGCAACTGGTGTATGAAAGGCTTTTATGACAGCTGGGAGACGGAGCGACGAGAACACCTGAACATCAGCGAGCTGACTGGAAGGACGCTGACGCACCGTTCCACTCAGAGTCTGATCGCTTTGGGCTCTGCGTCTTCAGGCTTAAACTCCTTCAGACTTAGAGAGCCTTCATCTACCACTCCCTCTTCTCAGAACAAAACCAGGTCTCTGCACTCCTCCCCCCTGTTTTTTCTCCCTGCCTCGCCCCCTCACTCCAGCCCCCACCCCCACCCCCTCACCTCCGAGGGGCTTTATCTTTGATGTATCTTTAGAAACAGCTCTGGCACGGCTATATTTAGACCTGCAAGAAGCGTAGGAGAGGCCCAGAATAGCAGGCGGAGGGAGGGATGTGTCTCTGTTAAAAAATGAGGGTGGCATCGACCGGAGGCTTTAAATAGGGCCGTGACGCCTCAAACAGCTTGAGGCAGTCGCCATGGGAACAGCAGGAGGAGGTACGCGCAGGTTCCGATGCGCTTGTTTGTCTAAGTATCCGGACACAGAGGCGATCCGGGCAGAGCTGAAACGATTTCCAGCCTCCGGATGCAGTATTCCGCCCAGCAGCTTCTCGGACGCCTCAAAAAAGACGAGCAACAGAAACAAGCCTACCTTCTATGGCGTGGAGGTGCGTGCACGTGAGGTATCCCACGACCCTTTGCTCCTGATGCGAGGTGCCCACGTGAACCTGCAGGGATCAGAGGAAAAGCACGGGCGACGTCACGGCGACATTAAAGCCGATTAAAGCAAGAACATCAACATCCGATTGGCCCAGATGAGCGGAAAACTGAAGGCACTCAAATTCCAGCTGTGACCCCCTGTGATTACAACCATTCAGAGGTGCGGCGCGGCACAAATACACAAGAATGTGTCTAATGTTGTCATCTCTGCAGCAGTCTAGCAGCTGGAAATTCACCACGATGTTGTGCGATGATTGTAATTTTAAGATCTGAGCTCTTACCAATCAGCCTTAATAGGCGGCATTTAAAAACCAAGCACAGAACATATGAGGCAGAATATTCATGGGAGATGTATAACACAGGAAGAACGTGTAAACTCCACACAGAAAACTCCCGGTTCCCCCGAGGACTCGGACCAGGAACCATACAGTGCCGACCACCACCGTATGAGGAAACCCCATATCTCAAATGATATATTTCATATCTTTTGATCATAGAAGCACACTTTGATATAAAAACATGAAACTCCAGGACTTTTCATGCCAGAATATTCAGCACGCTCGGTTCGATTCCTCTGTGAGGGGAACGTTGAAATATTTAAGACGTTTCTTTTGTTTGGTTCCCTTTCGCACTGCGCTTTAGAGAGCCGGAACAAACGGCCTGTATGCTGAACAACAAACGCTCTGCTGCCACGCTGCTGTCTAAAACCAGCCCTGACCAGAAGTAAAAAGAAAACCCAGCTAAAACACGAAAAAAAGAAAGTGCTTTTGCAGTGGCACCATTCTGTGACACCTGAGGATCTGCCCGATATCAAGCTAAATAGTTGTCTACAACTTTGTTGTTTATTAGATTCAGCAACTTTGATCCAAACCAGCTTTTGCTCAAACACATTTTCAAGTTTAGTGTTTAGAGTTGATTTACTCAGACATAAATGCTGCAAAGTGCATTATATCTGAGGCTTTATTAGCACACAGGTTACATTAAAACTGACAGACCGGTAACATTTAGGTTCAGGTATCTGAGATGTTCAGGGAGGATGTTTTTGAACTTAAGAAACGATGTGATTCCTGGTTACGCAACACCCCCCCCCCCCCCCCCCCGGCACTTGAGGATCAAACACACTCTTTTGCTTCACTGTCACTTGACATTTTTTGGGGGATTTTGATGGTGTCTTTGTGGCTTTTTCACCATGAAAACAAATGTCGGTCTTTGGCTTTACATTTGCTGGATTGTCACGGATATTTAAAAAATCTTTTTGACTGTGGTGTATCTGTAAATAACTGGATATCCCACAGTTGCGGAGAATTAGTTCTTTTATCTTTTACTAACAGCTTGTATTCGTTGTTCATTTAATCTGAAGCATTGAGGCCGATTACAGCCCAGTGGAGCTATTTTTATCATTTAAGGGCCTTCTGGATCCCTCAGGCTCAACATAATATCCTACCATAAGAAAATAAGCAGGTGAAAAAGCCTTTTCTTGCACAAAAATAGTGCTGATCGTTATCTGATCCCCAAACGCGCCCACCGAACAGCAGCAGCCCTGACACTGTGCAGCATTATGAATGGTCCGCTGTGGTCCCGGGAGCACGAAATGGGTTTATCAGCAGGAAACAACCTCAAAAAGGCCTCTGCATTACCACAAAGATTACTTTATTTCTTTATGAACATGCATCTGTCTTTATTTTCAGACATCAAGCTGAATGTAGAGAAATCTCCTCAAGCTAAACAGCACGGCTAAACTTTACACGTCTTCATAACCTCGTTTCTCCACTCTGAGAGCAGCAGATAGAGAGCCAAGCCACCGCAACGAGACATCACTCCAGATTTAATCTGACACCTCCGGCATCGGCGCTGAGGAGTCCTGAAGGACGGCGAAGGCAGCGGCTGGCAGCTCTGGAGTGTCAGTGGGTGGAAGCGGGCTGACGAGGCTGAGCACGGATAAAGGGCGGCAGAAGAGAAAAAGCGAGATGCTGATTGTAGGGCGGTTCCGTTGAAGTGTGAAGGCGCCTGACGGAGGGGTGGGGGGGGGGGGGGGGGCTGTTACCAGACAGAAAACATCTCTGCTGGAAGTCTCAGCTCGGGGATGGCCCCAAACAGAAGGGTCCTGCTCGGTAAACAGATCCCCAGACGGCGCCAGCCTCACAATTCCAGTTTTAGGCTTTTTTTTCTCCCACCAGATTACTGGTGACTGACTGGCTGTTGTAAGACAGCTCTGGAAGCTCGCTATCAGACAACGATTTCGTGAGTAATCCCAGAAAACAGCGCCTCCATTCCCGAGTCCTTTTATTTATTCATGCCTGTGTTCACCAGCTGCTCTATTTTTGTCGTGTTGCGCTCCTGTGTGGCCTAAATCACAGGCGGAAGAGGGCGCTCACTTCGATGGCTGGGAAAGAAGGAATGACCTTATCACCACATATCAGAGTCTTCCGAAATAAGTCATATGAGTTATTTATATGCCCGACAGGTCCGGGAGGGGGGACCTCGGTATCCAGCTCCTCCTGTGGGACCCTGAGGCGCTCGCTGGGCAGAAGGACTCTATAATCCCTCCAGGGGTTCCAAGGAGCCTCGGCCAAGTTGGAAGCTACCTGTAGGACCAGGCAGCATCCTAACCAGATGCCCCAACCAACCGTACTGACTCCTTCTATTGCGACTCGGCTCTGAGCACCCCAGACAAACTCACTAAAATCTCCAAGGAGACAAAGATGGAACAACTCCTGGTGGACTGGGAGGTGGTATGATGACGAGTTCCATGAATACTTCGGGGTTACAAGTGAAAATGAGATACATAGTTAATATCTTTTTTTGTTTTTGGACTCAAAGTTATTAAAAAAGTGTTATGAAAAATCTCAAACTGCAGCCAACAACAACAAAAACAGTGAATGGTGAAGTGTACACACAGCTTTACCTGCAAGCTGCCTCCTAATTCCTACATATGTTTAGGCAAAAACAATGTCTGAGCAGTATCCATCCAATATTTTTAAATCAGATCCTCCGACTGTTTTTAGATAGAACTGATTTATATGGAAGTAGAGTTTGTGAAAAGCTCCAAAAAGAGTTCAAAAGTTAAGAGTGAAGAAGAAAAAGCAACTTGGGGTCAGACAATGTGAGGATGCAGGTACAATCTCACAAAGTACATTGACTCACAGAAAACAATTGACTGGAATACCACAAGCCAAACCAGAGGATGTGAGGACAAAAAGGAGGGGAACTAGATGAGAGAATCAAAGCAAAAAGCAAGACAGAAAGCAAAATCAAAGGGAATGGGACTTCGAAATGAAATAGGACTCAGCTGACATGATGAAAACAGACAAAGAACCAGCAAAAAATAAAAATAATAAAAGAAAAAAAACAAGACAGAGGAGATGAAACAAAGGAGAACCTCTGCTCCATCAGCCCCTCTCCGATTTAAAAAACATTCTTCTTACATTGCTGTCTCATTATAACGAGGAAGGAAAAACAGCATTTTCCTCCCCTGTGAATTAGCCTCAGTGTTAAAGCACCAATCTTCCATTTAGACAAATCGAGACCGACTGCCAAATACGGGACGGCTGTATTGGCTTGGCGTCTGTGCAGAACCTCTCATAAAAGCAAGAAAAATAACCTCAAGAGCCACAGTAAAACATTATCCTAATTAGCCACTTTAATCTCAAACACGAGCTAACGCAGTGGACTGGGGGGCAGTAAGTACACCTTGCAGCAAAGGCCATATATTTCCCCACTAATTCAATTACTCCTAATGGAGTGAGTGTTTTTGTGGGAGTGGGTGAGGCGGAATTGCAGAAAATACCCGTTCAATTTTGTTAAATGCACAGCAAGATGGTACATTAGCTTTACTAATGACGTTGCATCAAAATTTCCAAATAAACGATAATAATGCGTTTCTTAAACTACGTTGGGCTAATATGATGGCTTCATTTACCTTTAGAGCCCCATAATCAAAGGGATAATTCAACATTTTGGGGGAGATGAGAGGACCCAAATGCAAACTTTAATAAAAGTTAAACTTGATTAAACCTTAAAAACCTGATGATCTGGAGTTTTGGGATCTATCTTTTGAGTTTTCTGGCAAATTTCATGGTTTTATGAGTGAATCAAGAATAGATAAAAAAGCCTTTTAAAGAACGGAAACCAAAAAGAACAAGAAATCAAATATCAGCTGGAGAGTGTGACAGTTTAGAATATAGTTTCATGTATCTTTCCTCCACTTTAGCTTAGATGACTTCAGGCTGAGGGTAAAGCAGCCAGTCTGCGTCTGGTAGAGCTGTTTGATATTAAAACTTTCCCTAAATCTCTCCGAATAGGTACCACTTCTCTCCCCTGCTAGCCCTGCTCTGTATTCATATTTCTTATGCGTGCATCAATAGGTGTGTGTGCACCCTAATATTGACAGGTGGCCTGGGGGGGGATTTCCCAACGTCTGCGTGCGTAGGTGCATGCACGAGATTCGAGACTGGACATTTAATGTGTCATCCATGAAGTTCGGTGGTCCCAGGCTTGTCAAAGCTGGGAGCCCTAATGAAGAGAGGCCTCCTCCTGGGAGCCGGGAGGGCTGAAAGGAGCCCCCTCTTCCCTCCGCTCTGTAGGAGCAGTAGCAGAAAGTCATTAAGGCTTTTGAAATCAAGCAAACGAGTCAGGAAGAGGGTTGTTGGGCGCTGAAACTTTCCCCGTGACGCGGCGCAGAGACGGAGCTGAAACCAGCCGATTTCACACTTGACGCCAGCCGAGCGGGGAAAGTCTGATCACGAGGCCTCAGAGCCTGCTGTAAATAATTACTTTAACTCTACCAAACCGAGACTTCACCTCGTGTTACTCGCAACGGCTTGACGGCTTCACTTGAAGACGCAGCAGCCAATTGGTTGTGATGGACAGCGAGCGGCAGATGTGCTGCTGTCTCCAAATGAACTAAATTAGTTCGGTCTTTTCTTTCTTGGCAGCAGCGACGTCTTCACTGCACACAGTCAACTCTTATGCGGTGCTAAAACTTTACTGGTCCTGCCATTAGCGAATTAGCTCCACTTTAAGTTCCAGCTTGTTACTCTGAGTTAAATCTGTGGCACCTCAAAGTGTCTTGAAGCGGCTGAAAGTCATTCAAATCGTCAAGAATCATTCACAGCAAACCGACCGACGTTGACAAGGGTGTCAAACTTTGGTCCTCAAGTAGATGTTTCCATTCATTTACATAACAAAGATCAATTTCTTCTGAATCAGGTGGGTTTTAGCAGGAATCATCCACGACGAATTTTTTTTTTTTAATTCAACAAGTCTTTTTCGATCCCACATTCTTTGAACGCATCAGTTATTGCATTCCTGTAGGCTAAGTTATAATTTGGCCTACCAGCTTCCAATTTTTATAATTTTTAGATTTATTCCAAAAGTTGTTCCAAATTTTTTGCTCTTTGCAGTACTGAATTGAATATTTTTTCCCCTTTTTTCCTGTAAAAAATGCAGGAAAAGTCATTCCAGGAAGAGATTCTACTAATCATTGATTCATTCATTCTGGTCGACAGAAGCCTGGGATGGATTTGGGGAATTCTGCCATCGATTTCCACGACCCACTTTGGATTTGTGCAGGTCCCTGTTTCCTAATCCGTAGTAATTCAGTCAGACTGTGAATTTACACACAAACGCACACGTGACCCCTCATGCACTCGGTGGTTTTAAATAATTAGAGGAGGGGATAAATGTTGAGACCGAAAAGCTTTAATTGCTGTACCGGCGCTGGCTTCGTCTTCAGGGAGACATTTTTTAATTAATATTCTCTCTCCTCCCCCCTCCCTCCTGGGGCGTCAGTGCTCTGCAGGAGGCAGATTTACGCTGCTGACCTGCTGCTGCTCTCCAGGTAAACACACCCACGGGGAAATCAAAGAATTTGGGTTTTCCCCTGAGGTGTGCATTTGCAAGACGCCGGATTCAAACTTCAGATGCGTTCAACATAATTGAAACAAACTCATTGGCAAAGAAGAGCGGAGCACAGCCAGGGTGGATTTTTTGACTTAATGGTCTCATTTGCCAGAAAAATGAGTCAGACCCCTGCCGACAACAGCGACTGATTATGCAGAGCCACGAATAACGCTGAGTGTCAATTAAAAGTCTCCGGCCCCTGCAAATGTGTGCACGGCGACGTCTGTACGCCGGAGTTTATGGAAAGGTTAACCCTTCTGCTGGAGGGAATTCAGACGTGCCTCGCGCTCGTCTAAAACAATATCACAAACATTCAGACCTCACACGTCTACGTTTGTGCAGATGCAAAGAGCTAGAGGTTGAAAACATGACATGATTAAAGTTTATGTGATTTTGAGAAGATGAGCTTTCAGTGAACACAAATGTCACATGTAGCCATTTTGTGAAATGAAAATCTGAATGTCCAAAACATTCAACTAAGTGATAAAATAACAACTGAACAATTACAGTGCAACAAAAACATGTAATCAGAGCTGGATTTTTGTTTTCTGACTCTTTTTTTGCTTCTTGCTTACTTATGGCTCTTTAATTCTTTGCTTCGTCTTGTGTTTAGCAGAGTTTACCCCTCAGCTCCTCTAAAGTCGATTAAATTCTATTAACACGGCGCTAAATCACAACAAAATTAATCTCAGGGCGCTTAAAAACACACATACTGCCCACTTTAAGCCCGTTAGAATCTAGTACATTGTAAGACAATCAAAGTCCAATCAGTCCCAGTTAATTGAATTCCCAAAACATCCAATTTATTCCATTATAACTATGAAAAATGCAATCAATGGAAAAAAAATATAAAGAGTTTTTCAAAAAGTTCCTTCCTTCAAAAGCCAGAGTAGAAAAGTGGATTTGTATTTTCATCAATATAGGACATAACTGAGCCTAAATGTTCTTTATTTTAGTTTCAAACTGAGGAGAGATGAGAAGGCAAAACAAAACTGAGATATTGAGGGTGTTTCTCCCTGGACCTGTGCAGCCAGGCTGTCCCCTAAAAGATGGACAGAACAGCTCAGTGGAATCCGGCAGAGAGGTTCTGATCAGACAAAACGTCTCCGGCAAAAAGCCCAAAGTGAACCCAACAGCTGCCACCTGAAACCTGAAGCTGAGGCCGTATCCGATCGAGCAGCACCCCAAAGAAGAAGAGACCCGCCGTACAAGGCAAAAAGCAGCCGTCCGCACACGTGTCAGAGCAGTCACGAGGACCCGTGTGTGCTAAACGTAAAGCCGGAGTGTTTGTCTAGCTGATCGGACGCGTGTCAGCCGGCTGAGCGAGCGGCGGGTGGCGGGTGGCGGGGCGGAGGTGAGGGGTCGGGCCCTGGAAAGCGGCCAAGACGTCTGGAGGATGAAAAGAGGCGCGGAGCGAACAGCTGGCACATCAAAGCCGGCAGCTGGCCGCGAGCAGGCCAGGTCACAAAGGTACAAAAGCCAAAGATGACGGACGCGAAAGCATTAAAAGAGACGCTTTAAAGGGGCAGCTGCCCTCTACGGTTCAGAGGATGGCACATAAAGTGGATGGTAACAGAGTCTCAGATGCCTACATGACTCTCTTTGTGTTCCTTTGTGGAGTAATTGCTAGAAATTAATTGAGTCTCAAAAGGAAATGACCCATGAAGGCAAATTCGAGGCAAAGCAATAAGCTCACCAAGTGTGATCCACTTTTATCATACTGGACATGCAGATGTTTTTTGGGGTTTCCAAAAAGATTGTGATTCCGTTACAGCCATAACACTTTGATTAGTAATTTGTAATCCCACCACAAGACTGAAATCAAGAATATTTCTGCTTAACGGAGCTCATTCACAGCAAAAGTTTAGAAAATTCAACCTAAAAGAAACGATATGAAGTATTCATGATGTAGGAAAAATAGCATAAACATGGAGGAATCCCCCTCTTGCTGGGTGGTGCTGTGTGGACGTTTTCAGTCCCTATGGAGCAGGTTGTGATTTATAGTTGATGTGAGATCGGGCGTGTTGTTTTTTCTCACTGTGAGGCTGTCTGCATCTCTTCATTTAGATGATGGAGAGCAACAGCCAGTCGCACGCTGACTGCAGAGCTCCTGCTTCTGTTCCAGCAAACAGATTCTTATGAAGCGTGTTGGCTGCTCCTCAGCTTTATGAACTACTGGATTAAAACACATGAGTTTTCTGATTCGCTCCACCCCTAGTTCAACCGATTAGCTTGTTTTAAAGGTAAGAAACGGGTAAAACTGGTGTAGACTCTATTCTCTGTCTTTCATACTTTGGCCTTTCTGTTTGGACTTCATCGGGTTCATAGGTGATTCTTAATTGACCCTAGGAGTTAGTTTAAGGGCTCCTTTCTTCATGTTGTCTCTAGGGTTAGGTTTAGGGTTACACAAACACACACACACACACACACACACAACCCTGGTCTAATGACAGCTGGGAGAGGCTCCAGCAGTCCCGGGATGATGAATTGGATAAATCAGGTGTAGAATATGGATGGATGCATCACACAAAAGGCCATTAAGATGGGAGGCATCTGCAATGCTGTTACCTTCGAGTAGTAAAAAACAACAACTTCTGAAACAAAAAAAACAAAAGAGCCTTTTTACGGTCGGCCGTCAAGCAAAAGGCTGCAGTTTTGCTATAAAAGCAAAAAATATTTGATCTTCTGGGTAGTCCAGCTCCCTCCCACTGTCGAGGGGTCCAGGGTGTAGCAAATGAAGAATGGTTCAAATGGTTTGCTAGAAGTGAAAATGTGTTGGCTACTCTGTGCTCTTTTCATGGACACATCTTAATTTTCTGTGTCATCACTCTGACGCATGATGAGTTAACACACGCTTTTAAATGAAAATGACCTCTTTTGGCGTCTTGCCGCTGTTTAATTGAGCACTTGAAGGAAACATCCCCAGACATCTCCACTTCTCTCCCACTCGTCGATCCAAACCACCTGCAAACGTTAAGGATTAAAACCTAACGATGCGTTTGGGTCAAATACAGCCTTCCCTCATTTTCTACCGCGGTTGAGAGTGTAATTAAATCGGATCTCAGATATCTCAGTGCGCTCAGAAGCTGAGTTTGAGTTATTCATCTCAGGATTTTAAAGTCTTCAGATAAAAGAATAGAAAAATGACATTTCCTGAAGAGAAAAAAGAGTCCAGGTTATGAGTCCAGGTTATGAAAACATGACAAGAGAAAAACCAAAGGGAATAAATACGGGGGGAAACTAATGAGAAAAAGGCTGCTGTGGTTGATTGAATTGGACTCAGGTGTGGAAAAGGAGCTGAAAACCAAACAGAGAAACTGAGGATACGAAGAGAAATAAGCACAACTGAAACCCTAAACAATGTGCGCAAACATACACCGAAAAGACTCAATGATTAAACCACAAGAAGACCAGGAGCTCAAAGGACACGAGGACCCACGGATAATGACAAAGATGGAGGTAACTTATAACATGTGTCCATCCATTTAGTCCTAATCGCTTAAACAGGGTCTCTCTGTGATTTGAATCTGAATGATTGGAGCAGCTTCAGAGGAATGCGCTTAAGCTCCAAGCATGTGTGAAAAAGCAAGGCTAATATAGACATTCAGAGGGTTTAGGGAAAGTCCAATTTAATGAGCTGAGCTTTAGAAGTTTGTATTAATACTCAAGAGGAGAACGGGCCTCTGTCAAGTTGGTTTAGTTTGCTTTTGATCAGAGTCTGATAAGCTGCGGATGTGTAACATTTCTAATCTCTCCCTCACTTCCTGGTGAATCAGTTCCCTGAGAAAACACCCAAACTGTGGTGGATGTCAGGAATCGCTTTCATTTTTCGGAATATCTTGGAAGTCGTGTTTTATTTGGGGAGATTCCCGTAAATTCGACCAGAAACGAGTCGGTTCGTTTTAACGTTTTGGTCAAAAAAGTTTCAGAGAGATGTTACTAGTGCACAGATTTGCATCAAGTCTTCCTGTTAACACGCTCATAAATGCTGTTGTGTTCCCTTTTCACTGTTCCAAATGACCATTTCTCATTCAAATCTTCAGAATTTGGTTAAAAATTGAAAACGAAAACTCACTAATGAGACTAAAATAAACTGGAGAAACATTTCCGCCTGCAAAAAGAAAAAACTGCCTCAAGCAGACGTGTTTGTTTTTGGATGTTTTCATCCATGCTGTGCACCAGATTTTCAGCGCTTTTGAGGTTTTGACACCTCGGTGGAGACGTTCGGATAAAAAAAAAAAAAGCTTGGTTTCTTCGCTCTCTGCCGTCCGAGCGCATCTGCAGCCGGCTTTTTCAGACAAGCGCCTGCCAGCTGGCTCGCAACTAGCTTGTCGGCGAGGCCTGGAGTGACCTCCCGTACACGGAGGTGGTGAAACGGGGATGTGAAGGCCGCCCGCGAGCTCTGGCGACAGCCAGCTGGAAAACAGGAGGAGACGTGGCAGCGTGCGAGCTGTGAAGGAGTGTGTGTCTCCGTCAGATCCGCTGTGTGGACGTGAGCGCACGGGAAAGGCGGGCTCTCGCACGCCGCCACGCTCGTCGGGCGGTAGCATCGGGTCGCGTACCTCGCTGACCTGACCCAGCGGGGGACGGGATCGGATCCAGACCCGCATCCTGACAGGCACAGCGTGCGGCTGATTAACGAACTCAAACGCTGTCTAAACTCGCCACGGGCACGTCAGTCGGCGGGTTTCCTCTGATTAGCTGCTCTGAGACTCTTCCCCACGCAGCGCGCCGGCTCATCAAACAGAGTAAAGACAGAAAAAGGACACAGGTAGCCACCGTGGAGGCCCATCCCTCTGCGTGCGGCCCACATCAGTGCATTAGCAGCCCTGTTCTGACCCCTCCCTGCCTAATGGACGGGCATTTCTGTATCAAACCTTTGCAGCTTGCGCCGACTGCCTCCACACGCTGGTGGCTGAGTCTAATTGATGCTTCGGGAGTGATACACGGGGAGGCATGTTACCGTCCTGTAATGGCTCCACGTGCAGCGGGACAAAAACACTCATTATGGAAGCAAAAAAAACAAACAGAAACAAAAACGCGTCGCGAGGCCTGCACCTCAGAGGAAAAGACCCCCCCCACGAAAACCAGGTCACAACTAATGACGAGGGGGCAGAATTAATGAGGCCGCCACTCACTTTGTGCTCATTAAGAAGCGTTAGCGTCCCCCCATGCGGAACATAAACATTTTCTGCACCAGCGTTTGGAAACATAGTCTCACGCTGTCGCTGCAGCAGCAACTGGTGGAATCTGAGCGAGCCACAGCTGTTATTACCAGCAAATCCTACCGGTTAACTGGAAAGTGTGTTTGAACAAGGGGGAGTTTGTCTGGACACACGGTTTCTGTGATTGAATCTTCTTTAGACTTTCTACTTGGCTTTTTTTTGTTGTATTTTATATATATATAGCCATCCAACCATCCATTTTCATAATCGCTTATTCCCTAATAAGTCTCAGGGGGACTGGAGCCTATCCAAGTAGTCAATGGGGGAGAGGCAGGGTCACCCTGGACAGGCCACCAGTCCATCGCAGGGCCACACAGAGACACACAAGGA
>JABUIW010000069.1:2924402-2937427 GCA_013363375.1 Menidia beryllina | reverse complement strand
TGAACTCACCTGATGGAGGTGTTGGTGGGGGAGTCGATGTAGATCTTGATCTGAGGTCGGCTGGCTCCGTTCCGGATGCGCTTCCCCACCTCGCGGGCTCTCCGGTGCGTGTCGGACAGGTTGTTGAAGCGGGCCAGCGAGTCGGGCAGGAGGCAGACGTTGGCGCTGCAGAAGCAGAAGCTCCTGCCCTGCGGCCTCCACTCCCCGATCCCAGAGCCGCCCTGGCCCTGCTCCGCCTGGTGTTTGTCTGCTCTGCAGGGAAAAAGAGAACAACCCAGGAGCCCAAACGGAGTTCAGACATGAGCACAGACCCATCAGGATGTTGTCAAATGGCGTCCGGGTGGGGGGGGGGGCTTACCTGCGGTAGGTGTACAGGTACGGCTGACGGACAGCCTGAAGGGGAGCCCAGAGCAGGAAGCCCAGCAGGGCGAAGGGAAGCGAGGCGAGGAGGAGGAGCAGGTAGAGGGGGGCGGCAATCAGGACGCACAGGGTGAGGAAGGAGCAGGGGTCCTGGGAGCGCTGGCGCTTCTCCAGGGAGGTGGCCACGCAGGAGGCCAGCAGCCGGTCCAGGAGCCAGTAGCAGGGAAACACCAGGCTCCACGACAAGCCATCCAGGAAGTGCAGACAGGCACTGGAGTAAGGGCTGGTGTGGAGGACCATCTCTTTCCCTCTTTCTCTCCGTCTCTCTTCCGCTCTGTCTCTTTCTCCTCACCTCCCAGCCTCAGCCCGCGCCCACATAAACTCTTCAAGCAGGCGAGCGCAGATCTGTTCTGCAGATTAAATGAACCGAAATGACCGGGGGAAAAAAACAAAAAACAAAAAGGAGAAATCAGGCTAAAAAACGAAGACCCTCCCCCCTCGTCAGAGAAAGGAAAACTACATGGTTTGGACGATCTTTATCTTCGCCCGGAAGCTTTTGGCAGCCCCTCCTTCAGCAATTAGGCCCTCTACAGGAGGGGTCATGCAGCAGAGTCGGAAGGCAGCCGGTTGCCATGATGAAAGCCACTTGTTTAATGCGAGGACTCCAACAAGCTCCGAGGCGGGCATCCGTTAAACGTCACGATTCCCTCCGATCTGGAGGAAAGACAGATTGATAAAGAGGGAAGGGGGAAGGGAGGGGAAAAGAGACAGGAGGTCAGTAACTGTGCTTCCAGACGCCTCTGAACAGTAAATATCTCGTCCCACAGGTGACCAAGAGTGGAGGTGAGTACATCAATGAAGAGATTCTCCTCAGTTTTCCCCACTTTCAGGTCCCAAAACCCAATACATGTAAAGAACGACCACATAGTCCTTATGATAATGGGACACTGGGTTTTAAAAACGATCTGTCTGTAGTGGAAGGAAATTCAGAAAATGAAGACATCAGTTATATTTCACAACATATTTCCCTTATCAGAAGCCAGAAATGAAACTTCACGTCGTAATATTTTTGTCAATGTTCATTAAAGATTAAGTTAGTTTTTAAACAGGCTGAAAGCTGCCTAAGGGAAAAACGAAGCTGAAAACTATACAGCCCAATGAGTTAGGGCACAGATTCCACCACAGACATTTTATGCCAAACGAGTTTAAATAATTAAACTCCATGTTAAAATATTTATCTTTTAAATAGACTGTGGCAACAGCTCCTTGAAGCACAGACAACGAAAATGAGAAACAATAAGAGCCCAGCCACTTCCTTCTCTCTGCCTGCAAAGCACCAGAAATCACAGTCATTTCTACTTATTCCAGATTCTTGGTTTGAATTTCACGCAGTTGAGCCAAAGATTTTATATTGTAACCCTGTTTGTCAGTGGGGATTATATTATATATTTGTGTGTATGTGCGTATGATGATATAAATCACAAGAGATTCATATTTAATACACGTATAAAGCCTATGGGTGGGGATCATTTTTCTCAGTTTTAGTTGAATGAATGTGTATATTTGTCTGTTTGCTCTTAATTTGTCTTTATTGTATTAATTGTCTGACCACTGACTGAAATTCTGTCAACTTCCATTCATCTGTTTGGCTGTGTTCTTTATCTGTATGAATGTACATCTACACTCTTCTAGAGAACTAGAATAAAAAAACAGCATCTGTATTCAATTTAGTTTATGTTTGTGTACTATTACTATCCTTCTGGGATTTTACACAGTAACAATTTCACAGTGCCTTTATTTGCCTCGCGCAGCAATTATTTCAGCATTTACTCAGGTCTTCGGGTCTTTATTGGTTTCCTTTATTGTTTTTAATTTAGCACGCAATCCTAAAGTGCTTTTGGTTTTAAAGTGGGTTGGAGGACTTTAATCGTCATTGGTTTCATTGTGTGCTGCTTTAGTTTTAGCAAACACGATAAGCAACATTCACTCGGTCTGAAGAGTGCGATTCCAACTAATTCGGGCTGATTTGATGATAATTCTGGATCTTAAAGATATAACTATGTAAACACTTTTTTTAAATGTGCTCAGCCTTTAATGGGTGGGGGTCTTAGCCCCCCTTTTTCACCTCCTGGCTCAGCCCCTGTCCAGTTATATTCAGTCACTTACTTTTGTCTCATAAATAACCTCAATTCCACAAATGTGTTAGGCTCGTTAGAAATGACTTTGAAATTACATCAGCTGAATAGAGAAGCTTTTGACTGGAGTTTTTATTGGAAAAGGTGAAAGGGGTCAGCATGTTTTCATGGCCATTAATTACCAAAAGTGGGCTTTCTCAAACGAAAATGATTGTGGCTAAACAATGCCACAACGAGGCAAATCAAGCCCTGAGGCAGGTGTCACTTTAATCTGCTCTGTACTAAAACTGCTCAAAACAATCATGTTTAGCGTCGTGCCCTCTGGAGACAAACTCATCATCCAGCTGTTTATCCATCTATTCAAGTTATTTTCACAAAGGGAAGCGAGGGAAGGGAATCAATTGCACCGGCATAAATAATTTATGACCCGATTAATTTGTTTCATGTCAACGGCAGAGGCTTTATGAAGACGCGCAGAGAGCGATGGGCCGGTGTAACCTAACAGACCCCTCCGGGACCGGCACAGCAACAGTACAAATGCCGTTTGCAACAGCTCCATAAAGCTGCCGAACCCACAATATGCTGCACACAAGTAGGTAAAGCAAAGGCAGCCAAGCCGTAGACACACACAAAAAAGACAACATCTGTTCTTTTTGTTAATAATCTGTTAATAACCGCACCTACATGCTGTTCCAATAAAAAAGAAGAGTGAGTTATTTGCCACAAAAGGATGTTTTCTCCCAAAATGAGACTCTTTTGTTTGACGGGCCCCAGATCAGAATCTCTCTCTCTCTCAGATGAATGAAAAGCGTCATCTCCTCCATCCCGGTAATCTTTTTCCGTCCAATCCTAACCTTTGTGGGCTGTGATGATTCTTGTTATGACAGAAGAGGCGCCTCTGAGGTGCTGACTCGTCAAATGGTGCCTTCGGGCGGGCTGATTGACAAACCGTGACTCTTCATCTGGCCCGACTCCAGCTCCAACGTTTTGAGGTGACAGTTTTACGGCCCGATGCGATGTGCGTCTGTCTGGCAGATGAGCAGATTATTGGGAAGGACCTGGGTTGCCATCCATCCATTTTCTATACCGCTTATTCCCATTACAGAAAGTGGATAGATCCAGTTCCCCGGAGGGCCCGAGCCTCTCCCAACTGACCACTGGCTGAGAGGTGGGAAACATCCTGGACAGACTGCCAGTATGCTGAAGCGTGAAGCCACAACTTTGGTTTTAAGTGGTCCAAAATCCACGTAACAGACTTCTTGCATTAGTGCCACGCTGACCCCAGGAACACTTTCCTCATTAAAACAGGCTATTTATAGCCCAAATTTCATATTCTTTGTCTGCCGGATTCATAAACCTTTCATTAGTGCTAATTACAAGTTGAAGATTATACACCTCTGTGTTAAAGCGCAAAATAAAAAAATAGCACAGCGGTCACCTTTACACAGGTAAGTGATGGGAAGCTACAGTCTACAGGTGATTAACTATGGAAAATGTGTTCCTGAGCTGTGTATGATGAGGAGGGCTATTCTGGGAGATTGGGACGCATATTTCAAGCACTTCTCATGGCAAATGTGACATTTCTCAGACTACGAAGGGATAAGACTTCAATTAGCCACCCATCGGCCTACGGAAGAACAATATTTATTGTTGCCAGGTAACTTCGCTTGGCTCTTCGAGGCACAAATCAAAATGACCGACCAGTCTTTTAGAGTGAGACAGACCCAACCTGTGAGAGGACAGACTCTGTTAGTCCCCCGCTGCTGTTTTCCATCCCCACAGTGTTCAGTCGCTCCCTCCACATCATTAACAGACTTCCACTTTTCAGCAGCGCTGTCTCTCTTCGGAAACAGGCAGCATCAAAAACACAAGCCCAGAAAAACACCCATCAATCACAGCTGATTTATCAGCAGGCACACGCTGTCACTCTTGGCCTTATCAGGGGAAAGGCAGCGGTGCATAATTCATACTGGAGCACATGCTCTCATAGGGGGAGAGAGAGAGAAACATCACCAGGCAATTTAGATGTGAAAAACCAAACAAAAACAACAACAACAATAAAAAAGTCGATACAAAACACACAACAAACAACTCGCATGTGCAATAGAAGAGCCATAAAACACGGAGACTTGAAGAGAGGAAATCTAAAACCTGATCATTCTATTACTGACACGGTTATAGCTTGAATAATATAATCCCTTGATCCTTTTTTCTTTTTTTTTAGCTATATAGTGCAGGAAATACAAATAGGTTGAAGTTTATCACAGTTTTGTAGGCAGAATTTGGAGCACTTTCTAGTGCCTTTAAAGGACTATTTCAGTTTCAGTTCACTCACAAACAGTGTGGCATTTAAGCAAATAAGGGTGTTGTCTAGAATATTAAAAATGTGTTGCTGGGGAACCTATATCTAATAAATTGTGGTTAAAACCTGCATGGAGATGCAAAATTACATAAAACAGAATGTGTCAGAAATCACCCCCCCTGAATCCAAACTCTACTTTTAAGGGATGTAAGAGACACAAAACAACAGAAATGAGATGTATATAAGTTCGGAATGGCCACAAAATTCAGCAGAAATGACCCCAATTTTCAAGATGCATCTCCACAGAATAGCATTGAAAAATTAATTATTTAAAAAATACAAATCGGCTTACTTTTATTAACCATTTCTGGTTAAATCTACATCCCAGATTTCTGTTGTAGCATCAATAAGATCGATAATGCCAAACCCTGTGGCTACAACTCCTGACCAGTCGACTGAGAATACCTGTTCACTGTGTTTTTATTGTCAAGTACAGCTTTGACCCAAATGGCTGTTCCAAAGGGGTTACAAAGCTTACAAAGGCATCCAAAAAGTGACATTTAGACACCTCCCGGGAGGGTGTTTTTTCTGTTTCTGTGTGCCTGCTGTTATTCAGGAAACCTGTTTATTTGTCAACCAGCCCGCAGGTGAAGTCCAGTTAGAATACAAAACCACGAGTGGTGCTTCCATCACAGAGTAGTGCGGCTCCTAATTAGATAAAACAATGACGCTTCAAAATGACCTTTTTCACTATTTAAATGAAAATATTTACATAAAAACCTGAAGGTACCAATGTTATAGCCAAAGTTCCCTCTTGTCTTAGCTATTTTTGACTCAAAATTAACGTTCTGGTACAAAAAACAGTTTTTGTTTGCATTGTCATGGAAGTAATCAATACATTTCAGATCAATATTAACTGTTCAATCACTAACTATACACAACCCCTTCCTAAAAAAGGACCAACACTTCAGAGTTTCTAGGACTTTATTAGACAGCCCTGATTGACAGCTGCGGTGTCGCTGACAAATGACCACATCAGCTCGGGAACTGTATTAAAGTTTGCACCTATGTGCCTCAGAGGATTTCCTCCTCAGCCTGAATCAATACCGTCTGTCTGGATAAACAACAGAAAATCTGTGTGCCAGCAGTCGCTGTCTGCATTCGTTCGTTAAAGTCAATACTCGTATCCAGCTGCTGACTCAGTCACACCCCAAAACTACATGTTCAAATCAAGAAAACCGAAAAAAAAATTATTCGGAGGGATCTGCAAAAGTAAGAGTTGACCAATGAAATGGAAAACAACCATAATGAAATACAGGATAATTTAAACTTTACAAGAACAAGACTTACGCAAGAACGAGATTCCAAATGACTACGACTGTTTTAGGTAACACAAAATTACTTCAAAGGGCTCCAGAGAGAAGCAAAACTAACCAACATAAGACAAAAACTAACTTAAAGGGGATGAGTAAAGGTAAAGGAAACCGACTGAGAAACAAAAACAGCCAAAACGGACTCACAAAACAGTCAAGTCTTCAAACAACAGCACAAAACTACTTACACTGAAACTCATAAGGACCGAGATAAGATACACAGAGACCCTAAATATGAAGAAAAACCAAAATGAGTAAAGAACAGAACAAAATCTGACACGAGGTGACCTCAACTTAAAAAACTGGCCAACAGAAGACCAAAGACTACGACAAAGATGCAAAATGCCGCAACCAAAAACACGGAGACACAAAATGTTAAAACAGAAAATGACAAGGACACAAAATCTTCACAGTTCAACACATAACTCTCAATTTAAAAAAAGTAAACCAAAAACAATCTGCCATGAAATAGCTTCAAATGGACGTCATGGACTTAAAATGACTGCTTTTAATTCAATCAACCAAAACGTTGGGCAAGAAACAAGCTTGAAGACATAAAAACTAAAAGAAGAAAGGGGCCAATACGGGGACTTTTGGGTCTCGTATTTATCAGAGACACACTAGAAACCCACAACAGGAAGCTACTAAACAACAGGCAGAGAATATACAAGGTGCTCCGCCGTCGGTGGGTGATGTTGGGCGGCTGAATATGGAGCACACCAGAGATCAATAACCTTTTTTTATCTAGCAGAACGAGCGCCACAAACTGCCACACGATGCTCGGAGACGGGTGCTGAGGCCAGAGAGGAGGCCATCTGGCAGAAGCCACGTTTCCCATCGGCGTAGCTGCGCCCTCTCAGCATCCGCCCGTCTTCAGTTCCTCCTCTTCTTCTTCTTCTCTCCTCATTTCTCTCCTCCGTTTGTGTTAGCGGGACCAGCGGGGAGTAGCGTGCACGGCGTGCACACACGGGCACCGCACTGGCCGGTGACGTCACGGCGCTCGCGGCATGCTCCGGGGAGGGCTGTTGTCATGGTGACCCAGTCACATGCACTCAGTAACTGTACTACTGTGGCCGGCTGCCGCTGTACTGGGAGCGCAGCCGTGGACTCACAGAGGAGGTTTTTACGGGAGGTGAAGTGTTTTACACCAGCTATTTGGGAGCCCACGGCGTTAGCCCCCAGTGGGATTTGCTTCACGAACCACTGGGGGCTTCAGCAGACGCGGGGGGTACAGGTGTCACACGTCATCCCCCCGTACGTGTGTCTTCCGATCAATTAAGAATTATGGCTTCATGTTTCCATCAACAACAATGCAATCTGTAGCAGGGCCTGTGGGAACTGGAACTGGTGGGGGTGGGTGGGTGGGTGGGTGAGGGGGGGGTTATCAGCTCCGATTTGTGCTTAGATTTCTCCACTGGACTGTATAAACTGTCAAATTATTTCTCTTGAGCCGGAGGAGAGTTGGCAGCTGATTACCCTCAATGCGTTCCAGCCACATTACGACTTGTCGAAGGAATTGGTCTCTGTGGGCTGAGGCAGAAAACGCAGCACAGAGCAGAAACTCTTGAGCTGGACTGCGTGTGGGGGACAGGTGTCTCTGCGTCTTCTGCGGCTGGTTTTCATCACCATTCAGTTACATCTCTGCCCTTCGGCAGAAGCTTTTAGCCAAAGCAACAACGGGTAGAGAGAGGGACTGTAGGCCATGTACGACAACTGGCTATGATATCAAGAGTCTGCCAGGGGTGGAGAGCAGATCCTCAGGTGGACTGAAAGCCGTTTGAGCGAGTACAAGAAACAAGATAATGGGGGGATGGGTTGGAGGAAGGAAGTGAAGATTAGTATTGCTGGTGATTAGTTTGTTGTGAGAGGATGGGCTCTCGGAAAAGCTTTTAAGACCTTCTTAAAGGTGGAGAGTAAACTCTGGGAGCACGTTATAGGTCAACCCACCAATGAGGGGACCAGGGGGAGAGCGGTGACGCTCTTTGGAGAAAGGAGCAAGCTGAATGTCGACCGGCGCTTTGCACTCCAGCACTCCATCTTTGGGAGGTCGGAGACGATACCCGCCCCCGCCTCCTGGACCTCAAAGGCTGGGAGGCCCGGCAGGAGGACCCAGGGCCGGTCAGGGCCACTATAAACCAAAGAGCGCACCAGGAGCTGGGTAGCCTGCTGTGCGACGAATGGTTTGATCTTTTTTTTAATGCTGAACAGTGCAAGGATCCTCTTGTTGGAGCAGAAATACCATTTTATGTCAGACTGTGTTTTTATTTTTTGGGAACATGGGATGTTTTGTGGTGACGGGCAGATCATCCTTTGAGTTAGGGGAATTTCAGTATTGTTGACACATGTCAGACACATCAAAAGCTAAACATGACAAGACACATACGTACGTATATATTGATGCGAGTGCCACACTTTTGTGTTTTCATTAAATAATTTACTGTGTCTTTTACACCTAGAATACCTGTGAAATCATGAGCTACCATGAAATGGCACCCTCCCACGTCTCTTTGTCTCCTTCCTCAGAGTGACAGCGCTTATGTAACTGGGTTAGTGGAGGCATATAATGCCGTCACAATGAGGCGCAGTATAATCGGCATGTTAATTCTATCAGGACCTGCTGCCACCTGTTCTTGAGCGACGTTCCTGCTCTCACAACAACAGACGAGCTGTTTTAGTGATCGCTGGCCGGTTGTCTGCGATTAAAAAGCTCCGAACATGCACAAAGAGAAACACACGGATGGACAGTTCTCCTCTAAAAATAAACTGTGTAATGTTGCTTAGACAAAAAAAGAAAAATAAGCAGAAATATTGATATTGATCCACATGAAGATCACATGTAACCCGAGGTAACTACGATGTTTCTTTAACTGAGGGACATTGTTGCTCAGATACCAACCCCTGACCTTTAGTTGAATGCCCTACTCTCTGTTATCTCAGTCTTATCCCCATTTAACATCTCTTTCTCCCAAACATGATCTAATAACTGTCTCTGAAGAGCAGCACGTCCTCGTCTCTGCCCTTTTACATAAAACATAGGCCGCCATAAGAGCCGCTAACCTGCTTTTGATTTAGGGCCCACATCTGTGTGTCATCCGCTGTGCACGGCGGCCGCTTTGACTTGTTAGTGCTAGCGAGCACTTTTAGCTTCTGCGGGGTTGTTGTGAAGCAGCGCGGCGTCGTGTCCACGTTAGACGCGTCTCATTTAGATGCCAGAGTTGAACTGATTATCCAGTCACAGGTTCTGCTCTCACTAAGCGCTTAGAGGGAAATGAATTTCATGGAAAACGCTGCGGCTGAATGGTTATAAGACAATAACCTTTGTTAATGGCCGTACGTCATGCCATTATCTTTTTCCCCCCCTTTCTACCTCATCACAAAAAGCTGCCTTAATAAATAATAATAAATAAAACGAAGTAGGACAACAGAAAACAGGAATTTGTTGGTCCTGTGACTTTGCTGTGATTACGTTGAAGAGATTTCGACGAACACCTGTAAATTTAATCAGTTCTATCAGAGCTTTTACTAAAGTTAGACATTTTCTGTAATGCTGTAATGATGATGGATTTCTGCTCCCCCTTCTAAGAAGAGGTTCCGGTTTCATCCGAGTGTTTTAAATGTGGCTTAAAGCAGCACTGGAGAAGCTCGAGTTCCTTAAAGCTGTACAGTCGTGAGCCATTTTGAAGAACACTTGGTTGACGTCTGTCCTGGAGCCGTCGGAGACCAAGAAACCTCTGATCACAGCTTTTTTTTCCAATAAAGAGATCTGTGTGTGTGGCACATGTTTGTGTTCATGAGAAAACCTTTTCAGTTCTGTTTCTGAAGAGATGCAGAGGACTGGTGGATTGTCATGCTGTGAATCTGACTCAGATGATGATGAAGCAAATGATTCTACCCTGTTTTTCACCTTAGGATGGGGTGAACTGACACACAGTGTGTGTAATTACTCATCACTCAGATCTAATTTGGAGACTTCCTACTTTAATCAAATCTAAGTCCTCCGCAGGTCCAAAACCACAGGTCTTCTTGTGGTTTGTACAGAATCTACTGGCTCTTTTCCACCTGCACCAACTTGACGTGACTCTTTTTGGTTTGGCCAGTGAGGTCTTATAGTTGAGTCAATGTGTGTAGGGTTACTAAAACAAGGTGGCTCTAAGGACCCATGGAAGCATTTATATGCGACACAACAATGGAAGACATCCTGGTGCCGCATCTCATGACTCATCCAGGGGCCACTTAGGTGTTATTACCTAATGGAAAACTCTAAAAACCAAGTAGAGTCAAGTCGAGTGGAAACCAGTGGAAAAAGGGCCTCTGTGGAACCAGCCCCCAGTTTGGTCCAGGAAGAACCAGACCCCCTCTCTACCTTTAAGATTAGGCTTCAAACTTTGGTAGTGCTTGGCGTTTAAGCAGTAGTACAGACTGTACAAGGAAGATTATTTATTAAGTCAGAGGGTCATGGAAAAATGAACAAGACATGTTCAGACTAGTGGTCTGAGTCCATTTCAGAGGGCACTTCCTCTCCCACACTGGGTTTCGGCGGGTCTCCAGATCTGAAGCATGGATCTATATTTCTGAGGCAGGGGAGCTTGAAAAAAAAATCTTATTTTCTTTGCTAAGAGTTGCCTTGTGCACGCCAAGGATGGCGGATGGGATCAAAGAAAATTTTCTCCAGAATCAGTCGGTTTTCTCAGTGAGGAAGCTGTTATAAGCCTCTCTGTATGAGCTGGACAAATTCATGCGGGTTATAATTAATCAGTCATTTAATTTGATTAGATTTTTTATTTCATTAGAATAAATTGGGCGTTTTTGTCTTAAATAGCTTTGACATACAATTGATGGAGATCTACTAAAAACATGCAATTAGTGAAATACCGCATCACATTTAGCATAAATTAGAATTATACATTAATTGCTGCCATTTTGCACTAATTGAAAACAACACAAAATTCATTATCTGCTTACAGCATACCTTCCCCTCCCCATATGTCCAAAATGTCCAAGAGACCCGGCACCCCCACACCCCCCAAAGGTCGTTTAAATGCTCTACGGCTGCTGAACCTCATCTGTAATCATATTTGTAAAAGTCTCCTATTTTTCTTTAATTAAACTGACACAGGCCTCCTTTCAGAGTAACCTCTGGAGGAACTGGAAATCGGATTTTAGTTCGCCTTGAATGCTCCTCTCACACGGTTGGCATTTTGAATCTGTTTAAATTAGGTTTCAGATTCAGGTTTCCATTTGACCCCGCAACCTCCCATCACAGTCTTCACACCGCCTTCGCCTTCAGTCGGTCGCCCTCTTTCAGTTCTTTGTTCCTTCATTACAGGAGCCACAAGGGAGAAAATCAGAGCCCGAATGAAACTTCCAATCCTCCACCTGCCTTTGTACTTTCACATATCCTCAACCCTCTGTTCCGTTGAGAGCTCCCCGGGAACCGGAGAACTTGTGAGGATGACGATAAGGCTCTGTGTGCCTGTTGAAATTCGCGTGTCTCCAGCCGGTGTGCTCATTTGCATGAACGTGTGAAGCCATGCAGAGCTGCTGGCCGCGTTTGTTCTTAGAAATGCAGGTCAGTTTGTGTGTAGTGGATCAGATGGAAGCCAACGTACCACCAGCCTGTCTGAGTTCACACACCAGGATGAGAGGCCCCTCTGAACTGGGAAAAGCACATAGACTGCCCAAATACCCAGTTTGTCAACACAATCACGAGGAAGAGCTCAGAGGGCAAACTTCAAACCAGAGTCAGAGCTAATAAAGTCTCATGTATGGAAATGAGTGTCGGAAATCTAAATAAGCAATGGATGAGTTGTCTTTGAAATGTGCAGCAACGCATATAAATAAAAAAATCAAGGGGTTTTCTCTCTGTACAACAGAGAAAATGCAGTGGACAAAGTAAAAATCTTAAATCTGTATTGAAATTAAGCCTTAAGATCAGCTCAAAAATGGTAATTTCTGACAAAGAAAAATGATTTTGATACAAATTGTGATGAGTTTAATTTAGGAAACCACCTCCAAATTGTTCATTTAATGAGGGAAATCAGCTTTTGAGGTTAGAACCAAACAACTAAATGGCCATTAATACTCTGGGATGGACTGGCCTGTCTGGAGGAACCCAGCCTCTCCCCTAGGGAAAGGCCCAGAGCGACCCTACCAGGAGTGAGTGGTGCAGTAAACGGATCGCTATTTCTGCTTTGCCGCCACAGTTTAACAACACGCATGGAGAAAAAAGCATCAAACCAATCCAACCTGAAATGCTGAAGTGTTTTCTGAGGCTTTGCGTCTTCTGGGATTTCTGGGTGTAAACCCTCTGGGGCCACAAACACATGACAAAGACGATAAAAACACAAGTATTTGTGACAAACAAGCAGACAGCCCCCCCTCCCTTTGTTTTAATTCCCCTGCCTTTCTGTCCCATTGAACTCCGACATCTGTCCCCTCCCCCCATGTTAGTCTCCATGAACCAATTCCTACATTCAAAGCAGACATGGAAGCGTACATACATACTTGAGTATTCCCTCCTGGTGCACTAAGCCATCGATACTCCCCCCGTGGCGTGAAGATGCCACGCCACACATTAAGGCACGCTGTGAGGGACAAACAACCCCAGTCCCACACAGAACTGCACACTCTGACCTGTCTGCGGAGTATGGATCACTCAGCATCGATCGGCCACATGTTTCCTAACAGCAAACAGCCGAATCCTGTCAGAACACAAACACCAGTGGAGATCTTCCCCAAGCCTCTCTGAGGCCAGGCTGCTCGGACAGCTGGACTTCACCTCTCTGGCTCCTGGAGGGACAAAAGCCCGTCTATCTATCTATCTATCTATCTATCTATCTATCTATCTATCTATCT
>JABUIW010000069.1:2892039-2924392 GCA_013363375.1 Menidia beryllina | reverse complement strand
CTATCTATCTATCTATCTATCTATCTATCTATCTATCTATCTATCTAATAATATATATCTATAGTTTCAGATAAACAGATAAAATGTTCTACTTGAATAAAGTGCCTGCAATATATCCTCATGTCCCTTCAAAATATCAAACGCTCATATTTGGTGCCCAGGTCATATGCTATCAGCAGCATGTCAACAGATGCTGTGAGTCGTCCAGTGTGATTCAGGAGCGCGCATGCCTTAATAATGCCACTAGAAATCAGTTAAAGCCAGTTTGACTTGTTCCTTTAAGAATGTGGCCTCATTCAGATGATGAATTATGAACAGGTTACCGGCATCCACAGTCTGGAAAGGGTTCATGTCAGAGACAAGACCAGTGGAAGCCCAAGGGTTCATGACCAATGAAGTCTGTTTTTTTTTTAAATAAGTCCAAAACCACTCCTTTATCTGACCAATCACCTTCGTCCTCTGGTGGTAGTGTGTAAAGAGCTGGCTGACTAACTTTTTGAGAAGTGTTTAGGTGATTTCTGAGGATAATACAACACCCCAGAAGAGATTCATGCAGCTTTGTCTGGTAAAAATATGGCCATTTTCCATATCAAGTAAAGCAAGTGAGGCTCTAAATGTCAGAATCTGACAGAAAAAGGGGTTGCTGGGAACCTGCTGGCTGGGTAGATCTCTATGGGAATGAGGACCTTGAGCAAGCGTGAGGTGTTTTTATTCCAAAAGCTTCTGGAAACAGAACAGAGTTCACTGAGTGGGAAAGTTGCCTTTTCTAACTCTTCACATCCTCCTACAAACACACACACACACACAGACATATATAATCATGAAGAGCAGGTCTACAGAAACTCTATTTTTACCAAGCAGAGCTAAAACACAGCCTGACCCCTCTTTATAAAACCTGGATACCGATGCGTTAGCACACATTGCCAAAGCCGCCCGGGGATGTTATTTTGTGAGCACAATCCAAGCGTCAAGTGGGAATGATTTCCTTTAAAGGTCTCTGCTTCTCGAGCTGTTACCTTGTACAATAAAGAGGGTAAAAAAGAGGATTTTCAAAGAGACAAACAGTTGCCAGCCAACTTTACATTTCTAGTGATTGTTTTTGCTGTACAGGTGGCAGTTCTCACATTGGGACTCAGTCAGACATGAAGGCAGCCCTCTCCTGTTCTTTGTTTGCTGATGTACAGCACATATGCTTTAATTTTTAACTCTAAACAATTAAAGACAAAGACATTTACACAGAACGACTCCAGTTAAACAAAAAGAAACAAGAATATACAAGAAACATGCTGGAAATATCCTCTTTTCTGTCATTCTCAAGTGTTTCATAACTGCCTCCCACACAATTGATGTTTCTGAAGTTTCACACAGTCTCACAGATCTTCCTGGAGCTTGTTTCCATTATTGATTATGCTTTTATCCATGTGACAACTCCTCAACAACATACAGGTCTGAGATGTCTGCATTATTCACGTTTTTACAACGTCAAACTCAAGTGCAGTGATGAATACAGAAAGATGGGCTCCTCGTTCTTTGTTTAGAGAGCTCCAAACAAACCAGTAAGCACGCATTTTTCCAATATATCGTGGTCATTATCAGAATAAATAAGGGGTATTTGTTGAAAATGGTTTTCTTTTGTATGTGCTTTGCAGTAGTTTGTGTCTTTAAGATGATTAAGAAATAATTGAACTCACTGGAAAAGAGGGCTGAAACCCAGATCTCCATCTTCCATCACAAATCCTACATCTTGGTAACTCTGAAAAAGAGCTGGAGGATTGTCTGCCGCCTCCCTGCGCGCTTCGCTTTCTGCCCGTGCTGAACTCTCTCTCCAGCCAAAACCTCCTCCTGTCCTTCTCATTATTTATCACGCTTGTGACAGCAGTTCCTGCCTTGTGCATAATGTATGCTCCATATCTCAGCCATGTCACAGCCTGTTTTGTGTATTTCAATCCCCCCGGAAAGCAGTCCCCACCTATCAGCTCAGAGCAACGTTCACGGTCAGATTTTTCAGTTTGGGTGCTTAAAATAACCCAAAAGCCCACACGTGCGCGGCTGAGGCGCGTGCACGCAGGCCCTGGCGGGACTTGAGGGGATCAAGTTTTACAGAACAAATGAAAAGGAACAAAAGAGAAGAGGACAGTCAGTAAATGCTGAGAGAGGACAGGAGCGAATGACCGCTGTGTTCCAGTGTGATGGAGGTTGCCATGGAAACAGCCCAAAGTTCAGCGTGTGGCAAACACAGGTGAGCGTCTGGCTGAGACGCAGAGGAGAACGACAGAAAACCAACATCGCTTTGCATTTCCATATGTCGCCAGTCATGTTGACATCATGAAATCGCTGTTAAAATGGAAGCAGATTGAATTTTATCTGAACGCCGGAAGTCTGGCCCAATCTGAGTCCAGCTGCAATCACGATACAAGAAACGGTATTCCAGTGATAGTGAGTTAAAAACCCATTCAGCTCAGAGTATATAATAAAATCAATACATTTGTTTATAAGAAAAAAGAAAACCAGAGCAGCATTTTGTAAAACGTTGCACTGTTCCTTTTAAATTAGAAATAGAATCACCCCAACTTATTGTAGCATCAGAAACAAATTAAATTACGCACAATTTAAGTTGCACCCATGTTCATTTAAAGACTCAGAAATGTGTATGTACACATGCAACTGTATCTAATAAGCTACTTAATGTTTTTATACATATATAACTGTATTTTGAAGGTTCTCTGATGCTGTAAATACACTTCAAACTGTAATTGCTGTGCAAATGTTCACTGTTGTCTGTTAAGCAGATGATCCTTTGTGTCATTATTGAATGACAAGCCTGAGGTCTTTTAGGGGATGGCAGGGTTTTCTTTATTATTATGTAATGTAGTCAGAGACTAATCTTCGACTGGTTCGTTACATAGTTATTACATATGTGACACATTGTGCTGAGACTGCTGAAGCAACAAAGCTGTTAAATTGTTTTTTTTTTTACATGGTTACATTATTATTAATACAAATTTCAAAGAGGGACCTATAATCACATCTTGAATTATCAATCCTGAGATGCTTTGTAGTCCATGAGGAAATTACAGAGATTTAGATGGAAATGCTGGTGGACACATCTACGGCTGTCAAACCACCAAAAGATCAATGGATGCATTCATTTGAGTCTTTTTTCATTTTATCTGTGATATTGCTCATAATTTCAAATAGAACATAATGGGAAACTGTCATTGTGATGGATGCAAGTCTTGTTTGAATTCAAAGAGAAATGTTCATTATGCAGTTTATTTGAGTCAATTCAACATTCGTTCTTAGCATTTGGCCTCTAGTGGCTCATCTCACAATGAGGAGCTGTTAGTAATACTTATCCATGATCACTGGTATTTCGTCAGCTATTCATTCACATTTTTGTTAGAGAAAGAGATAGATAAACAAACAAACAAACAAACAAATAAATAAATAAATAAATAACAAGCTTACTCTAAGGAGAGGATAGATTATATGAACTATTTATCATTTCTTTATTTTTAAGTGTTCTTTAGACAACTCATTCCTAACTAATCTGAGTCATATCAGGAATGCTGCTAAAAATCAAACATATCCACCAGTCTGTTTGGATCAATGCAGTCCAGGTCATGCTGTGGAAGCAAAAGGTTTACCAGGCGAGTTCTGAATGCTACATGTTTAATCAGAAATTTCACAGGTTTTTATTAAGAGCCAGGACGCAGCCCAGCCATTTCTCTAACATGTGCTGTTAGGGAGCATCACCTCCTACAACCACAAACTCACCAAAAACCAATCAGCGTACGGGAGCAGAACCTCTCTGAGCTAAATGATGTGGCCAGGGCCCAGGTCGTGAAAATATTCATCAGAATGAAACATTAATGGGCACGTTGGGACTGATTGTGGTCTGCCAGAAGGACGGACAGGTGGGAGCTGTTTGTTTAAATGGCGCTATTAGATTTATGGCTTGTTTGTACAGCTTTGCGAGCTCTGCGCCGACGTGGATTTCCCTTCCGGTCATGTGTACATGTCCGTGTCCTCAAAAAACAACAACCTGTGATTCAATAAATCAATATGGCTGTTTTATAGCCTGGCTTGGAGCAAAGACTACAACATGTTTAGCCAGTATCTTCATAGAGCCACTGACAGCTTGATTAGGACACGACTGACTGACCGATACTCTGCTTTAAGCTTTAACAGAGGTCTTATTATAAGTGAATGGAGGGTAATCTGTTTGAGGGGATTATATTTATCTATTAATGAAATGGGAAACAAAAATTAGAGTCAACAAAAAAAAAAGTTGAATATGCAGGGCAAGTTTAGGGAAATATCTTATTACAATCTTCACCTCATGTGTTGTCGCACGACAGATTTACCTTGAAATCTTACTCTGGGGAGGATGATCATATAATGTGGCTGTAAATGGGTTCAGTTTTGGCTGAATGCGTTTCAATGGTTTGGATCAAAGGCTAACATTCAGTTTATATAACATGTAATCCTGTTGGTTTTGCCTGTGATTTACTGCTTCATGCCCTTTATTTATCTTGGTCCCTCATGATTGTTTGCATATGTGTGACATTAGGCAGGGGCAGAGCCTGGTCTGGAGCTAGTGTAGCTAATGTTTGTGATCACATATCGTCTTAGAACCATGGCTTTTAGTTTTGTGAAATGTTTTTTTTCTCTCTCTCTTTTCCCTTTAAGAAACTTAAACGTAAGCAAGAAATCCAGCAGCTACATTTCAGTTGACATAAACGTGTTATGAAAGCACACTGCGATGCTAGCATGCATTAGCAGTGCTGCAACAAGCTATTAGCTAACAACAAGATTACAGTAACGTTTGGATACACCTTCTGTTTCTTATGGATGGATGCATCCAAACTTTTGTCTGACACCTTATAAAATTATTTAAGGTTGCATTGTCTTAAAGAAAAGAAACAGAAGTCTGCAATTATCAGCATTAGCATAGATTTGGAGTTCGAAGTAGTTTGAAGTAGCTGGTTGGTATTAATTTCTGGGAGCCAATTGCTGCATAGATTTGAAAGTAATCTTTTTTTTCACATACATGTACAAAGAATCAAATGAAAAAAAAAATCAATTGGTCTGGGAGAGGTTAAAACCAAATTAATTATCCCCAACTTATGGTAAATATAACATTAGAGCTCCCAGGTGTTTTTTTTATTGCTCTGTGTATCAGCTATTTGCAGCTAGCGGGTTATGATCCTGTGAAAAGACTATAAATATTTGTTGCACTTTAATTCACGTATGAATGAGGTTTCAAAGCATCAATGGATTTGTTTGTAAAAAGAAACATGTAGTTACCTTTAACATTAAACACAATCGGAGGTTATATGTTCCTTCAACAGTGAAGTCCATCCATCCATTATCAATACCGCTTATTCCCTGTTGGGGTCGCGGGGGGAACTGGAGCCTATCCCAGTGGTCAATGGGCGAGAGGCAGGGTACACCCTGGACAGTCCGCCAGTCCATCGCAGGGCCACACACAGGACATACAAGGACACACAACCACTCACACTCACATTCACTCCTAAGGGCAATTTCCCCAATCTCCAATCAACCTAACATGCAGGTTTTTGGATGGTGGGAGGAAGCCGGAGAACCCGGAGAGAACCCACGCAGACACAGGGAGAACATGCAAACTCCACCCAGAAGGGCCCTGGTTCCCCCGGGATTCGAACCCAGAACCCTCTTGCTGGGAGGCGACAGTGCTAACCACCACACCACTGTGCCGCCCCAACAGTGAAGTACTCATTTTTATTTTACTGGTCTGGTAACATGTATATTATGTTCTTTGTACTTCCACTGAACCCTTTTGATAAAGCACTGAAGAAAGTAATGTTTTATTGTCAGTGCTATTACCCTGAGCCTTGTAAACAGATGCTAATGGGGTCCTGACCAAGCATCCGTATGATGAATTGGGGGAGAAACCGATTGCTAAACGAGAACAATTAGGAAGTAGTTCATCCTTGGTCTTTTGATTAGAATGGCTTTATGAGATGCATTAGGGCATTTAAGAGCAGAATAGTTGCCATGCACTCTTGGCTGAAACAACTCAAATACAAAAAGGAAGAGGTCTGCATGTTTCAGATTGCACTTTATGGTCGGAGCATCAGTTACAGGACGCTCCGACTATAAAGTCCAATCCTTTCTGGATTTAGTAGCACGGCGTCCTTCTAATCAGTCCCTGCAAATCAGATTCTGCAGCCTGACAGACTGTGGCAGGTTTATCATGACACCAGGTCCAGGTCCAAACTGTCCTCAGATCCCTCAAAGTCTGGTCTGTTTTGACCCGGCAAGCCAGCGTTGCCAGATGCATTTGCATCTGCTCAGCCGAACGCTCAGCGCCTGGCAGGCTGAGAATAGAAGGAGAATGTTGAGGAAGCTGGAAATCAGGTTAACGCGAACAGAACCCCAGTCCGCCCCGCCTCCGTGCCGTCTTTAACCTCATCACCTCGCTAATGAGCGAACAGGGCTACCTCTCATCAGCGCCCCGCCCCACCCGAGTCCTCTCACCAGCACTCCTTCATTGAGGTCAGAACATGGCCTGTAGTCCAGGCAGGTAATGAGAGACTGGATGTGCGTGCCCTCATTTGAGCGCGCTCCCCCGGTTATCCGAGCGCTGCCCCTTCTCCATCTGCTTCGGCTCCACCACATCTGACACACACACACACAGATGTCTCCACCCACAGCACTCTGGTCCACGCTTGCAAAGGAGTTTGTGGAAAAAGGATGGCGCTCCGTTTCGTTGTAGGAGCCTCAGCCAGCACACGGGGGAGCCCGGGATTGAATCAGTTTAAGGCACTGATGACCGGCAGCTGCATCACGGTCGCACAAATGCACCAAATATGAAGCACAGACCCAAAAAGATTAACTCAGAAAAACCCAAATCCTGCTTAACACAGCGTCTCAGCGGCGGTAACTAGCAATGGAAACACGTCCTCTGCGTGTTCACACTGACCTGCCAACAGCAGCAAACAGGCAACCAGCCCCCCCCACCCACCAGTCTAAACACTGCCCCCCCGCACAGCTGGCCTCAGTCAGACGCACACATTCACATACAGAGTAATCCAGAGAAAACACCATTCGGCCAATCTCATTCAGATGGATTACAAACATTAAGCATTCCCCCTTTTCCGCCAAATCCTACTTCTAAAACACCCAATTTGAACATATTGATGCCATCTGCGTAATCTCTTGGTCCTCAGTTGAGATTTGTAAACGTGAATTTAGTAAAGCTTGTGATGCAACAGATTCCCTAACGAAGTGGGCTAAGGGCTGAACAAACTGTTCATGCACGTTCTGCCTATTTTTAAAGGGATCATTGATTATAAAATGTATTAAAAAACAACAGATATTTTTGTTCCTTCCTCAGTTACTTTATAAACAAGTTTGAAGAGTTAGAAACAATTCATTTCATCCAAAGAGGAAGCCCAGAGAGGCTCCTGAAGCTGAAGATAAAAAAAATACATTTGTACCTTCTAGTTTGGAAGTACATATTCTTTTGTTTTTATTTCTCACTGAACTAACAGTTTCTGAAGGTCTGAATATTTCATTTGATCCTTTAAAACTGTAAAACAGATTGTGGTATTTGAAGGACTAAAGTGCCAAAAACAATCTGAAAGCAACTCCAGAGGAGGAAAGCTGTTATAATGCCGAATTATTCTGCTAGCAGCACTTATCTAATCACTTGATTGGTCAACAAAGGTCAAATTAAATATCTGACGGTTTCTAAAAGAAAAATAGCTTACCTTTTATACATCTTTTAAAAATCTGAATGAATATTTTGGGAAAATAACGATACATTTGTGTTTTTTTGGGCGGGTATCCCGAAGATCCATCTTTTCTCCACCATCAATCAGATTAATGGACAAACCCAGAAACCAAAAATCAACATCCTAAGTTATATTTCCTGAAACATATTTGTGAGGTCAGGCGTACCTAAATATGCTCAGGGAGGGCTTAGCCACGGGTAACTTTTTAATTCTGTTATGTTCCTCGACTGGATTTCAGATGATCTCAAAAGACATATTCATAATACATGCTGAAAAGAAGTGAGCGTATATAGAACTGTGTGTCATGCATGAGTAAACTTCAGTAATCTGCATGTGTCACGGAGCAGAAGAGAGGTTAATGTGTGTCTGTGCTTGGGGGGGGGGGGGTGAGGTCATCGTCCCCCCACCAGACGGATGACCTTCAGTTGGCTGTCTGGCTTTGATTCCAGCCTCCCGATGTAACTTAAACGTCCACCGATGCTGTGGATGATGACACGACGGCCCCCTGAATAAAAGCGGGGAGGCCATGGAAGGAAATGATTACATACAAGGAGCCTCGGAATGAATAAAGGTGCTCTGTAGACTGCTCTGACCGGGTCTCTTTCTGCTGCCGCCCACTCTGTTCAGGAGGCCTTCAGACTTCTCTCGTGTTTCCGGAAAGGAAAAAAAAAACAGCTGCGAGCCAGTGACCAATGGGAGGTGATTCAGCTGGGACGAGAGGCTTGTTGAGGGCATTGTCAAGTATTTCTAGCAAAGAGTTTTAAAGACAAGAATATTTTGTGTTGTTTCTTAAGAAAAAGATTTGTGGTAAGACAGGTTAAAGTGGAAACGTAGATAAAAAGGACCACAGAAGGTTAAAGATCAGAGAAAACACAACAGATTAGCACGCAAAGCATCTATGTTGGAACTTTATTTCTCACATGATTTGAAGCGAAAAAGGCAATATGGCTTCTTTATAATCGGCCGTGAACATCGGCTGGGTACCAGCTTTCCTGTTCCTCATCCTGAATGTGGGATCTAGGCTCTTAAAATTAATCTTGTTCTCAAATGTCCATCTTTTATCCCTGAAGAAGTGAGTGACATGTTGTGTAGTTAATATAATTAAATTATTCACCGCACATCAGCTGCACAGTGAGATAAACCAGATTTAATTACCTTTGATTCAGGAGAGCTTCTTAATCCAGAACATGTGATGTATTCATTTCTTGACCCCCCCACTACCTATGTTCATGTTATCAAGTGAGTATCACACACACTGTTGTGTTCCCAAAATCTTCCCCTATAAAGCAGACCCACTGGCTGGATATGTTCAGTTTTAGTGATTAAATCTCAGTTTGATTAATGCACTCAGCCGTGTTTGAATAAAAAATCAATATCTCGCCTTCCTCTCAAGGCTATTTTGCAATTTCCTCTTAACGGGGAGCGAGGGGCGTTGCTTTTCCATTTAAATATTACAGAGAAACCTTCGCTTTCTTTTTTGATGGTAGAAAAGAGGGTTTGAGGCTGCGTCCGTGGCTCGGAATTGGATCCCCTGCCCGTCTGGACGGGGTACTGTACAACGCGGTGGCGTGGAGTTTAGTCCTTCGCAGACATCCCACCCGCGCTGGCACGCGCACCCGCCAGCACGGACGCGGGGAACCGATAGACAGATGGAGGACATGTAGAAGAGGGGAAGATGGCAGACACACCAGAGTGATGGAGGGAAGGGAGGACGGACATAAAGGATGAAAAGATGAAGCCAAGGAACAGAGTGAGGGGGGGGGGGGGGGGAGGGAAAACGGTTACGGCCTGCTCTCTAATCAGCTCTATGGGAACTAAGCCTGCAATCATATAGCTGCTCTTCCTGTGCCATAAACATGCCGTATGGGCTCATACTGAACGCCGCCTACACATTTTGGCTCGGGGCGCTTTCACTCCTTGACCTTGAGGTCTCTGTTATGCATCCCTAAAGCTGTTTTTCTGCCTGAAACTCTGTTTAAATCAGAATTCAGTCAGACTGAACAGCCTTGAGTCGACCTGAAATACACCCCTCCTGTCTATATGTCTACACGGGTAGTTTTATTCCGCTGGATGTTCTGTTATTGCCTGATGTGCTTACGGTTCTGAAACGCTAATGGCGTTGCATCATTTTGCTTGCGTGTGGAGTCGCTCTCTATCTCCGACCTCATCTCCTGAAAACATGAGTGATTTTCTAAAGGATTCATCTGGTTTAACGTCAAACAAAACAAGACTTTAGTTGATTGTTATTAAACCTACAGGCTTCTAGCTTCTACTGTCAGGTTTTTTTCAGGTTTGTTATATTAAAAATGAGAAGTTTACTTAAGAATATCACGTTCAAGCTCTATTTTCAAACACTTTCCTTGCAGAATAGTTTGGAAAGGCATTGGGCTCAACACACAGAAAAGAAGGACATTAAAACCGTACAAATTTAGAGAAAACCTCTAAAAAGAGAAAGTCAAATATACATAAAGCTGAAAAGTTGGGGTTAAGCAATACACACACACATGTGTATTTGTGCTTATGTGGTTAGTTCCTTGTTTCTATTTCTGTGGCAGCTTAACCACAACTTTCCAGCTTTATGTATTTATATTTTCCTTTCTGTTTTTGGAGGTTTTCTTTCAGTTACTTCAAATTTGACCAGTTTTACCGTGCCCCTTTAGCTGAAATAGTTAAAGGGAAACAGGTGGTACCTGAGGACCCTTACAAGCAGATCAAATCCCAAAACTCAGATTTAAAGGCAAAATCTGGAACCTTATTTGGTTTTTCAGGACCTCGACGGGTGTCCTGACCACACAGCCGACCCCGCAGGCGTCCAGTGGTCCGACCTGGCCTCTCAGAACCGGCTATTTAAAATGACCCACCAGCTGCAAAACGCCTGCTGGCTCCAGAAGTCTGCCGCGACGTGAAACAGGGGTGAGGAACCAAAAAAGTGTCCGGGTGAGGAAAGCCGACGGTCCGGCGTGGTGTCGGTGTGGCCGGGCGGCGCTGGTGTCTGCAGCTCTGCTGAAGGCTTCGGTTTGGCTGAGGACACCTGACACCTCCCAGGGATCAGCGGCAGCTGCACTCAGGAGGGGAGAGCTGATGATCACTCTCATTCTTTCTCATTATTTATAAATCAGACCCACGTTTTCGGATCTAAATGAGTTCAACGCTGACTCGTAAAGATGCCTCTGACACGTCCCCTCTAATCAGACGCCTCCTGAGGAAACGCTGAGGGCTGGAAACTACTTATTGGACCTTTTTTTCTCCCTTCAATCATCCGCTGCGACGGCTCACTGAGCTCTCTTTCCACTCTAGACCAGGAAGCCCTGTGCAGACATTCGTCTCAGGTATGGACCGCCATTTTGCCAAATGGCAGCGGGGACATTGTTATTAAGCACATTATTAAGCTTCTTTAAGCTCAGCAAACCCTGGTGGGGATAAGCACAGGGACCCGTTTTTGCTGGGATGTGCTAAATGTTCGATCAGAGGACCCCCGTGCCATAAACGATCCCACTTCCACTCACACGAGCAGGACGCAAATCCCTTCCACCCTCAGTCACCATTTGACTTGGTCTTTCTAGACAGAAGGGAAATGTCACACTAACTCTGAACGCCGGCTTCTTCCCACCTGCTCTGTGACTCCTGATCTGTGACTCCAAATTGAACGTGGGAGTGACCGATAGCATGCGGTTGTTCGCCTCACTTTGTAGGTAGAAAAAAACGCATGGATCTCTTTTATTTTTCGGCTAATTTGGATCAAAATTACAGTAATTTCGTAGCTAAATTTTTGGTCATAATGCAGCAGCATAATGTTCAACATTTCTTTTATTTCTGACTCTCTTACTCTCTTACTATTATTTGAAATTGAGAAACTTTGTTCTTCTTCTAAGTAATTTTTAGCCTTAGAAATGTGCAATGTGCTCTCTAATTGATCAAATATCCGTGTTGGTGGGGTCTCTTCTCACAGAGAGTGAGCCGTGGCAGCTGCATTTCACACCACGTTTATGTCCTCACGGTTTGAAACCAACAGCATAAGCCCACAGACATCACACACCCTCCACGGTTTGCAGCTTCTGATTCAAATAACGGCAGGCCTCCCCTCAGCTGTCCACCAGGATGTGAAAAGCGAACAATTCCTGCCACAGGAACTTTTCAACTTTTAGTTGGTTAGTTTTTTGTCTGACCCCTTAGGCCGTCTCGCAGAGGAGAAAGGAGAAAGATTAACTTTAAAAAAGATGTTTCATCTACACACGGTCATGAATTCTGATCAGACAAAGGAGTGAAAGATTTGATGGGAATCGCAGATCTCTGACGGCAGGATGTAACCCTGAGAGAGCCGTGGGAAGCGATTGGCTACAGATAACAGTGTGTGTGTGTGTGTGTATTGATCCCAAAGCTGTGGTGCGGTCAGAGCTGAAAAAATGGCGAGCTGAGCTGGTTTCACCGCTTGTGTACATTCGTCCCGCCTCCTCTGACTCAATGTTGCGGTGTCTTTCTCACGTTCGAGTCGGCTGAAAGGCCGTTTTGGCCCACATGTGAAAATTTTACCATGGCTGAATTGGAGAAAAAATATGGATTTGTGTTGTGGGCGTAGGCTGAGCCCTTCCCACTGCTCCCACAGAGCCGAGACGCTGCTAATCACAGGCACCACGCCTCCATGAAAACAGGGGGTTTGTAGTGAGGGGACCTAAAAGGTCCTGTTTTTAATGCCCAGACAAATTCAGCCCTGAATCCTGCTGACACGAGCATGGCCTCGGAGTCCGACTGTTGCTGCCATAATCCACACAAACACAACCATCATCTTTACCCAAGTTTCTTCCACCCTGACCATCTGAGCCGTGACCCACTGCCCCGTTTGCGTGGGACGGAAAAGAGCCTCCCATTCAAGCTCTCAGGGACAATCTTTACTTCACATGACCTGCTGTTAAGCGTTCCTGATGTCCATCCACCCGCTCACAGGTGGAGAAACCTGATCCTGCGCTATCGGGTGGCACCCGAGTCTTGTGTGAAGCCAAACCAAAAGGCTGTGTCCAGCCCCCCTCCATCTGTGGGCCCTATCAACCTGCCAGCTCCACTCAGTCACTGCCCTGTCAGGGGCCCGGTCCGCCGGACACCCGGCACCCTGACTGGCGGACTGAGACAGGGAGGAGGAAGAGGAGAAGGGTGACTGAGGGGTTGAGAGCAGAAAGGTCAGTAAAAAGTGAGCGGTTTTAGTCAAAAATGGCTTCGAAAAGGCCACACGAGAAGCCAAGCAGCCACTCCGTAAGGCTTCTTCCTCCTTCGAGCACATTCTGAGACATTAATTATCAGAGCTTTCTGCATCCTCTGAGTTTAATGAAGACGCTCATTTTTAAAAGTGACACATTTATCATCACAAAAAAAAAAACGAAAACGGCAACATTAAGCAGCGCTCGGCGTGGAGGGCTGTGACTAACACGGCTCTAATTAAAAACACAGCAAACAGAAGGTGGCTGAGGCAATCAAACTGCTGAACGGAGACACGTCCCGGCAGCCAGGCCGGGGAGGTTAGTCTCTACGGTTCTGTTTAAAGACGCCGGCATATTGCAGAGGCTTCTGCCGCTCCGACAGGCGGATCCGAAGCCAGACGCTTACACACCGAAAGAGTCGCCCAATCCAAGGCAAACACGGCGCCGGGGGTGAGGACTCGGGATTACTTTGAGAGCGACTCAGCGGGAGACAGCAGCTGGGCGGAGGACTCGGAATCCACACAGAGAAGCAAAGAGATGCAGATGCATTTGGGGCTTTGCGGCCCTAATGTCAGCCTATTTATGGGGACGCCGAGCCTCCTCCGTAATCGCTTGGGGTATAATGGAGTTTATGGGTTGGGTGTGATGAGAGGAGTTTCTGTGGCTTTGAAATATGAAGCAGAGTTTAGCTCTCCATCATTTCAAGTGACTTCATAAACCTGTTACTTTGGATAGAAGAGATCTGCTAAGGAAAATAAAACATCATCCATTTCTCGAGAAGTGAATCTCTTTTAGCTCCCAATGTGCCCGTCACAGTGGGATTGTAAACCAAACAACGGCTTCACTTTTAATGAAAAAGCCTCTAATGAGAGTAATGTCTCCATGTGGAGTCACGGTTATCAAATGATATGATTTCCTTTGAGCAAATGAACAGTGTGTCAAGCTCCCAGCAGTCAAAATGACTTCTGACGTGATGAGTTCAGGCACTTCTGGTGCAGCTTCACGGGAAAATATTTCTATTAAAAATATCTCCCTGACTGATTCCGACCGCAAGCCGACGAGGAAGAGAGAAAAGCTCCAGCCAGGACTTCCCAGAGTCGGACGTGCTTTGGTGGCTGTTTTTTTTTTTTGTTTCGTTTGTTTGAGCATCTTCAGATCTGAATATTCACACAAATGAAAAGCAGCACAGTGGAAACACAGACTCACAGAGCCTTCAAGCACCTCAGTCTGTGTTCACGATGGGCAAAAAATCAAAGAGACGGTCAAACTGATTACCGGTCGCTCCACTTTCGATCCGAGCAGACGAAAGGAAAGACTCAGTTTTACAGCAGCAGCTGGACTCCTTTTCACAACATCAGCTAAGGCAATAAAACCCAGCAAAGAAGGGAGGAGGGGAAGAGAAGGGGAGGAAGAAACCTCAAAGGAGAAAAGTAACAAGAAGGAGCAAAAACAAGGGAGAGCAAGAAAAGAGGATGAGGGGAGGGGGGTCGAGATGAGCAAAGGGCTGAAAGAAGAGGAGAAGGAGAGTGAAGAGGGAGGCAAATATAGCGAGAGCAGGAGTGAAGAGACGGGGGGAAAGACAGCAGACAGAAAAAAGAGGAGGCATGGAAAGAGGAAGTAAGAGGAGGAGAGAAAACACAGGGAGAGGAGAGGAAAAGGCCAGCCGGGCCACACCTTAATGTACTCTTCAAGAAAAAAAACAAAACAAACAGCCCCTCAACAGATTCTGCCAAACTGGGATGCTGTTCCACTCCTCCCAGTGGGCCTGGCGAAAGGCCACCTGGTGCAAACCAGTAACAGTGACCAGTAACGCCCAGCAGCCCCTTCATGAGGAGTGGGAACGTTCACTGGAAAATGGCACAAACTGACAGGGGTGGGGGTGATGGTGGGGGTGGGGGGGGGGCACAGCATTTTTAATTCTCATTCATTCAGTTGCGATCTAAGAGAGAGAGAGAGAGAGAGAGAGAGAAAGAGAGAGGGAGAGAGAGAGCATGTCTGACTGTTGGATCATGCAAATATGAGTCAAATATGTTACCCTGGCAGGCACAAGGTAAGATCAGGCGCGGCTGCACGGCGCCCAGCAAAGTGCACCAACCCTTCGCCTCTCGCGCACAACCGAGAGCCATTTCATCCCCCCAAAAAACAACAACAACAACACACAAAAAAGGTCCACTTCTCATTTCTTACCCGTCTAAAGCAGCAGATGTGTCCAGCACCCCTTTTCCTGCTGCTGCTAATTTCCGACAAACGGGGCAACAAAGCCGGAGAGAAAACGCGCGACAACACGGGCTCCGGAGACGTCTCCCACGTGGGGTCCTGCTCGGTTCTCCTCCCGGTGCCGCGCGCCCACGACCGGACCCGAATCCAGCGGCTCAACGGAGCAGCCTGACCGAAGCACCGAAGCACCGAGCCACTGGCCGCGTGACTGAGCGGCGCGCGGAGTTGTCTCTTCAGCACCACACCGCTTTGAACAGCTCCCGCTGACGTCACCGCCGAGCCAGGGCAGGCCACGCCCACTTACCCCAGCGACCACCTCCAGGGCAGAGGGGGGAGAGAGAGGGGGGAGAAAGGGGGTCCAAACCCGGAGTTGGTTAATTTTGATAGTTTGAACAAAGTTCCTGCTCATCATGAGCCAATGAAAGCTCATTAAGATAATAAACAACAAAGATACTAAATAAAAAAACTAATCAATTATTACATCCATTACACCTGTACCTGTGTAATGAAAATAAAGTTGAATCTAATCTAAAGAAAAGTAACAGTTGTTGTGCTAACTGGGTTTCATTTTGGACTTTTGTTTCTGAAGGTTTGGTGTCTTTGTGTTTTGTTTCTGCTTAAGTTTCTTTTTTGTCCTTTTTTTTCTCTTTGACTCTTTTTTTTTGTCTTTTTGTATACAGATTACTGTCTGGTTTCTCTCTGTTTTTATTCAAATGAATATGTTTGAAAAAACCACAATAAATGACAAAAGCTAAGTCTGAAGCTTGATCTGAATGAAAATGAGTTTTAAAAACATCTACTGTTTTAACCATAAGACAAAAGAGGCAAACCTATTAAAACCGGACAAAAAAAAACCTTGAGATGTGAAACTCCATCATGAGAAGCTAAAACTGGAGAGATCCGCATGTAAAGGCATGACAGCAGAGGCTGGATCAGACCTGAATAAACAAGATAAAGCATTTACCTGTCCAGTGACAAAACATAATGAAAAATCTGTTGTTTTTTTTTTGCATCTGCTTGATTGTAGCTCTCAAAGATGAAGGCTTGTAGGTTGAGCAGTACCTCTTCAAAAGTTCCACAAATAACAGGACTGGACCAACAACAGACCCCTGGTGGACCCACAGATGGAGAGGGAGCATTTATCTAACAACACAGAAGCCTCTGTTTACGGTTATGTGAATGACTTTAGAGTGGCTTCCATTCACCAAACAGCTCATTTATGCAAAATTAGAAATTAGGAAATGTGTTAGGATCTTAAGAAAAACGTCTTTGTTGGGCCTCTTTTAGATGCCCGACAAGGACACGCCCATTCAGTCAAACAGAAATAAGATGCTGTCAGTCATCTGTGGGGGTTCCCGTCCCTTTGAAGGAACCGTCCTGCCGCTGCCTTCAGCTGCCATGATGAAGTCTGACAGATGACAGCTGTTATTTTAAGTCACATCGCCTCATCTGATAAATGATTTGAATAATGAAACAAAGCCTCAAATGATACCTGAGAACAAACAGAGGCAATTCTGTGTTTCGATCAGATACCTGTCAGAAAAAAAGCAATATTTTTTTATTTAAAAGTCAGTTTCAAGGCTTTTGGAGACTCTAAAAAGAACAGGAATGATGTATCAGTGATATTTGGAGGACTGGGAGGTGTTTGGAATAAGGTGTCTGCACATCTGTAAACAGCACCATTTCTTTACGGGCTGAAAAAGATGAGTTTCTTTAGACTTCAGTCTTTGACTTACCTTATTTAATAAGAAATGATTATTATTCCTTTAACCTAATTTTATTTAAGGCCCAGGCTGAGCCAGATGTGTAATGTACCCAAACAGCTGTCGTCTAATTCCAGTGTTACATTATTAGGTTTCCAAATGTGGAATGTTGTAATAAAGTTTATGGAAAAAGAGTAGGTTTAGTTCTTCATCCGTGTCCAGCAAAAAGGGAAATTATTGTTCCAAGATATTAAGTGCACATACTGTATACTTAACAGATTCCCAGATGTTCCATGGGAATCTCACTGATGACTTAAAATACTTCAACCCCTGAATAAATGTGGCAGCAGGAAGCAGCCAGACTCCACCCTGGGTTTCTGGAGCCTCCTCAGCCCAGCCTTCCACTCCACAGCAGGGCAGGGTCCAGACGACACAGCTGGAAACAGCTGGAAGAGCAGGAACCGAACCCAGAGGGACCGGCTGAGACCAAAAACACTGGCCAACCTGAGGTGCTAATCTAGACGAGAACACAAAACTGGGAAAAACAGAAAACAGAAAACTTTCTCAAGTTTCTTTACCCAAACTAGACTCAATGTGACGTCAAGATAAACCCTGAACATAAGAAGCAGAAAGCAACCTGTTTGGAAAGATTTATCCTTCACCGCCTCAGTAAAGGAATGAAGCATTTTGCTCTGGTTAAAATATTCTGCCATATCAGATGCAGGCTGAAAGTTCCTGTCAGATGGTGAATTTATTCCTCTATTTCTTTATTTAAGTCTATGAAATATTTAGTGCGCAATTCACAGCAGATATTACTCTGCTTTCAAACCGTGGCTGTATTTAATGATCCACTCCTGCTAATATTGCAACTTGATAAAAAATAAATCTGTCCGGCAGAATGATGCAAAGTGCTTTTCCGGCTGATAGTTCGTATTTGCAGTAAATCTGATGTGACGTGAAGGCAGCAAAATGACCTTCTCTGTGGAACGGCGGGGGAAAACGAGCACGCATTCATCAAAGTGCTCTGACTGGCTGACGCTCACTTTTGCTAAAAATTTTTTTAAATGATCCGAGCTCCAAGCGGAGCGTCTTTGCCTCAGAGGTTTGGCCCTGACGTTGGGCCAAGGTGTGGATTTACTGGGAGACGGTTTTATCTGAGCTGCCAGCCCGACCGCTGGAGTCCCCAGACAGAAGCAGGGGGAGATTAGTGAAAGCAGACCAAGAGAGCCGTAACAACCAAAGTGGGACAGGGGGCCTGGCGGTGGGGGTGATCGGAGGGGCAGATAGCGTCTGAGGTGTTTCACCCGGCAGTTAGTCTGCAGGATAAGCCTGTGCAGCCCAACCCACTCTGTCAGAGGAATCCCAGGATTCCTTTACCCAAAGCACGAGCCGTAGAGCAAGAAAAGAAAGACAGAGGAATCATACAGAAAGTCAAGGTCTTTTCTGAGAGGTGAATTTCCCATGATGAGACTCATTGGTCGTTTTACCGTTAAACAAACTGTAAACAAGAGGAAACCTGAAGAGTGCTGCCTTCATGCGGCTCTTTAAAAGCAAAGAAACTACTGTATATTCAAAAGAAGATTTCATATACAAAATCTTAGTTATTTAATCAGTTTTACTGGGGAAAAAGAAAAGGAGGAACAGTTAAGACAAAAATAATTTGTTTTTAAATAATGTAATGGTTAAAGTAGTAAAAAGTGGATTGACTTGGGTGTAAAAAGATACACTTTGCAGAGAGGAAGTTACATTCTTTAAAAACATGTGACTTATGGCTGATTTTGGGCTAAATCCTTTCACCCCGTAGACCCAATTTTGGCCAAGACGTCATTCAAACTTAGCAATAAGAGAAACAGACACATGAAAACTACTCGACATAATCGAAAAGGATGATTCCCTTCAGTGTGTCACCTCTTTTTTTGTGTGTTAATGCTCTCAATGGCCATGAGCATGTGTGTTGTTTTCCATTCATCCATCCATCCATTATCAATACCACTTATTCCCTGATGGGGTCGCGGGGGGAACTGGAGCCTATCCCAGTGGTCAACGGGCGAGAGGCAGGGTACACCCTGGACAGTCCGCCAGTCCATCGCAGGGCGACACACAGGACAAACAACCAGTCACACTCACATTCACTCCTAAGGGCAATTTCCCCAATCTCCAATCAACCTAACATGCAGGTTTTTGGACTGTGGGAGGAACCCGGAGAACCCGGAGAGAACCCACACAGACACAGGGAGAACATGCAAACTCCACCCAGAAGGGTCCTGGTTCCCCCGGGATTCGAACCCAGAACCCCCTTGCTGGGAGGCGACAGTGCTAACCACCACACCATTTTCTGGATTCAGAAAAGACTCAAATCCGAGGATCAGGGAGAGTAAAAGTAAAAAATGATTGTTTTCGGGCAGATTACACAGATAAGATTTTTTTTGTTGTTAAATCCAGGGACAGAGCTAATCCCGAAGCAGACATCAGTTTCAAAGGGAGGCCAAAAGGTCAAACCAGAGACAGCTAAAGGTCGCGCTAAGAGAGATCAAACAACATGTCAGGCTGGAAAAACAGGGCAGATATCCAAGCGCCAAACGAGAAACTATAACTGGGTTGGTTAAGGCTGATGGTCCTCATTTGTGTGTGTGTGTGTGTGTGTGTGTGTGCGCGGGAATAGAGAATCCATAACTGGCAATACAGATATCGAGAACTGAACAGGATGCAATTAAGAATTCCAGAGAACCATCACAGTCAGGCTCCGTCAGCTTGAGGCCACTTTAAAGACATAGTCCAATCCCGTTCATTTATCAGGCTGAAATCAGTCCAGTCATGAACACACACACCTCCTTTCATGGCCTTCAAACCTTTAATTGATCAGCTTATCATCTTATTTAAACAGGTAAAAGTTGTCTTTACAGGTGAAGCTTGAGTCTTTGCCATTATTTCCCTCTGACTTCCCTCATCCTCACGTCCTTTTGTGTGTCAATTATCCCTTTGCTGTTGTTTCCTATGTCAGCATTTTATCATCCTTTGTCTTATTTCAGATGTTTTCTCAATCCTTTTTTTTCATAAAGTGTATTTATACCATTTCTACTATGTTTCATAACTTGATTTTTACATTTATCCTGGCTGTGATGGAATAAAGTTTTCTATCCTTCTTTTTGGACACCAACCCTAATGAAACCAATTGAAACTGTTACTAATTTCAGTTCAGTTGTTTAACTTGTTTTCTCTGAAGTTCTTCAACTAAAAGGCCCCGTGACTGAGCACTGCTGTGAGGACTATGAATAATTCATCGAATGGTGCCTGTCGTGTTGCTTTTCCAGCTGAATCTTTGCACTATAAACTTTCCACGTGTTCGCGAAAGCAGTTTGAAATGTTATGAGGTCGCGGTTCAACAGGAAGTGCAGCAAAAAGGTGGAGCTTCGCTTTAGTTGGAAAAATGTCAGCAGGCTCTGAGGCTTCGGGGGGAAAAAAAACGTTCTCGTCGATACTTGTGGCATTTAATCGGCCTCCTGATTTACGCCGACGTCCCCGTGCCCCAACTCTGCTGAGGCCCTGGACCCTCTCCAGACTTCGCTGGGATGACTTTGCATCGTCACCCTTGAAGAAGCCTTTAATCTAAAAAAATGATGACCAAAACGTTCTTACATGCTAATGTCTAAAACACTGACTGAAACAATAAACACTGTGCTATCACATAATGAGCTTTACTCCCCAGGCGGCCGAATTAGACCCCCTCATTATGATTCAGGCTGCAATTCCTCTGATTACCGGTCAGGAGCATTCACCAACCCATCACTCCAGTGACCAGCTCTTTTGCCTGGATGCTTGCCTTCGTATTAGGCAGCTTCCAGGAGAACAGGCTGACTCTGTGCTACTTCGTTCATCTGAAGGACTCTCCCGGTAGTTTAGCATATTTCAGTGTGCACCTGAGTGTGTGTGTGTGTGCCTTCTTTAAGGTGTTTGCACTTAAAAACCATCCAAAAGTCCCATCAAGAAGCACTTCCCCGTGCTACCAGGGACCGTGCACAACACGAACGAAGCAGCACAACGCTGTTCTCAACTTCAGAGTGGTGGATTTCAAAATGAACAGGAAGCCAGAGTTTGACCAGCAGCCAGACGAACCCTTCAGACAGTAAAAAGCTTCCTGTTGTGAAACGTCTGCATCCTTGCCGGCCGGAGCCCGGCAGCAAGTGGCCGACACTTATTGCATCAAACATATAAGATATCATGAAATCTGTGTGTGCTCTGAAAGTGAAGGGGAAAAAATCTGGAAAAATACTGTATAAATCAAGATGGACAGAGCAGAAAGGGACAGATAAAAAAGAAGAAAGGGGACAGATGTGGTTATAAGGGACAAATCAAATACCCTACATCGTTTGTCTACTTGTCCAATAAGTAGACAAATCATTACTAACTCATTACTTAGCACATAAGAAGTAATTAGCCAAAAGTGGACACCAAACTAGTCTAAACTTGTTAACATGGCCTGAAGCCAGAAGCTAATGGAGCCACCAGAGAGCTGTCAACAACCCTGTTGATACTAGCCAACATGTTTTTGGCCATGCAAAGCGCTAAAAAACCAGGACCCAACAGAAAACCAGGAGAAGATACAGACTACATCCATATTCATTGGAAAGGATCAAGTTTAAGTTCATTTTTATTATGTTGAAAACTGGGAGACAGCTTAAACCTACAGAACAGTGACCTACATATTAAACAAAGTCCTGACTGACTGTTATGTGGGATATTTGTATATTCTTGCAATAATCCAAAACCATACATACTGACAAATACTGTCCAAAATACTGAAAAAAACTTTTTTTTTAAAAAAAGGAGTTGCGTTGGCAAGGTAAAGCTTCAATAAAATAGATGGAGCAGCAGTACATTGTAAGGCCATTGAAAGCTGGGGGCAAATATGAAGTCATTTGATTTCCTGTGCTTAACTATATATCACATATGGAGGAAGATCATATAAATACTCCTTATCTGATAAAATAAAGAAAATCCCTCTGGTTATCTGCTCCAGTTCTTTCTTTGAGTAAAAAAGAGAAAATTGTGATGTTTGTAATCTGGTTCATAAAAGAAATTCACTATAATCCTTCCTCATCTGGATTTATTTCCACAAATACCTCTGCACAGTAATAGGGAATAGTTTATTTTTAGATTTAAACTAACGTGGGGGGGAAAAAAACACAGAAAAACGTGCACCCAGTAGCCGGTTTAGGAAAGGGATTCGAGTTAGCATGCAGTCATTTACAGCACTTAGCCAGAGAGGAGAAAGTGAGTCAGCAGAACTGTGAAAAAACGTGCAAAAATGTCAGCGGCCTGATGCCAAATATGCCCAGTCAAACCAGGAGTAGAATGGAAGGGGGCTCGTTTGTCAGCAGCTGGTAAAAGATCACAAGCCACCCCTGCTGCTACAAGTCGGCGGGATGCAGAACAGAGGGGCTGAAAAAGTTCATTTGCAACCAACGGCTGAGAAACATCCGGATGAATGAGCGTCAGCCGCATGCTTTTAGTTTGCGGAGTTTGTTTTTTTTGCTGATTTTTGTGAATCCACAGCACCGATACGAGGACGTGTGTGAGCTGCAATCTGCGGGCTGTGCTGTGATCAGATTTCTCTGGCACTGTTTGACTCCCCGCTCCTCGCTCGTGTGCTCCGAGCCAGAGATCTGATTCATCATGTAGGGAAGGAACAGAAAGCACATTGCTCAGTCTGACTGCACCATAAGGGAATTGAGTCAGTGTTATTTGACAGAAGGGGATTGTTGCTAAAAGGAATTATGGCTCTGAGGGGTTAGATTTCTGGAGGAATTTAAAGCCTTCGCGGGACGCCGCTCTGCGGCACAGACAGGGGTTTCGCAGGTTTACGGGAACGTCGGAAAACGCACAAGTTTGTGTCCCTACAACCTTGTCCACCCACAAATCTTTGCTGCCTGCCTCGCCGGGGCTCAGTCTTTGAATGAATGATGCATATGTGGAAAACTGTGGGCGGCCGTCAGCTATCAGCCGATGGAAGTTCCCATCAATAAGATAAACGACAGCGAGCGGGCCTGATGGAGGCTGCCGACGTTAAACAGGAGTGAAGGATGACTCTGATTTGATGATAGGATGGGCGATGATGGAGAGACGGGATTGTGTTTAACAATTTTCTTATTAGGGGGCAGAGCCGGTGATTAACAGTAATGGCACAAGAGGGGAAACAACAACAACAACAAAAAAGAGTCCCGCAGCCACTTAAACGCTTCAATTAAGTCCAAATCTTCGAATGTTGGATCTGGAGTGCACCCGGATCTTGCTGGCTGCTGTTTGGCTGGTGTGAGCGGCCTGGGGCCTCTGCATTTGTAAACAGAAAGTGTGTGTTGCTGTCATCGATTGTGTCGGTGCGCGCTGATGTGATTGGAAGAGGCAGCCGCGCCGGAGCAGGGCCCGCTCGGACTTCTCCTCTGGGGCCACGACCAGCTAACAAGAGCTTCTCTGTTAAAGATGATGAGATTAAAGAGGCTTTGAGCTGATCCACTCCTCTGAGCTTTCACTCCTCTGCCTGCCTCAACTTATCACACATTACTGACCCTCCCTGCTATGAAAGGCAGAGGAAGCCGTATGGTCAGAGGAACCTTAGTGGTGCTTTAAATATTTACACACCTGAGTAATGACATGTTCAGGGAAGTGTGTTATCTTATGCGGGCTCACACAAAAGACATGATACTTCTCCGGATGACTTAATGGAATTATGTTATTTGAGACGTAGCACGCCATCATACCATAAAACGCGATGGTTTTTTCCAATGCAATCAGCTCAACAAGACCATTTTCTTCCAACCTGTTATCTCCGTTCTCCCGTGTCAGAAAGAATTGTGAGAATAGTCTGCACAGTAGCAATCTAGTGCCACCTCCCTCCAAATGACTCCCTACAAAATGACCAAAAGCACTTGATCGCCTAGCAACATTAAGGCTGCAAAGTCTAAACTCAGAAAACACCTGAGTGTATGAGCATAAAATCCTCCACCTGGTAAGCTAGAAACAAAATGAGATGGTGGTGATGTGGAAAGCAGGCAGAAATACTTGATTTCCCTTTTTGTGTGGAGTCATTTCTTCAAAAATTAGCCATTTGAAGCTTATTCTTATCAATGCAAATAATATAAAAGAGACCAGATATCTGTATGTAACCTGGTCTGAAGGAGTTAATCCACATGAAGTGTGAACTTGATAAGGAAACCCTCTTTAACAAAAAGATAACTGGCTTCCCTCTTAGTGGAAAAGCCATTACAGATTAAATAACCTTAATCGTGGGGGAAACAGGGCCCAGTAGCTCATCTAAGAGATTTGAACTTGTCTGCTAATCTACTCTGAAGCTAATCTGAAGACTTCTGGAGCAGCCCAGCAGAGCTGCTGACTCATCACACAGCACCGCCTCCACAAAGGAGTTAAAACAATCAAATCTGCTGTGAGAAGGGGAAAAAAAAAACTGTCTTAGATTCGGGCCAAACGTTCGAGCTGAATGTGCTCTTCTGCCCTGTTGCTGTCATTGTAATGTAGATTGAAGAATAGACTTCACTCACAAGGGTTTCATGCTGTTATTTTTTAATCAAACTATACAGAATGGACAGTCCTAGCAGCATTATTGCTGACTGCGAACTTTATTGAACTCAAGTCCATTACAGGTGCCAAACCCCAGTTCTCTCTCCAATCTGTGTCGCACTGAAATCGGTCCCCCTGGTAACGTTACACGTACCAAACGATGGGCTTGTCACAGAGAAACAAAACAAACTGGAAACAATGGGTAATAATATAGAATTATGGAATTAATATTCTAAGTACTGATTGAATAACAAAAAAATTAGGAAACCAAGCTTCAGCAGAGTGCCCTCTAACTCACTCACACAACTGGCGCTTCTCGATTAATAAGCCGTTTAATATGCATGCAAGATACGTGCGCAAACTCTTGCGCCTTTGCCGTGTGGCAGAGGAGAGACAAAGCCATCTGTCCTGTCATTAACAGGAGGCACAGAGATTATATTTTGTGGTGGAGAAAAGCCTGTCTGCTCTGCCCTGTCCTGCTCTATATAAAACACTGAGGCTGATCCACTGCCACACATTGTAACAGCTTAGCAGCTATGTGTCTACACACAAATACACACCACGCCGAAAACACATCCATGCATGACAATGGAGAGCATTAGTTTAGTTTTCTGCCTCGGCACTAGGTCTGTCTTTTGGAGACGGCTAAAAAGGAGCCACAGTTAGGGTGTGATTCACACAAATATTAATGTTTATGTGGAATATTGTTTAAAAAGCTTGATTGCAGTTGCTTTGTGAGTTCTGTTGTGTTAAATACTGTTGATTTGTATTTAGTTCACTGCCCATATGGCTTGCTTTTCAAGAACAAGACGATAAATGGCTGAAAAAGCAATGAATGGTTTGTGGACAGGAATGTTTCCTTAACCTTAAGCAACGAAACCAACTATAAATACACAATCAGTGTGTCTGAAAAGGACACAGAAGCTGTCAGATTGGATGCAGACTACGTTCTAAATTAATAATGGCCACAGCATTGAGACTAACGGGACATTTTTGCCATCACATTCCAACAGATTCAGCCCAAAAAAACATAGAAAACATGCGATCGTGTACAAATCAAGAGCAAAAAATGAAATATTTTGTTTCTGCAGGATGGCTTCTCACTCCACGGAGCAGCACAGAAGACTTGTGTCTCAGTGAAAAGGCTCCTCTGTTTAAGGGGGGTTTGCCCCCCCAGCCCCCCCACAGAGGGGGCTCTTTACTGGCTCTCTCCAGACTCGTGTCAACATTAGGGAAACAGCTGGTCGGCAGAGAGGACGAGCCTCTGAACTACAAGCTTAATTTAGCATTTCAGACTTCAGTAGCTCCTGAGACATTTTGAAGGTGAAGCCTTGAAAATGCCTCTATGCAGGAGGTCTCTGTGTGCTTAGTGTGTGTTAAACATCTGGGAGACAGTAAATCGTTGTGAGAGGAAGCAGCTCTGAGTCCATCCAGTGCGTGAAATAATCAGCACAAATAACCACCTCCGCCCACCATCCCTCTTTATCCACCCTGTCATTTCAGGAACGCTCCTCCCAGCTTTTCCCTGGACCAGCTTTCTTTTTTTTTTGTTAAAGTAAGTATTTATGTTCTAAAACTGGGGGACGCCTTGTCATTACAAGGCCTCATATAGTAACGAGGATGGTTCCACCCATGACTCCCACACCCCTTTACCTCCCTCTATCATCAAGTCCACCACCTTTGCGGCCTTGCCTAAATGTAAAGCTTTGCTATAGACTTAAAGTTCTGTGCATTCTTCGACTGTTCCGCATAAATCCATCACTATTCATTCGAGTTCCCACAAAATCCAACTGAACATTAGACGCCCAACATGCAGCTTCCTGCCTGGTTTCCCCCGGGCAGCAATAAGGCTCTCAAAGTAAATTAAATATTAGCATCCATCTCTCTGGATTTGTGTTAAGAATGCTAAACCTTTGTGTCACCGGGTTTGATCGTGATGGTGCGTAGCGTGTGGCTCTTCAACTGTTTTTCACAAGGCAGAGCCCCTGTTCCTCATATTAAAACAGTTTAGATATGAGGCTGGTGCCTTTAACACTATCTCTAGCTTAGTGAGCACCCGTGTTGATGTGTTTTATTTACATCCCTCACTACCATTAGCTGCCTGATGCTAGTGCTGTAGCATTAGCAGCCCAACACTTCTCTCCAGCGCTAGCTGCTCGTTGTAAACGATAAAGCTGTTTGTAACACTTCAGAAAACTGAAAAAGATACAGTTACATAACTTGGCTAGTTGTCATTTGCTCACTTTTCTATGGGCTTGCTTTTTTTCTAATTATTTTTTGAGACAGAACAGCTGTAATGAAAAAGCTGAAGAAGCTACTTGAACTTTGACCTTAGTTTTAATTTACTTAAAACTAAAATGTATGAGTCTAAATTCTCTTTCTTTCCATGGATTAGAGTTGCAGCTCCCACAATCTCACTTTACATTTAGTCTACACACATTTACACTAATGATAATCTAATTATATCAGAAAAGTGTATGTAAAATTGATCTAAGAAACCAGAAGTATACAGGGAGGCTCTTCTAAATTTATATGTGCATAATTTTATTATTTTCTTAGGAAAATGTGATCAATCTACTCTCTTTTTTCTGATTACAAATTTGGAAAGCTACACATGACAGAAAGATGGTTTAAGTGCACAGATTGAGGAAAGTGCAGAGTGGGAGGGTGATGGAAGGATGGACTGATGTGAGGAGGGGAGTCAGAGGAGGCCTGGGAGGAGTTGCAGTTGTCAAGGGAGGAGGTGGAGGTAAAATTAGTGTGTAATTACTCTCTCAAATTAGAGGGAGGACAGCACTGTCGACCTCCCGCTGGTGCCTGATGTCTGTACCAGCATCCCTCCTCCACTCCTCTGACTTTAATGCCTGACCGGGAGTTTGCTAAATCTGGCCGTGGACCCGACTAAGTAGACATCTGCATCTCAAAGAAAGCAGGTCTCTTTCAGAGGGACTAACTACAAGGTCTTGTGGCAATGGGTCATGACAGTCCTTAAAGATCCACAATGAGCTGGAGCACGGAAAGAAAAGACGAGGACGTAGAGTTAAAGAATGATCAACTAACCGAAACACAAAAAAACAGAATTCTCATTAAAATCAAAACTGAAAGAGACCTTGAAATTGAAAAAACCAACAGAAAATAAACCAAAAATCTACAGCTCATGACAATGTCATGCAGATTTAGTTTCTCTTCTCTGTAGCTGCACAAAAGCTGGAATGATTCATAGTTTTTTTGCTGTTTTTTAAGAAACCCACAAATAGACTTCTCACATCTGCTCCACTCATACTTTTTCATTTGAATATTTTTTCTACGTTTCTGTCGCATCTGCAGTGATGCTCACTGACAACTGTCCCCGGCCACCTCAGCACGGGGCATAAATGCACATAAAGGTGCTGCTGGCGTATTCTCCTTCAGGGCACATTTCACAATATTACACTTTCAAATTTGTCTCTCACTGTACGTTAGCCGAGCAACAATACAGCGAAAACTGGGAAGACGGGCCGGGCATGCTGAGTCAGTGAAGGGGAAAGTCATCTTTTTTCCCTCTGTGGTGGAGTCTGTGCTGCTATGTTTTCTCTCCTCAGTTCCTGCCAAACTGCATATTTGAGCTGAACAAATATTTCTTAAAAAGTAGAGTCTCTGTGGGGGCGGAACAAAATGTCTTGTTGGTTAATTAGAGCACTGAGCAAAGCCGAAGGACCTTAGCTCGTGTTTGGCTGAAAAGCCCATTAGTAGGAAGGAATGTGTGGAGAAAAAAAGAAGAAGAAATGTGTTTTTTTGGAAGAAACACCAAGTCTTTCATGATGCAGTTGGTACTTGTTGTTGCCTGAGCCTGCCACGCAATCAGAGTGTTCATCACATAGTGTTTGATGAGCAGAGTTCAAGAAACCGCCTTAAAAAAGTAATTTGTCCCTACAGATTCTCTCTTATGATTGTCCCTTGCTTCTGTCTGAGCATGCTCGCGATTTACTACCACTTTTCTGTTTTGTTTTATCATGCATTATACTGCTGGAAATTAAATAGGAGCAATACAATCTACCTTCCACTGACTGCCAACGTCCTCTTTGTCAGACCATTCTGTGTACTAAAACCCACACAGGTCCTTTCTGAAATCCTCAGACTAGTTCACCTAACACCAACAACCATGTTCATCCATCCATCCACCATCTATACCCACTTACTCCACCTCCGGCGTGCCATGTTCACAGTCCCTTTAATCCCCCGTTTTTCACAGATCTGATGCTTGGTCTGAACAGTCTAGATGCATAATTGCACTGAGCTGCCGCCGTGTGATTGGCTGATTGGATGTTTGTGTTAACAATCAACTATGATTGTTTCTAATAAAGGGCCTGGCGACCGGTTGCGTGCGTGTAACAGTTTGTGTTGAAGGCTGTCACCCAATGTGAGCCCTCGGCTGCAGAAAACAAAAGGCTACAACAGGAAACTGACAGAACAAATGCTGAATTAGGCTAATTTATTAGTCTCAATTTGTATGCCGGCACATACCAGGCTCAACTCCCCGTGTGCTGGGAGTGCGCTCACATGACACATACGTACACATCTGAACCACCAAACATTCGAACATTTTAATCCAGTGCAGCACCATTCAATCATCATTATCCCCCTCGCAGCCTTCTGCACTCCAATCAACTCCCCAGCTGTCTAACATGCATTAATATCCCAGTAATGGTGTTCCACATCTTCACTCAACCCTTTCAAGTTAGCATCAGGACCAGAGTTATTGTTAATTATTCCTTGATATTTCAATAATCATGAGCGATGCTGAGATTACTTTCAGATTATATAACAACAGGAGAGCGGAGGCTTTAATGCTGGTGGGAGGTGGAGGAGGGGAGACAATGGACGGGATTAATGCTCCAGAGAAAACAGGCATGTGCTGCACGGTGGAAACTAGAACTCCAAAAGGTTGGCCCACTGACCTGTGCATAAACTGCATTTAGTCTGCAGCCAGCTTTGCCTCTTACTGGACGTCTGTTAGAGGTGTGACTGTTTGACGGTACCACGATTTAGCTTTACTCTCAGTCATTTGCCAGGATTTTTGTGTTTAAATTAAGCCACTTTGGTCATGTGACCCTTGTAACTCTACTGGTCTGTAGGTTCTTAGCTATACTATTGGAACTACCACCAATTTGGTGATTTATGTTTCCCTGTTTGAGATCTAAGATATTCTTTGAGTGTATTTGCTAAGCTAAGCTTGCAGCGTTGCTTGTGGCTGATATTAGTTTGCAGCCAACGTGGTTCCCTCATATTTATAGCAGAAATTAGGAGAGCTAAAGATTATTCTAAAAACCAACAAAAGCAGAAATGCCATATTACAAAGCTTGAACTAAAAATAAACAACAAAGAAACAGAGAAATACCTGACACTGGAAAAGACTTGCAGAAACAATGAAGGTTGGGTAACAGACAACATTGAGATAGTGACCAGGGAAAACAAAAGTATGAAGAAAGGATTTTACAAACTGTCCCCACAAGCTTTGCTTCAAAACTTCCAGCCAATTTCGAACCCCTCTAGCTTTGTCTCCTCAAATCCAATTATATGTGGCATCTACCAGTATCTTAGCTTTCTTGTTTGAGGATGAGTTCCAATGATGCTCCAAAAGTGTCGTCTCACACAATCATGATTAACCTGGTATCAATGAAGGCATAAAAATCTAAAAGGACTCCAGCCATTCTTGCAGCCTCACTCTCCATCAGTAGGCCGGCTGCCATATCCGAGTAACTTTACTGAGATTCAAAAAGAGCAATGGCAGCAACTCAGTAAAAGATTAAATGAATCAAAAGACATATTCTGAAAAGCATGGGATCAAATCAAATAGAAGGAAGATAAAGAAAGTTTTTTCACTAATTGATTTGACGTGTGTGCCACGAAAAGGGGAAAAAAACATAAATACAGAAGTGCTCAGTAAATGAAAATTAATGTGCTTCCCCTTTCAAAAACTGACTGACTCATGCCAAAAACCCAAGCCTGACATCCAGCTGTGCACATGGGAGACAGGCAGCAACAACAGCTTTTGGACAAAGTGGCATTTTGGCTCCGACTGAATCATTTTCAGTTACAAAAAAACAAAAAGCACACATTAAATTTGAAAAAAGAGCTGTCACATTGGCGTGAAAAACCCCTTCCTGTTGGGAGTTTGTGGGGGGAAAAAAGTAACTTCCCAGAGTCGATTTTGTTCAAAAGCATATTGAATAAGTAAAGATGGCCAATATGCATTTGCTTCACTGCTTCCTCATAAAAGAAAAACTACATGTATTGTGACCAATAGGCAAAAAAACGTTATTTTTCTCTCCTTAATTATAATAAATCCAGGCAGTAGTTGCCACCTACATGTGATTGTGAGCCATTCTAGGTATTCAAATTCATCTGTTATTTGCAAGTTAAAAGTGGTCACGTGTGAAACCTGATGCTTCCACCCTTTGGGAACAGCGTAAACAAAGCTTTTGTGGAACTGATCGTGGCCAGTGTTTGGATTTGCTGCCCTGAATCAAAGTGTTTGGCTCACAAGTCAAACAGAGGAGTGTTTACCCTTCATTGACGCATTTATCATATCTAAAATACAGATCTCTGAAGCTTACTGCATCACTGCGGCCTAAACTTTGTTTAAAAAGGATGGCTGTACATTCAAATTTCCTTTGTTAAATAAAAAAAACATGCTTAATGTGTCATATCTATGTTTTGCCATGCTCAGTTAGCCTCAGTGAGCTACATTTGGTCTTCTTCTATGGTTTGAAATAGTGGGTGTCAGCCTCCATTATAGGCATCATCACCCCCCACTGCTTTTGATTTAGAATAGACGGCATAACGTTCAAATAATTTACTATTTTGTTTTTGTTTTGTTGTTTTGTTTCGGGTCGGGACCCACCATTTGGGAAACTCTGCTTTAAAGCTGAAGTCATGAGGAGGGCAAGCCGACAGGCGCGTCAGAGGTCCGTCATTACCGGTAATCCCGTGTTCTTGTTACCGGCAGTAGTAGTAGTAAATGTAAATCATTGCATATTTATGAGAAATGCTGGCCTGATGAGCAAAGGTGATGCTGTCGGCCGGTCATCATGCAATCCAAACAGGATGGATTTCCGGGCCTAAGTGGTCAATAAAGCCTCACTCTTAGCTACCTGTGACAATGCCATGAAGCTTTCTGCCTCACTATTCCTCTTCAGGTTGTTTGTTCAGACCCAAACCTCAGACCTTGGTTAGCGCCATGTGAACAGAAAGCTCATTCTCAACCTCCTACATATCTGATTTTAATAACATATGAACACTGTAGTGCTCCATGGAGAATGGGGGACGCTGTTCTCGTCTCAGGCGCTCCAGCAGAGTTAATTCTGTCATGTTATTCTGTTTCTGTGGGGGGTCATTTTGGTGGGACGATGAAAGAGTGGCTTTTTAAAATAAAGAGGAACTACAAAGGTTTGAAGGTTACCAAAATGTTACAGTATCCCAACGTATCATTAGCAAACATAGAGATCCTCCTCGGCCTTTTTTCCCTCTCAGCAGAAACCTGAAATCAGCCTGACCACGAACACAGCCCAGAGTACACCACGGAGTTCTGTCCCGCGCCAGCCGGCTGCCGCTTCGGCTTCTTTAAATCTGCGGGCCAGCAGGTCTGTCATTATGTGAGCAGGGCTTTGGGTGTGTCGAAGAGGCAGCCAGCCAGAAACTAAAAACCAGGCCAGGGCACTGGAAACATCTGTCCCCCTCCTCTGAGAGTGTGATCGCACCGCCCCCTGCTGGAAGTGACCGAGGCACCAGTGAGCCATTCCGCTCTGTGGGAAGAGTCTGTGTGAGCCGTTTTAATAACCAACAAAAGGACACAATGAGCAAAAGGCAGCCAGCATCCAGAGATCTTTTTATCTGTGGAACCCGATATCAA
>JABUIW010000069.1:2862966-2892029 GCA_013363375.1 Menidia beryllina | reverse complement strand
CCCCCCGGTGCTCAGACACACCACTACAAACTACCAAAGTGGGATAAAAGTGACTCAGCTGATAGCCCTTTAGGCTGCGGCCAGGTCCGCCTGTGAGAGCCGGGGCACCTGTGATTTTTTAAGGGAGAAAGTTTTTTTTTTTTTGTTAAGGTGGCTGGGGTTTGCCCTACATTCCGAGCTTGGAGCCCAAATGGCGCCAAAAAAGCCCCGCCTCTTACAGGCCGCCTCGGGGACGCGCACGCCTCAGCAAATGGAAGCTACGTCCCTTGTTAAAGAGGACTGAAGGTTTCTGAGTTGGACGCTGAAGACAGGAAGGTGTGACGTGGTGCTACCTGAATAACGTACATTATTGTGTCTAAAATCCAGCAGGCGCCGCATGGGATCCATACCAGAGTGCTCCGGGGCTCCAGCAGACACCAGTACACCGCCTTTCTCATCTAAATCTATCTTTCACACGCACTAAAAGCACTAAACAGGTGGGAACATGGCACATTAAAACACCGGGTGACCACACAGCGATGGATTCCTTCTCGTTTTCTTTGGCGCCGTTCGGTCACAGAACCCAGCCCACGCAGCCTCCCTCTGAGGGAGAGACTCAGCCTGTGGGGGGAACTCGTGCATTAGCTTTGGCATATCCGCGCTGAGAGGCCGGGCGCAGTAAGGGAACCTCTGGGTAGATGGTTCGGGCCCAGTCCTGTCTCGGTTCCCCTCGCTCCGGTTTTGGTTTGGTTGGGGTCAGATTGTGATTGTCAGGTCAGAGACCACAAAGAGCCGACTATAGACAGAACCGCATGCAAGCCGTGCAGCTACAGGCTGATGGAAACATCTCTGGGATGTCTACTCAGACTAAAACGCCCTAAGACTACAATCACATTCACATGCAAACACGTGTTAACAGATACTTCTATGCTAGATCAACGGGGTACACGGGCTCAGAAACACGACGTGACACACAGCGCTTAAAGCTGCACCGGGGATGTTTGTACCGTTGCGCTCCAGGTGGCATTTCTACCAGGAAAACTGGGCTTCCAGAAGCATCTGATGTCTCGCTCAGCAGACTGGTCGGTGTCTGCTGTTTTAATGCGACGTTGATTGATTTGTGTTATTAGTCTCGTCACAGGCTAAGAAATGCTTGAACAAACCAATGCAGAGCACATGGAGGCTTTTTAAGCCTAACACACCAACATCAGGCCATTTTCAGCCCTGCCTTAGTGATTATACACTTTTCGCTATCTGAAACACTTTCATATATAAACGTTTATAGACATGCTAGAATTAATAGGTTTCTTAAAAAAAAACAAGCTCAAAAGTAGTGAAAAACATGTAATACTAGGGATATATATGTTGAAGATATTTATGCATCCATTTCTGCACGTGTCTATGTTTTAGTTTAAGGCTCCTGTAACAGTTTACTCCTCCAGATTGTCTTCCTCCGCAAAGTAAAGATTAACGCGACACTGGAGCCATGTCCGCATGGCAATGAAATCTGATGCTCCCCGGTGGTGTAGGGGATCAGGGTCAGAGCGAATATGAATGTGTGCTGTCTGATTTCCTGTTTACAGTATCTCAGACGGCGTCCAAGACACATTAAACACACAAAGGGAGGATTTATGATGCCACAGAGGTGGAGCTTTGCATGTACTAAGAAGGTTAGAGAACACAGAGAATATTTCATTATCGCTCTTGTTACGTAAAACCGACCCGGGTGCAGTTTTAAAAGAGTGCGCCGTCCTTCTAACTACGCACTAATGAAAGCAACCGGGTCTTCTCTAAAAGCTACTGATGGACTCGACTGTGATGAAGGCGGCGTTCTGCTGTCTGCTGGAATCACCGTGGTCACTTTTCGCTTTTGTCAGGAGAAAACTGCTCCCACAAAGATCACACAGAGAGATGCTCACAATTTCCCACCCCAGAAAACATACCAAAAAAAATAAGAAACAAATCTAAACACATGCACATGCGTAACACTTTCTGTGTTCTCCCCGTTTGGCACCCCCCCCCGAGAAGCTCCGCTTTCCCCTTCCCTGTCTGAGGTTTCCGCCTTCACGTGGGATGTGAACAGCAACTGTTTTACTGCCCACAAGGTGTGTGTGTGTGTGTGTCTGTGAGTGTGTTTATCTTTTTATTGGGGGGGTGAAAGAAAGGGCGCAGGCAAAAAAAAAACAACTGAGGAGACACTTCGCAAACACAAGGATGACACCTCAGGAACTAAACCGAATCTTCTAGGTGTTGGGCCTACGGGGGCCGAGGCGGAGGTTTAGAGGTGAGGATGTTAGTGACAATACGTATGGTATCTTACAGCGATGGAGGGAGGATGGCAGGCTAATGCTGCTCTTCCCCTGTGCCCCTCCCCCCTCCCCTGTTTTTCTCCCCGGCTCCTCAGCACGACACCTCCATGGTCTGGGTGACCGTGCCCACCCCCTCGTTGCCTTCGGAGTTGGTGCAGGCCCGCGAGCGGTTCCCCTCCATGGAGCCGGCGCTGGTCAGGGAGGCCGTCCTGGAGCGAGCCAGGCGGGTCATGCTGGCGGAGGGCACTTCGAGGAGGGGGGCAAAAACAGGAGTCAGCCAGCAGTTTGTTGCTCAGTAATCGTGTATTCACTTGATGTCTAGGGGGGGGGATGGAGGGAGCACATGCTAATGTGGATAACTGGAGAATATCCCTCTCTGCAGCCGGTGAGGAAAAAAGGCAGCCGAACGGGTCAAAGGACACCCGTGAAGTGGTTTTAGGTTGTTATTGAAAGCTGCTAAAGTGTCTGCACAGAGATGTTCGTTAAGATATTGCAAATTTTCCAGCGGTGATCGGTTTCTGAGACAATTCTGGTCTTCTTTGATATGCCTCATGACCCCCATAAAGATTAAAAACTCTAACCACAGAGGAGTTTGATTGGTTTCTGATTGGTTGTAGCTGTGACATAATTTGACCCTTGATTCTGTCGCCATGGGTTTAACTTTGAAATCAGGTGCAAATTGTGAAATATGATTATGTGCCCCATAAAGGGTCAAAAATGTATTTCTAGGTCAGTTTAGTTCATATCAAAGCATCATTAAAGGCCCTGATAAACCAAACCAAACAAAAATGGTCATTTTGTCCTTGTAACTTTGTCTTTGCAAGTATTGATTTTGAATCAAATACGTTCAGTTTAATGCCCCCCTTTTAGAAGAGATATTTATAAATTGTGGAAACTTGATCCACAGCAAAAGCTTCACACAGAAGATGCACCCTTAAACTGGTAAGTTTATGGATTTTCATAAGGTTGTTTAAAGATTTGTGATGTGCCGTCAGCTTAGGGCTTAGCTCAAAGATAGCAGAACGCCATGCACAGAGCAGTGCTGGTTAATGTAATGGTGAAGAGATGGGGGGTAAGGAGGAGGTGTGGGGACAGCATATATTTTTCCTCTGGAGGAAAAAAAATGTGTTGATAAAAGAACGGTGGGGTTCAATGCTCCCGAGAAAAAAAGGCATAAAGCACCAGAGATGAGAGCGAAAGTAAAACGTCACAGCCCAAAAGTATCATTAGAAAACAAAGAAATGGACCAAAAATTAATGAGAAGGAAATTTTCAAACGCCATCAAACGGGGCAGGAGAGAGAGGTCAGAGGTGAACAGGGAGGGGAAGTACCTGGCCCTCCACTCAACCTCCGATCCTTCACATAAGCGACTGAGAGAACGGGGCAAGGAAGACAGAGGGCAGAATTAACACAGTCCACGTCCCTCTGCTTTAAACACATCACTCATTCACGCCTGCGGTAGAAATGGCCGCCCTCATTCATCATCATCATCATCATTCAGTCTGCTAGCACGGGCAGACGCCCGCGCTTGTACTTACTGTAGCCCATCCCCTGCAGGAAGTATTTAAAAGCTTCGGTCAGCTTGCCGGGCTGCAAGACAACAAGTTTTTCATCACTCACTTTGCACGTGATGCGTTCAAGGTCTGCCTGGCCTTTCTGTCTCCGCGGTCGGTTACCTGCGTGAGCTGAGGGAGTCCGCCAGAGTCGGCCATCTGTAATGAGAGATCAGCAGTTAGCAGGAGGGCCATAGTTTCTTTGTCTTTGAATGGCCATGTTGTGTTTGATTTGATTTTGTTTCCATGTCATGTGGTCATTTTATTGCCGGGGTTGTTGTGAGAATAGCTTGTCATGAATCGGCTGGCTTTAAGCTTTAACTGAGCGGTGGCTGCAGGTGGAGTTACCTTCAGGAAGGTGGTGTTGGTGGGGTCCAACTTGGAGTTGCACTCGACCTAAGAGACAGAAACAAAAACAGAATTTTCGAATGAGTTTTCTTGAAGCTGTCCAGCTCAGTTTTCTTTCCTGTCGGCTCCTGTCTGCATTTTGAATCCTTCGCCTTCACTACAACACTACCAAAGTTACTTTTCATTGCCGTTATCAACAGTCGTCGCCAACGGCGACTCCAGTGAGCCGGACGACTTCAGTGGGTGACTCAGAGTCCCTGAAATGAACCGAAGAGTGAACTCGGAGGGGCTGTTGTTCAAGCCGCTGACCCAGATGCGGCGGCGTGCTGCAGAGCTGACTCACTCCAGCTGGGCCAGACTCCGCCGCAGTGGACACATGTGTGCAGCTGTAATGCATGAGTGTTCAGATGACAGACGCACAGAGAGGCAGCGTCACGCACATGAGAGCGTTTGGCTTCTGTGCTGCATTTAATGTTTAATCTTCCACACATGGCTAAATGACCCAGTTTGAAGCCGCTAAAGAAGTGGAAGCACACGGATAGGATGCGGGGGATGTGTGCGTCCGAGCACAGAATGAAGAGACTTTCTGTCTGATAACAACTGTGCAAATTCGGAACAAAAAGGTTGCAAAAGAGATCCAGGAAATGAAATACGAGGGACTGAACTCGTCGTCTCCGCGTTTGAAATGAAGCCAAGCGGAGTCGCTATGGATGTGAAATACCGACATGACCTCCATCTGTCATGTTGAATAAGACGGCCTCGGTTCCATCCCTCCATCTCTCTCACTTTCATTCCAGCCTCCCTCCTCGCCCGCCTCCATCTGACAGAGAAGCGATGCGATTTGACTTTGAGCGTGCGGCAGATTAACCGGAGCGGAAACCCGCATTTCTGGGCGACTTCTGATGAGAAAAAAGCCCAGAGATCCAGAGAGGCCATCTGTCCCCCAGAGGACACACGCACAGACACACACCTGTAGAACCTAACACAAGCATCCCATGAGGACACACACACGGAGGAAGGGGGGTGGCAGAGTCAGAAGGGACTAGTCCTCTGCTAACTGACCTGTGTCTGTTCACCGGAGGAAGAACAAACTGAGGGTGGAGAAGCGGGGGAAGAAGAGGTCGAGGGAGGAGGACCAAAAGAAAAAGCTCAGAGTTCATCCTCCTGAAAACCTTCTCCAGGCATCTCGCTCTCCTTTGTTTCCACAACTCCTGCATTCTTTCCTTTTTCATACTATTGTTCTTCTTCTCCCTTTTTCCTGCAGTCATTACTTTATTACTTTTGGTTTCCTAACAAATGATTTCCTCCACACACCCGTGAGACTTCACTATGATGGTGTTAATGTTGCATAGTGTGGTGTGACCTGTGCCTGCAGAAAGGGGAAGTTTGAGGCTGGACTCACCACTCCCTCCTCAGCAGGGGCGTTGTCTCCCACCACCAGCATGACGGGACACCTGCACAGCAAAATTGTAGAAAATGTACATTTGTAAAATTTTCTTTTGTATGCTCAGGGAAATACGTTTGAATTAACCAAATTTATATATATATATATATACACCGTATGTATTTCAATTTTCGACTTTTAGCATATTATTGTTTTGGGGAGGGGGGCATTTTTTCTTTTTCTGAGCTTTTTTAAAGCTTAAGGTTTAGGTGGTAAATCAGGAATTCTACATGGTCCCTTCTTGAGGCGGTGTCTGAAACATGGCCGCCATCTTGAAAGCCGCCATGTTGGATCAAGGGCAAGTTTTTTCCAATGGGAAGGTGGTCATGGAGCATGTCAAAGAAGATAAGAATTATCTCTGAAATCGATTGTCGCAGTCAGATTTGCAATATCTATTGTGGTCCAAAAGTTATCAGGGCGACCTTTGCCTACTTGATATGCTCAGTGTCCTGTACCTGTAGCTGTCAAATAGACACTGAAGACAATGGTTGCCAGAAAATCTGTAACGTTCATGTAATTTTGATCTGTCTGTGGCTGATTCACACTGAGCCGGTCGGGTTGTTTGCTCATAGCTGTTGCCGAGGACTCACTTCAGGGTCTTGGCGTTGAGCACCGTCCCACTGCGGTTCATCTCCAGGTCCCTCCGGCTGAAAGAGACAAAGTTGAACAATAGAGTATGCATTGGATATATTATGTAGGTTTTAATGGGAACAGGATCTTTAGTCTTCAGGAAATGACCCTGAGATGATGGAAAACGGGACGTGGAGTCACCTGTTGTACATGTTCCAGAAGAGCTGCAGGTTGAAGTGGTTGACCGTGTTGTTGATCTGTTGCCGGTAGCCCTGCACCAGCTCTGTGTTGCTCATCAGTTCCTCCTGCACACAAACAAGAAACATAAGCTGGGAGATGACACACATATTTAGTCCTGAACCGCTAAGGATGTAAAAAGATCATCTTAAAATAATGGTTACTAGTACGTACTTAATCTTTAAAAAGTACCTTTTTTTGCCCTTTATACTTAGAGTTTTAACCCTACGTGTAAATAACTTTACACAAAGAGATTATCTCTACAAAATATCCTGTTCTGAAAAAATATTTTTGTGGGAAAATGTTTCGCTGTTTCACTCTGGCTGGTGTATTTTTTCTTTGGGAGAATATAGGAAAAACTAAAGTAAGAAGGTCATTTGCTTTGGACTTAAGATTACCTGACTGAAAAGATGTGGCAGCACAACATCTGGGATGGTGCTGGTCAGACCGGACAGCTGGGGAGACAGCAGAGGGAGAACATAAACAGCAGGTCTGGGAGAAGAGGAAAAGTGTGCAGCTCTGGACACGCACCTTAGTGGCAGCCCAGTCGATCCATCCCTTGCCGTTTGGGTCGATGTTGAGCAGAACCAAACCCTCCACCAGGTCAGGGAAAATCAGCTGAGGCCAAAGGAGACAAAGGAAGAAAGAAACGAAAGCTGATGACTAATAACCCAATGATACAGATATGTGAAATTAGATGTCTATAGGTTAGATATGTTTTGATAGACAGTCAAAATCTGAATTTGTCTGGTTTTGTATGTAACATCTCCTAAAAAACACAAGACTTTATATCTGATCTGATATCTTTTGAGGCATTAAAATGAAATTATTACAGTTTAAACACACGAAAGTATGTGAATATATTAAGTGAATTAGATGGTCAGGTGTCAGACTTACAGCAAACTTGGCCAGGATATAAGCTCCAGCTCCAACTCCGATCCCAACGATGCTCTTGAATCTGGATCAAAGAATCAAACCGTTAGATGTATTTCTATTTGATGAATTGTGATAATTCCCCAGAATCGGAGTGTAAATGCAGACGGCTACCCAGATGGAAACTCAGCTGTTCCTTCAGGTGCTGTAATCAGGCTGCTATTCTACTGAAATCTGAACAATTCCCCACGATCCTACACAGGCGTCCAAAATGTTTCACTCTTTATGATACAAAGTATTTTTACTCATCGTTGTAGGATAAATGTACTGTATTTTGTGATCATTTTGAATTGATTGTGAGGCACAGGTTAAACACATGATCGCTTTGATACTCATGCGTGTGCAGCACTGACCCAAAGTGCTGCACCACAGTGGGCAGCATGCCGGCCAGCTGGTCCATGGTCGGGTACTGGTAGCTGTAAAGAGAGAAGACACCACACGTTACTTCAAATCAAAAACTGTTTCCCAGGTTTGTGCAATTAAATGACTTTTTTTTATAATGCTATTTATAATGAACATTTTAAAGCAAACATGTAAATTCCATGTGAAGCCTTCGACAGATAGAAACAAAACTGACTAAAATCACATGTTGACCTTGGCTTTTAGGAGGCAAAAATATGTAATGATAACGGCTAAACAATTGAGTAAAACTATAAAAGAATAATCACCCAAAAAATCCGGCTTTTTATCATGAATGACTTGGTTATAGTTGGTTATAGTTGCGGAATAAGCCAGTAATAAAATGAAACCCAAAGGAAAACAAGTTTTTCACCCCTCAATTAAATTATGTATATGGCTTAATTGCATTGCATGTTTTACAATGAACGTGTCATCATTTATTCCTGGTCGGTTTTCATACCCTTGTGGTAACTGTGAGGCTCCGATCTGCTGCCCCGGGGCATCAACGTGACACACCACAAAGTGCTTGGTGATCTCCTGCATGTCCTCATTATTGAAGAAAGTGTTGAAGCACAGCTTGTCTGGAGAGGGGGAAGAAAAAAGGACAGGTAGCATGGAGCGAGAGGAGCAGAGGAACGTGACCACATTAGATATGCACCGCACTCAGCGGGGGGCCTGAAGGTGGCCATCTGTCCAGCTGATCCTGTGCCAGCACCGGAGTGGCAAAGACGCCTCCCGACGCATCTGACATGCAGCCCTCACCTTCACTTATGAAGGTGAGGGCTTCGGAACGAGCCACTTTATAAATCACTCTGCATTTGATTTTGCATAGTATCAGCCTGTATGAGCTGCCTCATACAATCAGGAGATAAAATAAAGAGGTCACTGGACACTGTTGTGATTAAAACAGTTTTTCTGGAGCCATTTTTTAGACTTTTGAAGTTTCTTGGGATGTCAGATACAGTTATCTGATTGGATTTGTTTGGATTTTGAACACTTGCAGCTCATTTTCATTCATTCGTTAAAATACCAGCCAGTAACCGGGATGTCGAATCTTGTTCCCGTTTGTCTTGTTCTTTTGTAAATACAAAGATTTGTAATAATGAAGTTTCCCTGTGCCTGAAGAAAAACGCTGGGTAAAGGGAAATATGTCCTGTTTGAACCAGGAAGGGTCATCCTCTCATTCAGAGTCAAGTTTACACAACACAGATAACATTTTTGATCTTGAAAAAAACATCACCATCACCGGGGCTCTTCCTGAGCTTCCCTGAGCTTATTATCTGTATTCAAGAGCTGTATGAAGAAATCAAAGGTGTCACTTCAAAAAAATTGAGAATAATAACTGTAACTATAGACCTTGACTCAGATTGGGGTTAAAATTCCCATTTGGCTCATTTTTGCTCACAGGAATGGATACTAAAACTGTGTAAATATCTCTTTAGCTCGTACTGGCAAAACAAAACTGATTTGTTTTGAGAGTGACTCACTGAGGATTACGATCAAACCCACAGCTCTGTGGCTCTCTTCCTCGAAGCGCAATGGAAATCATTACACTCTAAAATAGCCTCATCTATAATGTCGGCTCTTCCACCCCCCCCCTCCCGTTGCTTATGCAGTTGGCCTACTTTCAGCCCATATGTGTCAAACTCTGTGGAACCGCGCAGGAACGTTGGGTTTGTTCCTCGGGCTCCGGCTGCAGCGTTAATTAAACGGACCAATTAACACGACAACCGGGTCGGAGATGCAAAGCAGGAGAGGCCTGAAGAGGCCGGGAGAGGCGGATGCTCGCTCTTCAGCTTTGGGGGCTCGTGAAAGCCCCGATGCTGCGTGTTCAGTGAGGTGAGACATTTCTCCTCACAAACAGGCCGACTCATCGGCCCGTGCTCGCAGTCTGGGCTCCTACTGACTCCATGACCTACTTTCTGCCTCTGTACTTTCTTTGTCCCCCTCTTGATGAAACTATCTCCTACTATCCCTCCTCTTTTCCTCCCGTCAGCTTCTCCTCATCCTGTGCTTCCTCTGCAGTCGGATGGACTCAGGTTTCCTGCGACGTGACCTTCTTCCTGCTTTTGAATCGACCATCTGCTCTCTCCCTTCTAATCTCTGTATTCTTTTTTACATTCCCGCTCCTAGCCTCTTATTCTCAGGTCTCACCTCTATGACGATGCGCAGAGCCGTATTAAAAGGCTCTGCAGCGGGAAAACGCAGGCTCCTTTTTGGTCCAAAGGATTTCTTTGTGCTGGCTCTGTCCTAACATTCTGCTTCCTTTTATTTGTGGAAAGGCTGTGTCATTAGTGGACGCGACAGAGACAGTAAACGGGAGCTGGGAGAGAGCAGTGGGCCAGGCCATAATATATCTGCAGTCATACCAGCAGTCAGCAGTGCTCCCCCCCCCCCCCCCCCCCCCCCCACCTCCATCATCTTTATCCCACCTCCACCCGTCACAGCAGCGCCGCATTGCTGCTGGCTGGCCCCGCCCCGCATCTCTGCAGGACAGGCATGTTTTTCTGACCTACATTTCTGCCGTGCCTCTCACGCTCGCCCTTTCATCTCCTCCTGTTTTCTATTTCCGTCGTCGCATTATAGGACAAAATCTCCCCCAGAGCCTCTTTGTGTCTCTTATTATTTTTCCCATCCCTAATACCCAGCCTCATTTGTCCTATCTGATCCAAAACCTCTTCGCTTGTGTTGATTCTGGCGTGAGGGGAATGCGATGACTTTGCAAAATGACATTATTAAAAATCAACACGGAGCTTGAGGTGATCTCCAGGCAACACGGAAACCATATTATCAATTTATGATGAGTGAATCCTTTTCTTTCACTGAATATTAATAAACCTGATGACTTCATCAGGTTAATTCTGAACTCTTTATTTGATTCAGCGATGTCTTCAGTCTATTTGTCAGCTGGCAAGTGTCATAATCCTGCATTTCTGCTTGCTTGTTAAGCCGCTTTGCTGGTTTTAAAGTTGTTGTCATTTTCATTGAGGCTTTTACACGCCAGTTAATTTGTTTATTCCGCTGGCTCCAAATAAAAAGCTTATTAATCAACTTGTGTTATTTCTAATGTTTGTGCTTCATATTTACATTCACATGTTGAAGAATTCTTGTTCCGTCTCAATTTTTTTTTATCCAATCAAAATGAAATGGAGAATTCAAACATCATGTTTTAAAAGGCTAAATTGAAACACTTTCTTAGACTTAACTCTACGGTCATTAGACCAAATATTAGAGGGGAAAATGGCTCTCCAACCAGATGTCTGAAATGTTCTGTTTTAGGTACTGTCTCTGAGACTTTTGGGGCAAGTTGAACACTGAGTGTTTGTCTGTGGGCAGGGAGGTCAGAAAGCAACAAAAATCCCAATTATCATCTTTAATAAGTTGAGAAACAGGGTCATTTTCCGAGGCGAATACTCACGGTTCAGCCCCACGTCGTGGTAGGTGAGGATTGCTGGCTTGTTTCCTTTGGGTGCTCCTCGGATAACCACATGGAGCATCCCATAAGGGGTCTCAAGATCATGTTCCTGCAAGACACGAAGAGCACACTCAGCTGGGGCCTAAACAGTCTGTCCTTTCTAGTGTTTCTTGTTGTGATTTGACACACACATATGTGTCAACCGCTTTTAATTTAACCCGCTTCCTTATTGAGTTTGCTCCAGAGTCATTAAGAGCCAATTAGCACTGCCATGTTCCTCATTAATCTTCTATAACAGAAAAGCAGGGTCTCAGTTGGGTATTAGAAGTAGGGCGATCATTATTGAAACAAAGTTACTTTATTAGACATGTTAGACATGGGTTACTTTAAAATGAGTGCATATTTCAGTTCAAACTTGCTTTAAGCTGTCTTATTTGAAGATGAGACAGCTCTGCAACAATAACTACTGTTTTCTATGACTTTTGGTATTGTATTCCTGCATAAGAGGACCTTTTATTATTGAAATATGCTGATATTATTTGTCTTTTTCACGATTTCTTTGTTGAACATGGGATTGCATGGATCAGTGAAATTCACAGCAGATATAAAATCTGATCATGAAATAAACTTAATTCATTATAAAGAGCAGAGCAAAAAAGATGTTAAAAAAATTATGATGTGTTCGACGAAGGCTTATAAGATCAATGCAGTTGATATAAAAGGGAAAAAGAGAAAAAGATCATCTCATCTTGTCAGCATCAGCTGGTCGGCTGGTCACAGCTAAACAACTTCAAAATGGAGGTACGAGTAAATGTTACCATGAGCTGCACACAGAGCAGGGTGGCATCGTTTTCTCTGGTTCAGGCTTTACTCCCCCCTACAGCACTATAGTCTCCATTTCTCATTCCTGGATGAAAATCCTCTGCTGACCCTCTGAATACAGTTTCTATGGCTGCCTGGTATTTTTCCAAACACAAACAACCTTTACTGTTCAGCTATTTGAAAACCCTAAAAAGAGCATACAAATCGAAGGTCCGGGATTCTGTATAATCCCCTCTAAAGGATGATATAGGAGGGAGATATCCTAATCCTAATCCGTTCAGATTTTGTCACGCCTTGCCTGTAATCAGGACTCCAAATTTGTTTAGCAAGAAAATGAGCTGCTCGTGACCTTCAGACGGCCAGGAGAAACCCGGAAGGATCCACACCGGAATCAAGATTTCCAAACATAGATCTCATCGATCCATTTGCATGGTTGTTGTTTTTTTTTAATGAAAAGTCAAAAGATGAGGCGACATCTTGGCTGAATCCATCACACACCTTTTTTCGTCTTCGTAGAGACGATCAGTTCAGCAGTTGTCACACAAACGCTCCTCTGCTCACAGAGCGAATGTGTGTCAGTGGGGCAATTCAAAGAGTGACCCACCAGCTGACTCTGATTCTGCAGTTTCTCCCTCTTAATACAGAGCGGATGGGGCGGAAAAAAATCAGAACGAAACGGTGGGATTTTTTTTAAAAACATCAGGGCACAAAAAGAAGCACCTAAAAATTAAAAGAAGAAGAAATTCCCAGGCACTAAATAATTCACCGTGCTGTAAACAACCCCCCTCCCACACACACTCCTCCATCACTCACCCCATCCCAGCACTCAGGCATGGCTCTGCACGGTCAGCGATGAAGAAGAGGAGGAAGAGGAGGGAGCAGCCGCGCAGCCAGACCTCTCCTGTGTTAGAGGACTAGGTTCTGGGGGTCAGTGGCTGTGGGGAGGAGAGCTGGACGCAGGAGCTGCAGAGTCTTTGTCTGCTCTGCTCTGCTCTGCTTCAGGCTCACATTTATGCTACGTGCTCCACCCCTCCTCTTCTTCCGCCCGTCCCTCCCCCTCCCCGACTGCTTGGCCTGTGATTGGCCGGCTGCGCTGTCCCTCTTCAGCCGCTCTCTCATCAGCACCACTGCTCTATTTTTTCATTCGGTATCGTCCCCCTTCCTTTCCTTCGCGACCTTGATCTGCTTCAGGCTCATGAGCAAAAACCAAAAGTCTGATATCAGCGAATACCAGGACACCTGAGGGTGGCTGTCATCCCTCTGTAATGACCTGCACCCGTCAGTGTGGAACGGAAACACAGAAAGATGGTTGTTCTGGGTGAACACAAAACTGGTTCATCCCTTAATTCAGTGTGTCAAGACCCCTGTTTCATAGGTTTACGTAAAGAGGCTGAAATTGAATGTTCAGCTAAAGGAACCGGTCTGAGAATGACTGAAAAAATGGCTGATTCCTGAAGGAAATCTTTGAAATAAACCCTGGAGAACTGCTGCTTAAACAAGATGCTCAAACAAGATTAAACTGGGGAGCAAAATATGAACAGGTCTAAAAACAATTCTGGGTAAAATATATTCAAATAAGTTTAAAACACACATTTCTGCCTTTAAAACAAAGCAAAAGCAGACATCTACAGCATGGAAGAGATTTAATCTGGGTTGACTTTCTCTTTAGTCTTTTTTTTACATGTTTGTTGTCAACCACTGAGAAAAAAAACACGTGTGTGGATGGCATTTAAAAACCTTTGTGACGTTACACTGGCTGTTTGGTTGGGTTTAGGCACCAGAGGCTATTTATTAAATATGGTAAATATAATGCCTAACATGTCGCTGCCTGTACAAAAACATGTTCTGCATTAGTTGCCATTAATGCAGAAGTAAAATGGGCCTCAGAGGTTATGGGATTGCTTGACAGCAGTGCAGAGGGCTTCAGGTGACCAACAGGCTGGTCTTCACTGTCCGTTGGGAAAGAGAATAAGGACAATCAGAGGCTTCTTAGCAGCTTATTGGCTGTCTTTGACTGCTTCTTAACATGAAATTTATTCAAAATCATGAGCAGATTTGCTCCCCAGCTGTTTAGTTTTGAATATCCTGGAGAATTGTGTGCGAGAATTGTGGGTCAAACAGGATTTTACCCATCTGGGAAGAGCTGCTGTTGGATTTGCTGCAGTGGGGAAATGCTGGTAAAAGCAGATTTAAAGCGTCTGAGTGGAGTTCATGCACTGAAATAACAGCTTTGTTTGTTTTTCCGGTTGAAGCTGAATGAAACATTCAGACCGACATGGAGGGGGAGGAGTACGTGCACATCCACACGGCTGCGATGGTGCCTGCTGACTGCAGATTCTCCTTCTGCTCTGCGCTCCACACTCATCAACCAACCTTTTGTCCTCCCTCTCCAACAACCCCCCCCCTTTTATTCCCCTCCATCTCCTCTTTTCTCACCCTGGTCTATCCCCCCTTTCCTGCTAACAGGTTGCTCAGCTGACTGACTGAACTGTAAACAACACTCCATCCCTTCCTCTTTCTCTTTGACTTTGCCCCCCCCCCTCCTCTCCCTCCACACAGATTAACTCTCTCCGTGCTGACTCGGCAGCGCCCCGGCTGCGTTGAACACACAATGGCGAGCATTTGCCGAGCAGTCGGGTGAAGACGGGGCCGCAATGTGTGCTGAATTTTTCCACATTTACCTATTTAAGCTGCTGCTTTACATGCTCGCTATTCCCTCACTGACACCCTCTGAAATGTATTCAGAGTCATGACACACACATGCCGTCATTCATCAGCCTTCTCTGAGCTTTTTGTGGGGACAATTTAACACATCACATTCCATTCCATTCCTGTTTTTCTAAGCTCTATTTCTGAACTGAAACACTTATAAATGATAGCAGGGATTATGTTTCTTTATAATCAAACTGTTTCCTGTTTAGGTGCAGAATTCCAGTGAGAGTCCACAGATATCTTAAAGACACATTTATGAATAGCATTAGTTATGGATAGGAGGCCGGGATGGATGGAGGGTGTTAAAACCACTCTTCTCTCACACGAGAGACCAAATATTACCTCCCTTACTGGGTTAAGTATTAGGAAAAGAGGTAATTTAATCAACGTCAAGCTCTATATTTGCCTAAACGCTCATAACTCATTAAAATACTTGAAAATTCTCATCTCTCAACTTCTCAACTCCCTTCAGTAACTCTGATTGGTCGGGTGCTGAGGTGTGACCCTCTGTAAAGTGCCTATGCTATGTAGTTATATGCTGCTATGTAGTTATTACAGATGATGGAGCTATACATGCTTTAAATGCATCGCAAGATCTAATTCTTTTCCTCTTTCTGAAACAGCCATCAAATCCCTACATTAATATAACCAGAAACAAGCCAGAAAGAAACCCTGAAAAGGACCTGCCAGACAACAAGACCTCCACCTGAAACACCCGTCACCTTCAGTGACCCCACAGAAAAAAAAGGACTGCAAAAAAACACAAAGAGACCAAAGAACCGCCAAGAAATTAAAGCTGAGAAAATATTCTTCATGAAAGATAAACATTTTCGATGTTTTCTATGAAACAACCCAACGAATTGCATCAGGTTTACAGACTTTCACAGTAAGAGACCCCAAACGACCGAAATTGACACAAATGTGATGGAAAAAGGTAAAATGATGATAAAATCATGCCCAAACTCAGTAAGAAGACCCAAAATCATGTCGTTCATACAGATTTCATATTCTAAGAAAATGCTTTAATGAAAAACCAAACTCGGGAAAAATAGGAGCTGCATGCAAAGCAGCAACTAAAAAATAAGCACTTCATCCAGAGATCACACGGCACAAAACTCCTGTCAGGGTGTTAAAAATAACTTCATGAGCCGTCAGGAAAGGGTGCGAGACCACAAAAATCAAGCCAAAAACTGAAGCCGTGAGGGAGTTTTTGCCTAATTTTGAAGCCTTATTACTCACAGGATACGCGTCTCCTGTTTTAGAGAAAATAATGAGGGTTTTTCATTGCCTTTAAAGTTATTTCAGCATCTATTCATTCACACATTGAGAAAAAACCTGCGTTCAGACTTATCATCTGCGAGCTGTGTCGGGTTTGAGTGTGAAGACAGAGGTGAGAGAGAGGTGTTATCACAGAAAACTGTCTGCTGCTCACCACATGTTAGGCTGAAATAAAGCTGTTAAAAGCCTGCAGCTCCAGTCAGGAGTCAGCTAACCGATGCCGTAATGGTTGGAGAAACTTTAAAACAAGTCATGCCGCACTTAAACAAGCTGACGCAAATCAGCTCTGATACCTGCCTCTGACAGATTTGATATGTCCCAGCTGTCACTGGCTGAGAGTCAGTCCCTCACAGAGACAATCAACCAACCACATTTACTCCAAAGGGGCAATTGAGAGCCTTCAGCAATCCTAACGTGCATGTTTTGGTCTGTGGGAGGAACTCAAAGTAACTGGAGAGAACCCACAGAGCAGGCAGACTCCTCACATAAAGGTCCTGGAAGGGGAAATAAACCAGGATCTTGCTCTGAGGCAAAGCTGCTAACAACCACAGCAGCATGCAGCCCTCTATTCAGACTCACACACCATCACTTTGCAGACAGGTCGATGCACTAAACCAATGAAAATGACACAGTCTAACACATATCAACTGAATAAAGAATAAGCTGAATAACAAAGACTACGGGGCATTTCAAAACATTATGCCTCCGTTGTTGTGATTGTAGCAGCTCCCTGCTGTGGCAGCCATTATATTCAGGCTTAGAGTAACATTATTCATCTTTTAACTCAGGCAACACAGGGCATCACAACAACAACACAAGAGACACATATTAAAGAAAAGATAACAGAGAGGAGGGGGTGTGGGCTCCTACCTTCCAGTCGCCTGGCGGCATCAGCTGATCACAGCTCTCCTGCAGAGAGAGACGGGCAGATAAAGGACAAAGAAAACAACATTAGAATGGGAAAGAGACACAATGCTCAGCCCCTGAAGGGGGCGTCCTTTGTTGTGGCTGAAGGCCGGCAGCCTAACACCGGGACAGCTCGATCTGTGCACCACAGCTCCAGACCACAGAGATGAGAAAAGCAGCTTCAAACATTCAACATCAAAAAGGGTTTAAATGGGAAATAAAGCTTATATTTTATGATAGAAAAATACCAACTGCTTTTTAACTTTTTAAAGGCAAAATCCAGCAATTCAATCAGTATAAAATGCTTCTTTTTTTTTAAACAAAGAGTCAAAATTGATGCGACAGAGGTCAAATTAGCTTATCAAGCTAAAAAGTCCCTGAATCCGAGGTTTGCTGCAATGCAAACAGCATCTTCACCTCGACCTCTGGCAGTGTTTTCAACAATGATGCAACATTTTCTTGCTAAATTATCTTTATCCAATAGGAGCAACGGTGTTGTCATACACAGAGAACTCAGAAGGAAACCTAAGACTTTTCTCATATGATGATTTGCTTCAAAACCTCTAAACTAAAATCGAATCAGTCTTTTGAAAGGAAATAGTCTCTTTCATCAAATTGTTCCACACTGATACACAATATTGACATCTGTAGCATCATTAACATTAAAAATGGCTGAAATTGGTAGATTGCCTCTTTAGAATTGCATCAAAGTTACAAACTATTTTGACTGTTTTTCAGTGTGCCTGTAATTGTGTGTGATTTGTTCCAGATACTCACGTCAGTCCCTGAAAGATTTACACACTGAGTGGGAAACTGAGAACAACTAAAGGTTAAAGAGTGAGGAAAGATGCTGTTTTAAAGGACAGAATTAGTACAGAATTAGACGGGGAAGCAGCCAAAGGCTCCTCACAGCCGGCTTCCCCTGCAGTGATGTGAATTAGGAAACACAGATGAGATGAAACAAACCGAAGCATGAACACAACAGTCTGTCCTGGCAGTCATATTCCTGCTCCCAGGTGACCGATGAGTTCATTTCCACATGTTTAAGACAGGTTGATTTCAATCAAAGTGACAGCTGGTCCAGTGAGAGTCCCAGCTTTCCAGCACTCTTTGAAAATAATGTCATAAAACATCAAATGGATACAAACCATGAAGAAAGACCTTCTGCTGAGGTGTCTTAACCTTTGGGGAGATCTGGTCTTGACTCAATTTAAAGGATTGGTTCAATGATCCTCCTTTCAGTTTTAAGATAATTTCCTGATACATTGTAATTGTAGGAGAAACCACCAAATATTTTTCACTTGATTTTCAACTGCAAAACTAAAATAAAAGCCTTTTCTTTTTCTTATAAATAGAAAAGAATGCAGTTTTCTTCATATTATGTCGCTTTTTGATGGTTTTTATCACATTATACTTAAAAATATGTGAGCATGTTTTTCATTGGGAAAGCCTTTAAGAACAGCTTTGTTGTTTAAAACACAGCGTTGTCTTGTTTCTTGCTTTTAATGTTTTAATACATTTCTGGGCTCTGACCTCATTATGTAATCATGTTGTGAAGATTATTCATGTTATTTCTTTAAAAAAAAAAGGAAATGCTGTAGATTCATTGTTTTTTCCCGCTTGTAAAGCTTTCAGACTCTGTTGGACAAAACAAAAGTAATCAACCTTAACTGAAAAACAAAAAATGCTTTGAATGTGTGTATGTGATTTTGATCTTATCTTGTCACTAGTTTGCTGTCCCTTCGATGACTTGATTGTTGTTTTGGGGTGAAAAAAAAATCTGTAACCCAATCCTTTAAAACAAGATTTCCTCCTTCATAAAGAAATGCTTCCTGATGTGTGTCAGTTTGGACTTTTTTGTGAGATCTTCAACACATTGAGGTTCGCTCATCCTGACCCCTGTTGTTTCAGCACACGTCTTTATTTCTTTTTTCTTTTTTTCTCTTTTTTTTTTTGCTGTGCTGTCGTTGTAAAGCCTAAAACAGAGCAGGAACATCTGGAAATCTTTACTAAACCAATGAACCAATAACATGCACATGCATGTGAGGTTAGACACCGCTCCCTTGTTTAGACATGCACAGCTTTTAGTTCATGACATCGTGTGAAGATTTCTGAGGACGTTTCTGGAAGAAAACATGGCAGCGTTAAAGATGGACACATGAAAAAGTCATAAGTAAATCACAAACTGTGAAAGATTAAAACAGAGTTTTAGTCGGTTAGCTACGGTAACAAGTCAAAGAAGGACAGAAGTGGCACAAGCAGATCAAGGACACGCCTAAAAAAAAGAGAGAAACAACAAGTAAAAAACAAGATCTGAAGCTGCCCTGAAATGAAACGTCGGTTGTTGTGGGGCTGCATCATGACCACAGCCAATGGAAGAGCGAGGGGAGGTGATGCAATGAATTCATTTCCTCTATTCAAACAGAGAAAGGGCAACTTCAGTTCTTGTGGCTTTCATGCAGGGGGGTCTGTTTCTAGAGGGGAAACGTCAGTACGGTGGTCGGACCAGCAGGTGGCACTCTTCTCTGTCTTTTAACTCCTACCCATCACAAGGCACTTGTTGGTTGTTGCTTCACACCAATGAGGGGGAAGACTATGGAGAGTCTGCCCATTGGACTAAATGGGGAAGTATTTCTGGATAGTTGTGCAACCCCTTCAGATTCTTTAACAACAAGGCGGTATGTTGGGAAGGTGCTGTAAAGATCCTGTCGTGAGTTTCTGTGACCGAAGGTTGGCTTGATCAAATCAGATTTTGCCCTGGTTTTGAATTTGATAGAGGTAATCAGGCAATCGATTTGTATGATCTCAAATGTACAAAGTAAATGGATGTGCAGGGAGGATAAAATCTACTGTTCAGCATGTGAAATAATAAAGGTTTACATTTCTGCTGGAAAAAAAACTATCTTTAAAGGCCAAATGTAAAACAACTAGATACATTCTAAAACTTGTAATAATAATTTGTTTTGCATTAAACAAAAATTTAAGCTAAAACGTAGAAGCTGATGTTTATGGGTGAAACATATTAACCTGTAAACCCTGAGAATGTGTCTTCTTTTTTATTCTTCAGCACTTTTATTCACTAAGGAGCTTCTTTGACTATTTAATCATCAGCTAAATATATTTTTTCTAAAGTTGACTAACCAGGCTAAGCTACTTTAATAAAGCCAGGCTTGCCAGCATTTAGCTTGTGAACTTGTCAGTTAGATTTTGGAGGCCTTAGATTAACTTAAGAGTTACTTTTTAAAGTTTGCTGCAATTATAAAATCAGTCAGACGGAGCTGATGCTAAGAACATTAGAAATAAACAAAAAGTCAACTGGTTTGTGTCAGATTTAATACAACAGTTGATTATGACAGGGAAGATTGGCCCATAAATACTCCTTAGGCTTAATATTTTACTTTGTAAATAACTGTCCATAATGTTTTTTTCTTTTAGTTATTTTTATCTTTCAAAAGACTCTAATAACAAATTCAAGATTTGAATGAATGCCCAAACATATGTCCATTTTTTAGATAATATTATTCCCTAACATTCTTATGCTACTGGTGTTCGAAGTCATTGATGCCAGTGAGTTGACTCTTTTGAAAACAGATAGTGCCTCAACCAAAGAAATCAGTGACTGAAGTCTATTGACTCTGTCTCTGAGGGCAACAGAAAACATTTCCCAGTGTAGAAGCACATAATAAATGTCTTGGCCAAAGACTGTTCTGTTTTCCTGTTTTGTGAACAGGTTGTTCACGGGCCATTGTCTCCAAACACAAACATAATTTAAGGCGATAATAAATAGCTTGGCTGTCTCTAGACTAAAGCTACTTTTTATGGCCTGTACATTTTTTGTTTTATTCATTGATTTTTCTGCCAGTTTGTGCCTAACACAAGCAACTAAGCGAACTAACTCTTACATTTCTGCTTGATTCACACAAGAGATGCAAGCAGAAATGTTAAAGGTCAGGATAAAAACCAGAAGGCCACTGTCCTGCAGGTTTTAGATGTTTCCCGGCTTCTACACACCTATTTCACATCGGCTAAATCAAGAGTGAACAAGAAAGTCCTCTTGGAAAATTAAAGGGACTTTTCTGTTTTTTGCTATTCCCTCTTGCCCATGAAAGCATAACTAACTACTTCAGAGTATATCCAGGATATCCTAGATCGAATAGTTTAGTAAGGAGGCTGTGAGTCTTGTTAATGCAGGTTTCTGTATGTTATTAAACATAAACCGATGCTGAACTTTCACAAAGAACAAAAAAAAGAAGAACAATCTTTGCAACACTGTTAAAGGCATTTAGAAAGCATCAATGACTAAAGAAGGCACTCTGGAGCTTCAAGATGTAGAGTTATAGAAAAAAACAGGGCAACTAAGTTTGGTTTTAAAGCTATAAATTGGCATTTTGTATCGTTAAACACAGCAAATGTTAATAAAACTTCAGGCACAGACCATCAATAATCTGTTTTCCCTTCTTTTTAAAAAAAATCATACAAAAACATCTGATGTCATCAAGGATAAAGGAGTTTATAGACAACTGTTATTCATATTTTATCTCACAGTTTATATTTAAAAAAAACCTATAAGATGTTTAAACTTCCAATGCCAGTGTTCATTTGGACTTTGTCATCCATCACTGGTGGCTATTTCCAAAGTTCAAGGCAACTTTTACCTCCGTAACTGGTGGTGATGATTTAATGTAAAATTCACCATAAAGTCCTGGGTTTTCTGCCCCCCCCATCCCCCTTATTATTCTTAGCTGTCTTGACTCTGTGATGTGTTTGATTTGTCGGATGTTTCTGCTTGCTCTGGTAGTTACCGGGATGACCCCGCTGGTCCGACGGCGGGTCTGGCGGAGCCAGTGCCGTGCGATGACATGCCAGCGGTGTGTGGGGCGGCGGGGGGGAGGGGGTTGGTTAGGGGGCGTGGGGCTGGCGGGGCAGGGGAGCCCCTCCGCGGCCTCCTCTCCTTTATCCTGCTGTGTTGCAAAACGACAGACACAAAGTGGTTATTGGGAATCAGCCAGAGCAGACACATCAGCAACGTACAGTCAACACGAGGGGGGGGGGGGCACGGCTCGTTGTTCCAAGTTACTGATACACGGTTTAGGGAGCCCTTTGTGATCTGTTCAGCCTTTTAATGTCCAGCGTCATCAGAAAGGTCAGTCTGAAGATCTGCAGTCTGCCTTTAATTGGAACAGAAGAACAGGTTGTGTCCACATGCAGCCATAAACCAGCATGCAACTCAGGAGGGAAGCAGAGCAGGCCGTGCAGTAACCCGAGCAGCGTTTTTCATTTCAGAACTAACGGCAGAATATGTCACAGTTAAACTAGAAACAGGTTACATGCTTTTGTACAAAAAGCATCTACTAACAAGAAGGGAGAGATTCGCCATTTTGTCACCAACTGCATGAGCAAATTGTCCAGTTTAGTTCATTGTGTCTCAATGTAAGGTTGAAAGAACTAAGGAACGGTGTGTGCACCACTGTAAAGGCTTCATTAATGCTGAAAGTGGCATACAGGGTTTTAGGGCGACATCTGTACGATCAAACACCTTCCTGCTTATCTCAGGAAAACAAAGCCGAGCCACATTCTGACACCTACTGTGTGTTGTTAGGGCAACACTGGGGAGAGCACATCCTGTCCCGGCTTTTTTGGAACGTGATGCAGGCTTTGAACAAAAGAATGAGTGAATATTTGCCAAAAGCAATCAAGTTTAGCAGTTTAAACATTAAATCCTACGTGTTTACCAATGCTTGCATCCCATTTTTATTGACTTTTTACAAAATATCCTAACTTCACTAAACTGTTATTCTAACTTCTCTGCTGTCTCTTCTTATGTTGTTCAAATCTGAATGGTCCAAGTTCGACAAGCACTCCCTGATACCTCCTCTTGGAAAAAAGTCTTAAGTTAAGTTTTCTTCTCAATTAGATGTTAGGTTATGTCCAAAATGCTAATTCTAGATAAAAAATGTACAAATGAATGCTAATGCAATTTTCTTTCCATGTACATGTAAATCTTGACCAACATGGACAATTGAGATTTCGAACAGCGTCCTTTAAAACATGATACTCCCACCACCATGCTTTTCTATTGGAGACATGATCAGTTTTCAGATGAGAAGTTTATTTGTCTGCATGTTTCACAGTGTATTTCTCTTTTATTATCATTTATGTTTGACTAAATGTGTTCATGCTGCCCAGGTTATTAGGATCGCCTCCCATCGTTTGCTTCTTTTTGGGCCGAGCATGTCCGGTGGTGAGATTTACCAGTGTTTTGTGCCGGGAGGCAATCACTTAGTGGCTGCTCTTAAAGGTCACTTAGTTGCCGTTGCACAACACCATGGCTGCAGACTTTAAATAAGCTGTGAGGTGGAGAGCCAGCAGATAAAACTGGGCGAGTCTGAGCAGAGGAGGTCTTTGACAGCTCAATAAACAGAGCGGCTTATTGAGTTGTGCAACACGCAACCCGATCAATGACGCAGCAATCGATGGCCTCGATTATTTACCAAGAGTGAGTCATAATGAGCAGGCCCAGTGACCTTTCCCTGATCAATAGCAGCCCAAGATATTCATACTGATGCACATTATGTTAGTGTTCAGAAGCCACTGAGTGGAAAAACCTTGACGTCCTACAACGTCTGAATGCTTCATTTTTACACTCCGATATGAGTCAGCGCTGAGTCAGTGGTTACATTCGCAGCCTCTCGAAAAATGAGAAGCTCGACAGCAACAGACGAACACTCCACATTTGTTTATGCTCATTTTCGTTTTTTTTTTTTTCTGGGCGCCCCTGATTTTGTTGCCTGTTTGCTTCGTACGGAGATGAAAACAGCTTGCTGATAATTGGTCATTTAGTGCGCCCAGCCGTTCCCCTGCTTCTGTCTCCACAGTTGGCAGGAACGATAACCAACCCGATTCACTAAGAACGGCCTGTTGGAAAAGTTTAAGGAGATAATGAGTGTTTATCAAAGGGCTAGTCTTGCCTCCTCGGGTCGTTTTTTACTATCTGGCGAGTATCTGGCGATTCTAACATTCCAGCATCAAGAGGAACTCAAGAGTCAGCCCCTGTCACTACCTGTTGCTTATTTACTGGATAATTGGACTGGAATAAGGGCTATTCATGTAACCGCCTACTCCCTGTTCTGCTTTTGATTCCCTCAGCCCTCCACCACTCTTTCTCAGAGCTTAAATGAGCTTTCATCTGCTCGCAGTGTTGCTGCTGCGGTGTCATAGTTGGATGGAATTCATTAATTTCCTCTTCTGCTGGTAAACAACCATATTGTCTAATTATAAGCTATCACAGCTAATGAGCAAACATCTCTGTTGGAATATGCCAGGAGTTTAAGAGGGCTTCAGCGATCACACATGAGCACCCTGACAGGAGGCTGGATGACAGCAAAACGGCTTAAAGGTAGTAAAGCAGTGGGACTGACCAGGTCTGAGTCTGCACCTCTCTGCTCCGGCAGCAGGGGCTTCTCCTCGGTGAACTGCTGCTCTTTCATGGCCGCCATCCTGGACAGCAACCTGCAATCACCAAAGCAAATACGCAGAAAAAAAACAAACACATTGACCGTTACCCGTAAAGCACCTCATATGTGGTCTGACAGACAAGAATACAGGCAAAAAAAACATTGCTTTTCATGAAAATGAATGTGGTGACGCCTTCCTTCAAAGGGCCGTTTCACAGATCTGCTTTGTGAAATCTTTGAAGGAATCAGTGCACAAATAGAAGGGTTTTATTGAACCAAGCGCTTCGCCCAGAAGAAACGGATTGTAAACAGGAAATGGGAGCAGGATGGAAAAGTGTGGAGCATGCCCATCCCCAGTTGTATGTCAGATGGATTGATCTGGTGAACTAGTAGAGACAGAAGTCCACAGCTTATAGATCAGCACAAAGAGATGAAAAAAGTTAATTACATAGTTTCATATTCAAACTAGTTAAAAAAAGCTGCACATTTTCAGTTGTCTCAGCATCCTCAGGGTCCCGTCTATCTGAAAATGGATGAGCAATGGATTCATGGTGGTACCAGCAGCTTTGGACTCCCTGTGTCTTTATGGAAATCTTAGTGAGATTTTGCCCTGTAATGACCCGGATTTGTAACGATACTTTTAAAGCCTGTTTAGATGCTGTGCATGCAGTGTAAGAGGAATGTTTCAGGTTTCCAAAGCTAAGAAATGCCTGCAAAAAGATCCAAGGTGAGGAGCAGCTGTAAAACTATTGGGGCAGACGGAGACCGCAGACGGACTGGAACGGTAAAGGAGGAGGGTCGAAACATCCGCAGCCCAGATGTTGAACTGCTGGCTGTGAGTTTCTGTCCACGGTGTTTCTGAGACAGTTGACCTGAGTTAGCTGCTGGCGCTGTGTGTGACATCATCAGTTGTCATTAGTTTCTACCACACCTTCTTCTCTGCTACACTTTTAAGCAGAATTAGAAGACATTTCCTTATGGATTTCTATTGCCTTCAGATACTGGATATTTCAGACGCTAGAATTGTAGTTTTTTGTTTTAAAGGTAACTGTCTGATTACTTTCTAGGCAAGAGATTATCAACTAAATGAAGTCATAATTGTTAAAAGATGTTCTTTCCTTCCTTTATTGGGAATTTTTTATGATACACACATATGTATTAGCTGTGATGGCTTTGGACCATACAATGTCAAACCATTTAAAAGTTACTATTGAATATTTAACATGGTGTTGTATAAACATTAAAAGAAAAAAAATTAGAAAAAAAACAGACAAACAAAACCTCCATATGACCTGGTCCAATGCATCAATGACGTAGATGCTTAATGACCAAGATTGTTCCAAAGAAAGTGAAGATTGAAAGTAGACAGACGACTAGTCCAAAGATAAGAGCGGGACTGAGGCTGGACGACACCCTGATTAGGCTGTTCTGCTGCGTTTGAGGACAAATCAACGCTCATCATACCCAGCACGTCAATACACACCAAGAACAGGGTCACAGGGCATTAATACAATAACTGTGCTCCATCGTGGCATCAGCCCCCCGACACAGGAACACAGCGGAATGACCTCGCTGACACGTGGCCTCTGAGAGACTGTAGCCTCAAGGGTCCGCATTCAGAGAGGACACAGTCACTGTAATGATGCCCCTATGATGCAGTCATAACAAAGGTAGGACGGCTTCTGACAGATAGATAGATAGATAAAAGCCTGTAGCAAAAGCTTCGAGCTCCGCTTTACTGGAGAAAAAAGAACCTGAATGTTCCCTCCTTGTTCTTCCACTAAATCATAAAAAGCACACATTTTTACACATCTAAATGCAACTGTTTGTCCCCCCCCCCCCCCCCCCCCCATCCGCTGCTCTCCGTGGCAGTTATTCAGTACTATCTTAGCACTTTATCTGACACTCTTAAAGAGACAGAGCCCAGATGCCTGTCACGCTCTCCCCCAGCGGCTGCAGAAGTGTGTGTCGGTGTGTGTGACCCCCCGCTGTTAGATCTACCGCACAACCAGGGGAAAAAGGTCCATCTTCACCACCAAATGATCATCCCAGGCTTTTTAAATCAAAGCCTGCGAGTCACTAGCAGAAGGTGACATTGTAGGCAGAGTCCGCGGGGGACCGAGCATCTCGCGCCTCACCTCTACACCGTGAAAGAAGTTTTCTATGATTCTAACTATGTCATTTATATTACATCCAGGTTACCCTGTTACAGAGCCGGCCCAAGCCTCCATGAGGCCCTGAGCAAAGTGAGATTTTAAGGCCGTCTATTTCTGCCGATAGCACAGATTTTCTTATTGATTATTCACACAGCCACAATAAACCCATTTCATGTTCCAGTCTGTCATCGGGAATATAAATAACACTTGATGTGGGAACTTTTTCTTGTGCGTCATTATTTCTGACCAGCTGAACACAAAAAACATGAACCGCCAGACATGATGATTTAACCCACAACTGGTTTTCTGGATATTAAATATTGCCACGTATTGTGTGTCAAAGTTTATCGACACACTCCACGTTTTTGTCCATCCTCCTGCAAACCTCCTCCCACTCTGTCTCCCTCTCATCGTGGCCAGTTTATTAAATGGGTCAGCATGACCTTCATGGAGTCGCTGGAACAGAGCCACAGCATGAGCAGTGAGCCCAAACACCGCCACACCTCATTTCACTCCAGCTGCCTGTCAACTCTTCTCCTCTGATCTTGAAAATACTTGTCTTTTTTGACAAGTATTAGAGATCTGGGTCGTATTTCACTGGGCCTGACACTTGAACCTCTGAATCATAGGAGTATAAAAAGCCTCCTCCCTTAAGGGAAAAGTCAGTGTTGTTTCAGTTGTCTTATCTTAACTGGATCTTTTGGATCTTTGTTTCCAGCAGCCTGTCCCAAAGACACGCCATTTGGATCCATTAATCTAGTTTATCTCTGAGAGACACCAAAGATAACACTGCAAGACATAAAAGGTATTTATGCCCCAACAAGCTGAATCCCAAAGAGCTGGCATATCTCAGCATGGTCTGCAGTGTGTCCTTAAAGCATCTGAGGAAACTGGACAAGATACAAGACACTTTTTCTTTAAAAACAAGTCAGGCGAACTTAGTTTAAAGGCTTAGAAACTTTTTTAGTGTTGCTTCCATTCTCTAATGGCGATCAGTTGTGTGCTTAATAAGGACTTACAGTTTCATTTCACGTTTTAATCAGTATGAGATGCTAACTTTCTGAAGATTTCAGCCTTACGGTCGGAGCTTGCCTCCATTTTCTCTGTGTCTGTGAACAGATCAACCTAAAGCCTCCACATTGGTGCTTTGGGTTCATTTTCATTTTCAGTTTTAGTATTGTCTTCCTGGTGAAAACAATGAATGTTTTATTTCCACTGCAGCTGCTATGTTTCTGCTCATCTCCTCTTCTTTTCGTCTCTCCCTTCCTACAGTCTGTCACCTCTGCTCAGCAGCTCCTCTTTTCTCCAAACCTCTGCTCCTCTGAGGCTCTGCTCGTCTGAACTCCTCGTCCTTTGACATTTTACCTCCACCTCCCGTCACCGCCGCACGTCTCTCTTCCAACTATTTTCAGCGGCTTTTGGTTTTTTCCTCTTTCACACGTCATCTCATCCTCCCATCTCGGCCTCCCTCTGCTCACTTTGACATGCTTATGTAAGGCGGCTGCTGGTGAATTCAATTACCGTTGAGTTTCATGGGTTATTTTCGGCGTCATGACGCCGGTGGCACTGGTGGAAAGATACCGGTGCCATCTTCTGCTCCTGACTGGTGTTTAATTGGCGAGTGGTACGAGCAGCCCGACAGTCACATCAAATGTTCCCGTTCTCTTCGGAAGAACCCATTTGTTTGATTTTTCCTCACCTTCTTCTTAGATAGTGAACACAGCTACAGCATAAAGAAAAAGTCCAGAACTGTCACTGAATTCACAAGAACCTCAGTGTAAACAAAAGACATCAGTATTCCCACTGTTCCACAGTTAGGTCTATAGTTTACAGATGACTCAGTACAGTTTCTTCCTCAGCACTGCTCCTGATTTAGGCAAAGCCAAGCCTGGGTGTGTTCAGGTTCAGCCCTGGATTGACAACAAAGTAGGGTAAGTCGTACACACATTCATGGCAACTTTTGCTAGCCTCTAAATCCAGGCTTCAGAGGGCAAATGACCCAAACATTTGGGCTTTTTACATTAAAGTTAATTAAAAACGAGAGTTTATCTCATTCATCTCTGCGTTTGTGCATCTTTTGTTTGCGTTTTGTTGTAATTTTAATATGGTTTTGCACGTTTTAAATTTTGTTCTGTGTGATTTGTGGGTCATTTTTCACGAGGTGGTGTTTTATTTTTCTTCGTTTCTGATTTCTTTCTTTCTAGTTTGAGTTTTATTTATTTATCATCTGCTTTTGTGTTTGTTATTTCTTGGTTTCTTTGTTCTCGGTTTGTTTCCTCTTCATTCTGTTTCCCATTTAGGTTTTCCTTCTGGTTTGGTTTATTTCATCATTCTGTGTTGGCTTTTATGTCTTTGATGGGTTTCTGTTTCTTAGCTCTCCTCTTCCTGTGCTTGTGTCCTCACTGCTTTCACTCGTGTTTCTCAGTTTCGTCAGGTGCTCTTGGTCTGCTCAGCTCTCCTCACCTGTGTCCAGAAATAAATCTGCCTGGTTCGCTCTCTTCCATCATCATCATCATCATCATCATCATCATCATCATCATCATCATCA
>JABUIW010000069.1:2828023-2856690 GCA_013363375.1 Menidia beryllina | reverse complement strand
GGGCTTACCGTAATTTCTGTCTGGAAAAGACTTGCATATTATTTCGGTACAACAAATCCACCAGAAAATCTGAATCAATGCAAAAAAGATGACTTTTTGGGTTGTTTTAGTCTGGTAAAGCAGGTCAAAAGCTCCATGACAATCTGTTACATAATACTGAGGGACTGAACAGCTTCTGTCACTATCACACCAGTGATTCACACCAGAGTTAGTGCCTTGATTATTCGCCAAATGGTTCAGAAAAGACGGGTTTCACTGAAAAGGGCACGGTCAACTCATGTTTTATTCCCTATTCCGTGTCTTTTCGAGAGCAGAAATGTTTGAGACCTTTTTCCCCCATCATGAGATAGCCAAACAAAACTTTAGGCCCAAATATTCACTGTGTTGCTGTGCTAGTGCTGATTGTCCGTCAAAAGCAAGGCAGGCTGCATGTCCCTGTCGAGGCCTAGTGTCTGTGGTCCGGCCGCTGGGCTGCCGGGTGGCTGCCAGCAGGACAGACGGGCGGACGGTGTGTGGCCACAAACGGCACACAGAGAGGGGAGGCGAATATTCACTTGACTCCTTCCTGAACCGAACTGAGAACCAGGTGTCAGGAGTAAAAGCCCACTGGAGCGATCTGAGGGATGAATGGGAAATGACTTTCCCTTAATAATTCATGCTTTTAGGATTTAATATTACTCAATGGTAAAAGGACACATTATGAGCTAAAATTGAGTATGTAGCCAAAGATATAAAGTCTAACAGTCATTAAAAGACATCACCTAATCTGAATGATTGGCTATGTGCTTAAAATTGTAGTAGAGTGAACATTTATGACGGAACACTGATTTTATTTGCACAAAGTTAATTTCTGTGCAGCAATTTTGAACTTTTTTTACTTTTCCGATGAGGGGAAGTGGTGAACAGCTCTTTTTTCTTCCCATTATCAGCCAGAATAATGTTTGCAGACATTATCATATAATCAGCCTCCATTTTAATAGATTAGTGACCGCAGAGTGAGACAGCACTTCCATTCAATAACCAATATGTTGAAGCATCATTTACTTAATGAAACAATCCCCTTCCACTCATTCCAACACACGAGGCATTACATTTCATGGCAGCGGACAATGGCCTTTAGTGCACAGCGCACAATCTGTGTAGAAAATAAAGATGCACTAATGAACATGCAGACATGTGTGAAACATGTCCCCCCCCCCCAACCCCCCCCCCCCCCCCCAGCATCCAGGCTGTTGTCTTCAAAGCTCCCAGGGAACAGAACTAGGCGACATACAAGCGGGGCGTGTAACTTGGCGATGACTGGGCAAGTTCAGATGCTCCATTTCATCCCCTGAGTGCAGCAGTGAGGTTGAGATTTACCTGGAAAATACCCCCCCCCCCCCCCCTTGAGTCTCATAAGGTCCACATAGCAACACAGAGGGGAGACGGTTGGAGCCAACGCCACTGAACAAAACTGAGGGAGCTGGTTAGTGCTACCCTCCAGTTGCTCATTTGTTTGTAGTTACTGCGGTAGATTTTCTGAAAGAAAAGACGTTTTTTGTCCCGTTTCCATGGCGTAATATCACGGGAGTGTGAATCTTTAATGGTTTAAGTGTGTCTATTGTTTTAGCTATGATTAAAAACTCAAGGCCATGTCCACAACATGCTGAGCAGTAGCAGCTACGTTTATGTCTGTGGATAAATGAAGCCAGTTTACTCTATCCTCCTCAGCTCTGTTGGAAAAAGACACAGTTGGTATACGATTGGGTATTTTTCAGATTTATGATGGGAAACATCAAGATAAAGATAATTATTTTGTTTTTGTCAACATAATAAAACTGTAAAAATCTAAAAACTATAGAGATTTTTTGTTTTCATTCTAATTATTACCCTGATAAATTTACATTGTTTTAAATTTTTATATAAAGATAAAGAAAATTCTAGTTGTGTTTATATTAAATATTAAGCCGCATTTAAAATCATTTCTCTAAATTGGTTGTTGTGCTTTTTTTTTTTTATCTCTGGAGCACGAACATTTGAATTTTGGGAAGTCCATCATAGCAGTTTCTCCTGGAGCAGGTGGATGTTGTAGAAGTGGTTGAAAGGCCATCTGATTCTTCAAGTCTTACCGTCCACAATCTGATCTGTGATCTCTCGGTCTACAAAACATGTCTGAGACTATAACCGCTGGACTTCTCCCTGTTCTGTGGCTGCGGTGATGATTTTGGTATGATTTATGGGAGCTCGCTGGCTGTGATGAACATGTGAAACACTGAACTGACTGACAGAATGGAGCGGATGGACGGGAAAATGCCACCGATGCGTCCACGCAGGCTGGGTAAGGACCCGTGTGGTAGCGCATGGAGGGTAAAGTGGCTTCTCGATCCTACGTACATGGTCTGCAGGAGGCTCTGTGGAACCATGCAGCCAGCCTTGGGAGGGAAGTTCCAAAACAATCCAGGCCCCATCTAGCAGCGGGTATAAAAATACAAGAGACAAGATCTACTGTACTGCTAGTAGGCAGTCAAAGATTCACAGAACTGTAAGTCGTCATGCAAAAAAGGCTAGACAGAGCACACAAATGGTCAGAGAGCAAAAAGGTCGAACGGTTCCTGCGAACGTTGCCACAGATGGAGAGAAGTGTGAAGGTTAACAATAGAAAGACTCAAACAACTGTGAGGTCTGTGTTATAAGAGCATATAAGCTGCACAAGAAGAATCTTTGTGACTGTAAGCACAGCTAATTCAGAGGCTGTAAATGCAACAATCGCGTGTATTTCACATAAATAGTTTCTTTTTGTCTTGAAAGGCACGAAGAAGCTATGATCATTCAGAGCAGAGGCCCAGAGGGAAAGTCTAGAAAAGTGAGACGATATTAGCATGCAAAACACGCTAATAACAGTGCTGCTCCTCCAGTGCCAGCCTCATTGTTCAGCTGTTGAAAAATGCCACAGGGCGGGAGGGAGGCTGGGGCCTCCGAATGAGGTTTGGAGACTCCGGGGAGGAAGAATAGTTGCTCCAAAACAGAAAGAAGCAGATCAACAGCAAGCCTCCAGAACTGGGGAACTCACTTTCGACCAAAACAAGCCTCTCATCTTACTTTTTAAACTGCATTTTCTCTTTGCAACTTTACCTTCATTACAGCAGCTTTCAAGTGCTAGTGAATTAATTCTGCCTCTATTTCTTTCCCCAGACACCATAAAGTTCCTCTATAATCAAGTAATTCTGTATGTTTCCTTAAACTAAGATTACAGTCTTGTGAGGAGGGACATCACTAAGTTTGAATTCCCTGAAGCATACAGCTCATCTATCCCACTTGTTGCTAAATAATACATATGTAGCAGTAAGAGTGATTATAAAGTTAAATAAGGGTTTATAAGTACAAATATGTACTGTAATGAAAGAGGCATTTTCAACCATCTTGTTTCACACTGAGGTGAAAAATATATATATATTTTCAAGAAATGTAAAAAAAAATTGCCTTTTTTCTGTGTTTTGTCAGCATTAATTGATTTAAACAGGTTAACGGACCAGTAAAAATGAAAAAACTTACTTTTTTTTGCAGAAAATACATCTTTCATAAAGCTACTCCACACAATATACTATTTTTGTTGATTTTAACTATCTAAACCATTAAAGTTTAAGTCCAAATGTCTGTAAAATGGTCTTGTTTGTTGTCTTTTTTTTTAAATGCTTTATAAATTAATTTGGTAAAGCCGAAATCACAGCAGGTATTTTAACGTGCGTGTTATGTTCACGGCCTCCTCCAGTCCAGTGTAAAAGCACTTGTGACTGCCAAATCTGCCTCGTCCCCGTACCTGACGTGAACTCCCCACAAGTCACAAAGAAACTCAACGGCTGTGTCCACAATCAGCTCGTTAGAAGGGACTTTGACAAGGAATCCATCTGTGTCATCAAGCTGTTCACCAGCTGTGCCTCAATGTTGCTCTATCGTGTGTTTTTTCACATATTATCTACCACTGCTGCTTTAGGTTGTAAATGTTGGTGATTTTGTACACAATCTGGGAATAATGATGGTTCCTAAAATAAAGGAGCTGCCAAACCAACAGTGGGTTTAGGGCGAACACAAAGAAGAACTCAAACTTCAGCCGGGGGCTTGACTCTAATTTGTTTATACTAAACGAGGGTTCTGGGTTTATTTGGAACACTGTAAACCTGCTAACCTAAACTAAAAAAAAAGTGACTCCTAATATGGACTAACTGGGAGCGGTGATAAGGTACAAGCAAGGATTTGTGTGTGTGTGTGTGTGTAGCTCGAGGAGGAACAAAAGCAGGCGAGTATCTCGCGTTGTATTTCTATTAATAAACCCGGAGCTGAGACACAGACCCACTCCCAAAGGAATGCAAGACCTGACTCCAGTGGCTGTTTAATGCCGTGAGAAGCAGTGTTAATAGGAAAAAAAAGGGTAATAAGTTTCACTGCTTGAAAACAGACTGTAGAGACGGGAAGGGCAGTGCGGTTCTGGATCCAGCAGTGAATTTATGTAAGAGGACCAGACAAAAAGGGGGGCCTGGGATTAAGGTAAATATGACCTTTTCCATCATTTCTGGGTGATATTTAAGTGTGCCGAATGGTTCCAAGTGACACAACTGCATTCTGTCGAATTAAACCAGAGCCTTTTGAGTCTTTCTTTCTTGCAAAAGACCCCCCAAAGGCATTATTTTGACCATGTTGCATCACAGTCTGGAGCTGCCAGGAGCATTCAGCAAATTCAGGCTGATTCAGAGCACCGCCGACACAAGCCTGCACCAAATTCAATCAACTTTTATGATTCCCACCCTCCGTAGATCCATCATTCGGCCCCCTCAGCCCCCTTCGTTGAAACCTCAAGTCCTCTAGAGGGATCTGCTCACGGTACACAAATCCAGTTTTTAAGTTCGGACACACTCGTTCTCGAGAGAACTTTTCTTCCTGAGCGGTCAGCAAATTCTCAGCTCCTCTACATTTTGTTCACGCTACTGCAGAGGCTGGAAAAGTGTGTGTGTGTGTGTGAGTAAAATGATGAGTGTGAGTACAAAGCCTCAGCAGCAGGATTCACACACTGGCTGCCAAAAATGCTGTCCTCATTTTAACATCCTCCTCCTCCTCCTCCTGCTGCTGCTGCTGTAGCTCTCCAACACAAAGCAGCCACAGCTCAGGGGGTGGGTGGGGGGGGGGGGGCAGAAGTCTCACAGGTTTCACACAATAAAAGCTAAAGTTGCAAAAACAAGCCTCTAGGAGATTTACAGGGAGTCCCAGCCGTCAGAACGCCCCCCTCCCGGCTCCTGAAGGCGAGCGTGGCGGTGTGTGTGCGGCTTTACTCTACCTGTGGCGTCGTTCTGGTGCTTCAGCGGCTGGCACTGTGCGGTCTGGCTTTTCCCGTCTCCGTCCCCTCGAGTGGCACGAACTGGGTGCGAGTGTGAGCGTGTCTGTTTGCTGCACCGGACCAAAAGAGAGAAAGATCTCTCCGTCTCTCCTGCTCCCTCCCCTTCCTGATGATAAACATTGAGCACGTGGCCCCGGCGATGATGCAGCACACCCAGGGTCGCATCACAGCACCCAGAAGCCAGGAGGGAGGAGGACACCAGGATCAGGATATTCAGAAGACAAAGAAAGGTGGATGTCAGTGGGTGAGATCACTCGTGCTTCAAGGAAGGCGAGTGCATTATACCTAAGGGAAAACATCTACAGTATATCAGTAGAAACAGAAAATGACCATGTAGGCATGCAAACATCGTCGTATCCTCCCAAATGAAGATGGAGAGGGATCTGACCGTGTTTGGACAACTCAGGCCAGAAGTGATGGAAATACTGATAACAAGATCACAGACTTCAGATTTATCTTTAACACGGGGAGGTTTGTTTGTAAGATCAGATAAATGAGGCATTTGTACTTCAAACACGTCCGTTTATTTTAAAAACTGTCCTTTAGAGATTTGCGAGTTTAGCCGAAGGGGATGAGAACCCACAGCTTGGACTTCTGGTTGAATTTCGTTTCGGCCCTCTGAAGTGAATCCGTTGTCAAGATTGCAACAAGTGTTTGCATTTTCAGACGGTTCAGCAAAGACATCTGGATCAAACGATCCTGCTAGAGTGGAGAAAAACAACGGGCACAAGCACGTTTTATTTCCATGTGGTCAAAACCCAAGAACGCGCAGCCCTCAGGCAGAGGCTGCTTCACCCAGAGGAAAAAAGCACAGAACAAGGAGAGTGTGGAACATCTGATACTGATCCATAAGAACATGGCCGTCCTCCCAGCTTCTCACCCTGCAGATTATTTGAGAGAGCACTGACTCACGCAACCAACCACATAGGAACCTATCACAGCTTGAATCCTGTGGCCAAAACCTTACAGGCTGGTAAACAACAGGTCCAATGAACCGCTAATCGGCCATGTAGTTCAGTGACATTATCCTAACCCTCTGCTACTTTAAGGCAAAAACTGTTTAGGATTGTGTGCAAACTAAACTGAGACTACAGTAACTGTTCTAGTCGGTGACATTAGAAACCCTTGCCGGTCTGTAACCAGACTGCCACAGACTCAATCTCCACGATCTTTCCACGTGTCCATCAACAGGCCCCAATCCAGCGACAATCGCTTAAAGCGCCACCACTGGAAGGCCAGCCGATTCGTGGAAGCGGCTCCCGATCTACGAACACTCGAACCACACGGCGAGAGGCTAGTTTGTGGAAGCAGAGGGAGGCTCTACGCCAGCGCAGGTGCAGGGAGGAGATCGGCTCATCAGCCAGCAGCATCTTATTCTGACATGTCTGCAGCTGCCGGGGTTGGTCTGACGTCTGCTGACAGGCGTCACAAAGACTTCCCGTCAAACCCGCGGGTCAGAGGAGACTCAGAGCGGGGCTGCCTCTCATAAGCAGCTCCTACCACACGACCGGCCGAGAGCAGTTTCCCTACAGCGGACAGTGACAAAATGGGACTGTTATGTAAGGTGAACCAGCACAACGCCTTACTTACAGCCCCTTTGGACAGTTTTACCAGAGAGACATTTAACTGTCCTAAGCATTTATACAAAGAAACACACACACAGACATAAAAAGCAGGCTTGGACTTTAATGTTTCATTTAGATTAATTTTTACAGAATAGACAATATATACATAAAGAAAGGAAATAAAACACCTTTTATGGCCAAGCTGCCTGGTTAATGTCACACTGCCCCCTTCTGGGTTGGAGTGCAGAAATCTACTTAAAGTTTGCCCACTGATTGGCCAGGGGGGGGGGACATATTCGTGTGAGTCACGAAGGCGACTTCTTCACGAGATAAAAACACGATCCGAATATTTCTGAGACGACCGGTGGGGGTAAGCAGCTCCACTCAAACTAGCCCTGTAGATCTAAAGACACTCTAATGGATTTTTACAGCTTGAAGCTAGAAAATTGGATTGTAGAGGAACACTTGGGATTTATTCCCCATCAAAATAACTCCTCCGCTCATTCTAAAAGTTTTTATTTATTATTTCTATCTTCACTGAGGCGACAGTAATGCTGGTGTTGTTGTCGTGGGCCTGAAATAGACCAGGGGAGATCAATACAAACACGGAACACGTCCCGATTTGATTTCTTTGCCTGCTGGCTAACTGGTTGTAAACAGAAGTTTGGCCCCGGCTGCACCTCCTCCCACTAAAGTAATCCAGCTCAGCGGACCGAACGGGAACAGGATGGCGGTCAGCGAGGGGAGAGACGGGTGCAGGTTTAGGGGTCGATGCGCCTCCCTCTGCTGATTTCAGTTGATTACTGTTTTATTAATCAATCAGTTGATGCATACCAAGTCCATGTGATCTATAGGAGATCATGTTTCCATGATGTTAGGAAAAATAACTGAACTGGGTTTTTGAATACGCTTAATAACCAATCCAGCTTTAGCGCCTCTTACTTTCTTTCTTTCTTTTTTTCCAAATCTGATCTCTGATGTTGCTAAAAAACCAAGTGAAACTCAGGAGGCTGTCCACTCCATCTTAAACGCTCGACCTAAGGGTCAAAAATAGCCCTGAAAAATAGGCGTATTTATTCAAGGCGCCTGAATCGCTGACATTTCTCCTCCCGCTGTCAGCCACCTGTTTCCAGATAATGAATCCCTGACAACGTGGCTTTGTGCGAGCTGTTGCCGTTCCTGTGCCTACGCAGGGGGAGGACGGTTTGAAGGGGAGATAATACTCCATTTGGAGAGCGTAGCAGGGCGTTGCCAGAGATACGGCTAATCCTCACAACTCATCAGCGAGATGTGTCTGGCTGCCGCCGCACTCTTTCTTCTCCTTTTTCCCTCCTCCTCCAGAGCCACGGTTCACCTCCTGCCGTCTTCTGTCTCGTCTGTTTCATCCCCGCTCCGGTGGGACACGAGCTCAAGGAGCGACCAGGGCGGGGCGCCTCTCAGAGGGGAGGAGATGGAGGATTTTGATAAGATGAGGTAAACTGGAAGAAAAAAGGGATTACAGGTTATATCAATTCAAACAAACCATCCATCCATTTTTGTAACCGCTTATTTCCTAATGGGGTCGCAGGGGGACTGGAGCCCATCCCAGTAGTCAATGGGATAGTCACCCTGGACGGTCCACCAGTCCATCGTTGGGCCACACAGAGACACACAAGGACCAACAACCACACACACTCACTCCAAAGGGCAATTTTTCTAATCAACATGCAGGTTTTTGTATGGTGGGAGGAAGCTGGAGAATCCGGAGAGAACCCACCAGACACAGGGAGAACATGCAGACCCCACACAGAAAGGTTCTGGTTCCCCCGAGGACTGGAACCCAGAACCCTCTGGCTGTGAGGCGACGGTGCTAACCACCACACCCCACCGTGCCGCCCTCAAATAAGCCAAAATTAGAAAATAATGCTGTGTGCTTATCGTAGTCAAAGTATTCCAAAGTCTTTGTTTTTCTTGGTAGGGATGTTTCTTGAACTTGAAATCATTTCTCACGATTATTGTTTGAATTTGCGCGACACACAACCGGCCAATTGGATTTAGTTTGCATCTGCATGCAGATTTAAAGACAGAGAGAGACTACGGCTTCTTAATTTATTCTTCAACTCACTGAGTAGTTTGTTTATAGTTTGTTTAAAGTAGTTTGTTTTCAGATTCCCATATGAGTAACATCCTTTTCTCTCTGGGGGTTGGAGAGGAGGCTTTAGTTTTGACCAGGTCCTCCTTTGTAGAGTAAAGAGGAACATAGGAGTTTGACCCCCAGCCTACTTGTATCTTATGGACATGGAGAAAGATTACCACTGTGTTCCCTGGGACTTTCTGTGGGACCACAAAGACTGTGCCCGGCGTTTGGTCCCTGTATGAGCACAGCAGAGGCTGCGTCCTCGTGTTTGGAACGGGGTGGAGCTCGGGCTGGCAGTCGCTGGTCCACAAGAACATCCATCCATCCATCCATCCATTATCAATACCGCTTATTCCCTGATGGGGTCGCGGGGGGAACTGGAGCCTATCCCAGTGGTCAACGTGCGAGAGGCAGGGTACACCCTGGACAGTCCGCCGGTCCATCGCAGTCCACAAGAACAACATGAGGCTTAGTTTGGTGGAGGACGGTGTCTGGTTTGGGTTTTACCTGGTTTCTGCACCCACGCTGCCCGGACCGGTGGGGATTAGGACCAGTCGGTTCCTGGATCACTCGGGTTAATGAGTTGGAGATCCGGCAGACTCAGATGATTCGGTACAGCGAACTCACTCCACTTCACTGCTGCTCATCACGAGGCTGATGCTTTTTATGCACATGCTGCAAACATTATCACAATTACTTATTATTATTATTAGCAGCTGTAGTTTAAGTCATGGAATGTACTGAGTTTGGCACCATTAGTGGGTAACTGGTAGGCAAAATGTGGGAAAATTCAGCAAAGGCCGGGTCAAAAGAGTGTGGTTCAACCATGTCCAGTTGTTGGGATCACATCTGGGGGGAGGGGGGGCAGGCAGCTAATGAACTGGTTCAGGGCAGCACAACGTTTTTTTTTCCATCTTTATTTATTATTCATATCCTTAATATAGCACTTTTGCTTAATCTGTTTTTCTATTTGATTATTATATGAATCCTATCAATTTATTTGTACCTCTCTACTGGTTTATGTGGCATCGTGCTTGATGTTTTCTCTATATATTTTCCCGTCTTATCCTGGTTTTTAAGCCATATCAGTATTCCACGTAATCTTGTACACTTGCTTTGTTGGTCTGACAGCTTTGACTGAAAAACACTTTACACTTAGGTGAAATCTTTGTAAAAAATGTTTGAATTCCATTAAACAATCTGAAAAAATTTCCAGACATCCCTTTGATGAAGGTCTTTATGGTTGTCATAAGTCATAAGTAGGGATGAACTGTAGGTTTCTTCTCTCCAGCACTTCTCTTCTTCTTGTTGACATGGGATTATTTTGTCAGTGAATGTATTTGTGTTTATGTTTACCATAATTTTACACTGAAAAAATTCAGAACTCACACACCTGTCAGCCCTGAAACTGCAAGAACAGCTCAGACTGGGAGCTAAGCGGAGAGTGGAGTGACATAATGGAGTATAAACGCCGATACAGCTCAGGTTCTGCATGTAAGGAATGGCAGACAAAGCCACTAAGAGAAAGCCTCGGGGTCCTCTCAGCATTTTGTCATGTATACAATCGGTTTCCCGAGAAATGCCAAACGTCAGAGGCCCTTAAAGAAGACAGAAGCCAGAGGGAGCCTGAACGTCTGGCGTGTCAGCTTCCCGGACACTCGCCCTCAGCCTGCCCTTTGCTTTTGATATACCTTTGGCTCGGTTTTCCCACCAGGATCAGCAGAGAGACGCAAATGAAAGGCCTGTAATGGATCTGCCACACACAGGAATGCGTACGCCCACAACTCTGATAAAGATTAAAAAATCTTACGAAGTTGTTGACACTGGGAAAGATCTTCGCTGCTGTTTAGAGCCTTGGAGTTTCAGGTGGAGGAGTTAAACTGTCTCTGGATGGATGGTTTAATCCCTCCTCCAGAGGGGAGAGATCTGAGGAGGCAAACAACGCTGGGGAAGCAGACCCTTTCAAGCTATTTGATCATTTTTTTGAGGTTCTAAACGTACTCAGGTTTTTTCTATTTATCCCAAAAATCATGACGTAAGGCTCTTCCAGAGATGAGCCGGAGCGCCGCTCCTGTGACCTGGATTGTTTGGTTTAAAGTGGTCACAAAGGGCTTTTTAAGGGATGGGACTCAGTTAGATTAAACATTTAATCTCTCGTTTTAGTTCAATTGTGTTGATTGTTTTAAATCACAGTGGAGGGGAAAGCCCAAAAAACCAGAGACGAGGGCAGATGTAAGAGAGAACAGATCTCTTACATCTGGACACAGTTAACCTGAACTCAGTTATTGTGGCTCCGACGTTTGTCTTATAAGGGAGTAACAGGTCTCAGGACAAATCTCAGGGATTTGTGATGGGCTGCAGTCCGTTTCTCCTCCGATTCTTAAAACCTTGTTGCTGTACAGAAAAACTCTCAATCCTCTCTGACGTTGACGGCCTAAGTGGATCCTGGTGGGGAGTTTTCAGCCACTGCACAACGCCGTGTGACAGATGCTTTCTTCCTTCTGGGTCGAGCAGCCAGATGTTTTTTACCTCGACTGGAACTGCGACACACCTGCCATCTGTGTGTGGTTTCCATTTGAACAGGCTGCAGTTTATCCATCTGCAGTGATTACTTTTAAATTACTTGTGAACGCCCTTTAAAAACTGTATCACATCATTTTCTGCAATTCCATTCAGTTCAATAAAACTTTATTCGTCCCCGAGGGCTAATTGTACAGACACAGTGGAGCAACAAAAAGGCACCGGGATTTACAAAAACGAAACAAAACAAACACAGGAAGAATTGATATCATGTAAGAAAACACTTAACATTGAGATCTAACACTGGAAGCACAATAAGGACTCTGGAAGCAAAAGGTGACAATTGTTCTTGACTTTGTCCGACTTTTTCGGCACTTTGATGATAGTCGTCTAAAATGTGCTCTAGATATTGAACAAAAAAATGTGCCTCAGTTTAAAGGATTAAAAACATTACTAATGCAGGCATTCTTTGGAAAATGATCTTTATCTCCAACCCAAAAGAAGAAAAATCAACAGGAGCGCAGAGCACAGATGACATCTTTTTGGAGGTGTGATGCGAATGCCTTTTGTCTGCTTCTCTCTGTCAGGGTCAATAGATACAGCCTGGAGGAAAACGTCAATATCTACATCCCCGCTGACCTTCCCCTCCTCTCCATCCTCTGACCCGTGTGGTGGGGGCATCGGGCCGTCCTCACAGGGCTGGAGGGGGAGAGACACTGGGACTGGCCAACAAAAGGCAGAAGGCTGGAGGAGGTGTGGGTCAGTGCGCCTCAGAGGGGGGCGGGCAGCAGGGGTCAGCACGTGACACCCAGACACCTACAAGTCTCTGATCGGTTTGAAACATCCACCGTGACCTTATTAACGGCGTTTACGTCATCTTAGAAACCAATTCCCGCACAGTTTGGGTATCGAACCCTGAAATTCACGTTCGGTTTCCTGCCGCTTTGTGCTCGCCGAGCTCCATCACAGCTGGGCCACATCTGGGCCGCATCGCAGCCAGATGGAGCAGATGTGCTCCAAACCAGCAGCTGGAAACAGCAGGAGAAACGGGCAACGAGCATTAAATGAGATCACACGGTGCGCCGCTATCTGCCATCGTTACTGTGGGAACGCTGACGTTTGGACTCCGGACGATGGCAGACACTCACACTTTTGCTTAATCTTCATGGTTCACGATTGATCAGCAGAGAAATATACGGATCTGTCGGGACCGACATGGCCGAACCTGAGTTGAGAGTAACATAAGCGGCTGTGGTGTGTGTGTGTTCGGTGCTGATAAATCTGCCGGCATTTGGAGCCCGGCAGGTGGCCGTCCCTGATTCTCCACAACAGTTGGCGTTTTGAAGTGACCCCAATCTGTGGGCAGACCTCCGACATCCATCAGAGGGCCGATTTCTGGTATGAAAGAAAGAAAAAAAAAAACGAGGGGTGGACGAAAACGCTAAATTTATGCAAGTTTCCAGAAATGTAAGACTTTTGAAATCCTAGTAGACAGGATTTAGGAAACCTCACTCCAAGGATGTTAGCAGGAGGGCTGGAGCCCATCTCAGCTTTCAGGGTCCCCCCCTGCTCAGGTCGCACAGAAACAACCACACACACTCACGTCTATGGGCAGGACGGAGTGTGTGAGTGTGTGTGTGGGAGGAACCGGGAACCCTCCTGCTGCATTCCCTCTTTCAGCTACATACTGAACCAGAAATCAGCTGACCAACATGCCGGCGGGACGTGGAGCTGAGGGGAAGGGGCGGTGGTAACGCGATACTGTTGGAGCATCGATTGAAACCCGCCCGTTGTCCTGAAAACCAACCCGACGACTGCAGTGAAGCAAACAGGACTCTGTTTCTTTTTTTTTTTTAACGGGGTGTTTTCATCCTTGAAAAAAAAAAAAAAAAAGGAGCAGAGCCCAGTTTTCCCTGCTGGGACTCTTGAGCTGGTTTGAAACCAGAGCGCAGGGAGCTCAGACACCCGAGGGGGGCTTAGAGTGGGCTGCCCTTCTTTGACTGTCGGGATGTCTCTGCATCAGGTTTGGAAGCATCGTGGCAGACTCAGAAATCAGCTCCATGCTGAGATGAGAGAGAAGGAGTCACAGAGATGCTTCTGGATCTGTGAACCAGCAGCAGGGGCTGCAAGAAACAAAACACCTTCAGATTTCAGCCGATTTATTTCACCGGCCGATCCCTTTAATTCCCAGAACTACGAATGCAAAATATATTAAATGAGCTCATTGACCAGATGAGAATAAACCGGAACGCTCCATGAACAGAGTCTTGGTCTCCTGGTCTTCACCTCTGCCACGGTGCCATCCAACCAGCAGCTGGAACCCCAAGTCAGGGCTGAACGTCGGTGATCTTCCTCTTGCGGTAGTTGAGGACCAGGCTGGAGGCGGTGAGCTGCGAGGCCTGACCCTTCTCCCAGCTCTGGAAGCCGTTCAGCCCGCTCTGGCCCGACCTGAACAGAGCCCTCTCCAGGGAGTCCAGGCGCTCCACCAGGGCCGACGTGTCCTCGTTGTAGGCGTTCTGGGACGAGTCCATGGTCCGCCTGAACCGGCCGATGAACGTCTGGGACCAGAGCGAAGAGAGAGATTAGTTCAGTGGCTGCGTTTTTAAAATCAGACACCAACTCATTCAATTTATAGTACACAACGCCATGAATTCAAGACAGAGCTGCTCTAAACAGCAAAAAATAACCAGAGAGTACAAAGTCAGCACCCTCTGCATTAAACTGAGTATAAACATGTTCAAATGTGCCTGAATAATTCAATAAAACCATGTTAAAATGGGTCACCCCCCAAGAAAATAACTACAGACATCATGGGTCTTTTGTTTCAGTCTGTTTCGGCTCATTTGGTCCTTGACCGCAGTTTAAACACTAAATAAAAACACTGGCTGATGAAATGAGGACGTGTGCTCAGACAATAGAGATTAAACTCCGTCTGCCTGCTGCCTGGCAACAGTTGCCCCTGACGACTAGCAGGCCATTTACTGAGCTCGCGGCGGCCTCTGGTGGACACCAAATGAACATTTACACGTCCAATCTGAGCTGTGGCTGTTATCCGAAACAGTTCATTAAGTCTTAATGTTCATTTCTAAAATCAACAGGCAAAAACTAAGTGTGAAAAGCAACATTTTCCATTTTTCTTTGTTGAGCTAGACTTAATGCATCTGGCATCTGTGTACATTTAAGGAAAATTGGCTTAATACTTTGCTTGTCCGTAAAGTACATAAAGTAAAGCAATATCCTTTTTTTCCCTTTAAAAAAAAGTTTCTGCTGCAAATCATGCATAAATATCTATTTTGAATGCCCCCCTCTGTCCATTTAACATTTTCCTGGTGTATTTTCTCAATCTAAACTATCATGAGAGACTCTTTTGTACCTGCAGCAGAGCCTGTGCGATGTCTGGATTCTCTGGACTGTCAAAGTGGAGCATCTGTGATCCCAGGCCGTAGTAGTAAGGCCCCATCTTATGCAAGTCCACCACGTTTGGGTCGGCGGTGAACACGGTCCTCCAGCCCTCTCTGTACACCTTGGGAAGCTCCACGGACAGTACCCTCCTCTTCCTCTCGTACAGACCTTTACACAACCACAGAGGGAGCTCCATTTTTGAGCCCTTAGATGAAAGAAATGAGTCAAAAAAGTTAGCAAGGTCCCAGCTGCTCTCTGAGACTTCCAAAGCAAAACACAAAGTAATCTTAAGATTTTGCACACAATCAAAAATACATTTAATAGTTTGTCACATGAGACTACAAGTTTCAAGCTTCAAATGATACAAATGTGATGAATGTGTTCAAAAAAGGAAAGTTATTCAGTAAGATTAGTTTCCAACAATTTAGCAGGTCAAGAGGTTTGTAAACTACGTTTCATAATCTTCACACATAGTTGGATGGGCTCCTTGATTGGCTACTGCGTCCTCAAAAACATGACAGATTTACTCCGTCTGCAAATCTTCCTATAGAAAACAGCCCAAACAGCTCTTACCTGACGTCCGGAGGCTAGCAGGTAATTCTCACATAATTGTGACATGTTTGGATGTTTAACACTGAAAGTCATGCCGAATTTCTAAGAGAGTGGTGTTCATACTTGAAACACATTAATAACTGTCCCTGGTATAACAAATTTCCTCAACACAGAGAGCACAATATAAATATTAAATAATGAATGCAGTCTGGCATGACGTTAAGTTGTCGTACATAAAAAAACTCCAGATATTATTATTTGCGTAAATGCCCCTTCACACAGTTCTAAATAGACTAAATTACATTTTTATGTAGTAACTGCACTGACCTCCGGGATGTCCTGTGTGTCGCTCGACTTTTCCAGAAAGCCAAGACGGGGAAAAACGCACTCTGTCCGGACTGGCAGTCTCTCATGAGAGAGCAAAATATCGTCAAGAGACAGAAAGTTCTCCTCCATTCCCACTCCAGGAGGCACGGGAAGGTAAGACTGCGTGTCCATTTGCGCGTAAATAAACCCAAACAGACAAGATTAGCCAATGATCACAAAAAAGCGATCAGTTTTCTCCCCACAGTTTTTCTACTTCCTGTTTTAGTTCCGCTTTTGGCGCCAAAATATATAGGCCAATCAGAACGCTACGACCTTGTCCAGACCAGATCAATCGATTCACTTGTAATTCAGCTTCTGAATCATGCACAACATCTATTTTATTTATTAAATGTTTAAGTTGTGTTTTTTGATTGAGGTAAAATATATTTTATATCATACTTAAAATCTAAAAATGATATTATATGGTTTATAATAATATTTTTATGGACGAGTAAAACTATTTAATTGCATTCCATTGCTTAATAGAGAAAGAAATGCATTTCCACCCTTGTTCCAATAATAACAAAATATCATGTAATTATATTTTTGACCATTAGAGGTCAGATTATAACTGCTTTAAAACACAAAGTGTATCATTTTTATCTGAGTGTAATGTTTGTCAGCCATACATCTGTGGACACACAGACAAATCAACCTTGAAATTTCTTTCAATTAACTTGGAATATGAAAGAAGATATTTGACCATCCGTACCCGTCTCATTAACCTTCCTTATGTCACTAATGATGACTTCACCATTTGATAAATGAGAAATGACAGCAGGTCCAGGAGGTAATTTTCTGTTTCCCATCGGTCAGGATATCATGATTTAAAAAAAACCTCAATAACAGAAAGTATAGATCAGTCACTTTTCTTATTTGGACGTTATGGATTCCTTTATATGTCCTGATTAATAGTCAGCCCATAGACGGGACATCAGTCATCAGACATGTTTGTGGATTTTCGGAGAACAGCATCCATTCACATCCTTGCAAAGTAAAATTAGTCATGAACTAAATCTCCGAAGGAGTCAGATGACGCGAGGCAGCAGTTAATGGTGGTACTGTTTGAGCTGGGTAGCAGAGGGGACAGTGGGCTTTTTGTAGCAGCATTCTGAGAAATGTTTCACTGCACAAAGCAGGCTGATGAGCAGGTCGTTCTGTAATGAGATCAGCTGCGGGCCAAAACGGGTAGTGGTGGGAGACGCTATTGTTGGGCTGCTCGGGGCCTGATGATATGAGGCATTACGGTGTTAACGTTAACGCTGCCCTCTTGTCTGAATATGGGCTGACCTCAGCATGAGCAGGCCTCTTACTCCTTATTTGACGCTGTGCTCACAGGCACGGGGAGATATGATGAGAGCTTTGACAGAAACAGAAAACCTCTGTTGGCTGACATAACTTTCAAACCTGATTAAAGCTGCATCAGCTGTTGTCACATGATGGCAGCAGGAAGGAGCGTTCAGCTGAATATGACACGGAATTCATGCAGTAAAAGTCGACTAATTGCATACATTTCTGCCATTGGTCATGGACACTATGTGGGGGTCTTACCATGTTACAGTCTTTATTGTGGACTTACGAATAGATTTAATTTAAACTAAAGTAGCTCTTTAGATGCCTGAACCCACCACATTAATGAGAGTTTGAACACTCACGAAACCAGCTTACATCACCTTGGAAGCTGTTCTAAATAAGCTCCCTTAAAAAATATTTTAAATATGTTTCATCATTTACAAAGTTTGCAGAAAATCTTTGTCAGTTTTACTTATCTTAAAACAGTTTTACAACTTGAGCTGCTCATGTTGTGTTGGTGCAAATCTACAAGCAGCTTTTCTCTCCAAATAAAAATGAAATCAATTTTCGACAAACTCTAAATTCTGGCAAGCTCCAGAAATCTCCAGAAAAGTGGCTTTTGATACACCATTTCAGCTGGTTTTAATTCAAAATGCCTTTACATAAACAATATGACTTTTAAAAGCCTTTAAAGGCAGAGGTCTTGTTTCTGAAAAGGAACTAAATCTGGGGTCTGTACTGGAGCTGGAGAAGAGACAAAAACAACTTATTTTTAATGGTCTAAATAACAGGTCTGAACATGGAGTAAGATTGAACATTTTATAATGAGCAGCCACACGGCTTTGGTGTTGTATTGCTAATTAGTTTATTCATTTATGTAGTGAGTGTTTGTTCTTTTTTTCCCTAACAACTTTGAGGGTCAAAGGTCACCACCTTTCAGACAGGCGCAAGCTTACTCTACTGTTGCAAACTCTCCTACTGGAGAAAAAAATTAAACAGATTTTACAGTCTCATTAGTGGCTCGACTTAACTTTCTGAACTGAATTAAATAAATCTACTTTCCAATGATAGAGGAGAGTAATTTTTTCTGTTATTCAATAATGAAAATGAATAGGTTCAAGTCCCAGAATGAATCAAAGAGAAAGAAAGAGCACCTTGGAGGTTAATTTATTGTTTTTTAATTCATATTTCTACTCTTGCTCTACACTCCTCACAGTGCTCGCACTCTGGCTCATGTCAGAATCGACTGTATGAAACAGGCTGAAAGTGGACACCTCACGCCGAGTCCTAAAATAACACCCTGTTTGCGTTGAGCCCGTCTGAGTTGTTTTTTGCTTTGGATACCAACCCTTGACTCCGCGCGGGGGCCAAAAAACACGCCAAAGTCGTATCACAAAAGAGAAAGCACCAACATAAGTCTGTCATCTAGCACAATTTATTCCACCATTTGTTTACAGTAGCTTTTGTAAATGTAGTTTGTTTGTATGGTGATTTGTAGTAGTCTTCACACATCAGCTCTCGGCATTCTGAAGAGTGAGCAACACCTCACATGATTTCCGATATTAAACAAATATTGTTAAATATGAACAAATGAATAAATAAGCCCCCCGTTCAGTGGCTCCACAGTGGAACTACAGATGCCTCTCCAGGTTCTGAGTGGGTCGCGCCTCCCCAGTCGGCAGACAGCCGGGCCTGTTCTAGCAGAAACACGTAGCGGGGACCGACAGCAGTGCAGACCAAAAGGATGCATTTGGATCGCAAACACACGTGCACACTCATGGATGGATAATGGGCAAATGGGACTTAAACCCCTAGATCAACCCCCCCCATGTCCTCCTATATGCAAAAGCAAAACACAAAGAAACCACAAACTTGTGATTGTGATGCATCCTGATGGTGGTTTTGAGGCAGTTTTTACATTTTTAATCTGTTTTTTTGTCATTGTGTCAGGGTTTGTGTCTCTTTGTCGCTCTCTTATAGAGCGTCATTTCCAGTCTATTTCAAGTTTTTTTCTTAGATTTAATTCTTTGTCATAACATATGTCTCAGTGTTGTGATTTGAATGTTGTTTCTTAAATCTGAAAGGATTTGGACCCAACTTATTGTTTTGAGTCTAGGGACGTTCGGACGTTTCTGAGGCATATAAGTTATGTGGAGTCCTTTTACATTGGTTTGTGGTTGTTTATAGATCATTTTAAGATTATTTGAATTATATAAGCAGTTTTGGGTCATTTTATGTCACCTTCTTTTTGGAGTTTCTATAAATCTGTAGTTTTTTTTAGGCTTTATATCTTATTGTTGTTTTATGTCATAATTTGTGGTCGCGTTAACCTGTTTTCAGTAATTTATGTCAAAGTTAGGGCGGCACGGTGCTGTGGTGGGTAACACCATGGCCTCACAGCCAGAGGGTTCTGGGTTCCAGTTCCCAGGGGAACCAGAACCTTTCTGGGTGGGGTCTGCATGTTCTCCCTGTGTCTGGTGCGTTCTCTCCGGGTTCTCCGGCTTCCTCCCACCGTCCAAAAACCTGCATGTTAGGTTGATTGGACACTCCAAACTGCCCTTAGGAGTTAGTGTGTGGTTGTTGGTCCTTGTGTGTCTCTGTGTGGCCCTGTGATGGACTGGTGGACCCTACCCCTCGCCCACTGACTACTGGGACAGGCACCAGTCCCCCCGAGACCCCATTAGAAAATAAGCGGTTCAGTAATGGATGGTTGGATGTTAAAGCTAAATTAACATTTTTGGTTGATAGTAATTAATAGTTACTTTAACCTGTCTGAGGTTGTTGACTGAGTTGCCGTAGTCGTCTTAATTAGTATTTAGTCTTTTTGTGCATCGCTTTGTTTTGGGTCGCTTTGTTTTTAATCTACATTTAGTGGTTTTTCAGTCTCTCTGTGGTGGATGTTGCCCTTTTGGTGGCTCTGAGTCAAGTATTAGTTGTGTAGTTCTTTAAAGAGGTTTTCTTTGGTAACTTGGAGTCATTTTAGTCTTTCTGTAGCCGTTTTGCAGCTACTTTTGGTGTCCGAGCTTTCTTGAAGGTGTTTTTCAAGCATGTTGAACCTGATTGTGGTTGTGTTTAGTCATCGTGCCTCACTTCGGCCTTTGGGCGGAGGTGACTTTAACAGCGGTTCTGCACTGGGGGCCACCGGACTCTTTGGGTCCATTCAGTGATCTTTCCATGCAAAAAGTCATATGAATGGAGACATGCACTCACATCCACTCTCTCACTTGAGGCTCTCTTGAAGAAGTGCTTCATCATGATCACATGAAAAATCTGGCAGATCTGATAGAGAAAAGGAACTGAGAGAGGTCCCATGTGACATTTACAATGTGTCATGTCGCGTCTCTGTGGCTGTAAACTTCAGCAAAGTAAAGGGTGGGCTGCCAGTCGCACACGCGGGGGACACGGACTTCTACACTGTAAACATTTCAACACACAGACACGCACGGCACTGACCCACTCAGCCCACTACAATCACGCCACCTCAAACACACACGTCCACACGCGCTCACAAGGCTTCAGTAAAAGCTATGTCGTCACCACACACACGCACACACGCACACGCACACACACACCAGGTGAAGCCTGAAACTTGAGCATCCCAAACACACACATTTAACAATAAGAGCGTAAACTACGTTGCCTCCTCCCTCCCCCCCCTTCCTCCCCTGCTCCTCTCCACATTTAGATTATACCCCCCCACCCCCACACCCACCCCCTCCACGATTACACCATACAAACAAGACAAGCCCAGTCTGACGGCAGACCCTCTCCTAATCTCCCCAGATCTAAAAAGCTTTGCGGGTACTTTTCGATTTAAATGTTTGGAGGGGAACTGGGGAGGGAGGGTGCAGAGCCGAGGCAGGACCTATGAGAGAGGAGCACACTGGGAGATCATCACCAGCTCGGAGTCCTGCTGAGTGAGGTGAGAGGCCCTCTGAATAATGTACAAGTCTGCTTCTCAGAGGAAGTTTCTCCATTCGCCTTTTATTCACCGCTCCTTCTGTCTTCTTCATGTGTTTTTTTTTTTCTCCTTCCACTCAGCTTCCTCTCCTCTTCCCAGTTAAGGCCATGGGAGGGCTGGACACAAGGGACAGACAGGCCTGTGTCTTAGCCTGTGTCCAGGCTAAGACCTGAACGCTGCTGGGGGGTGGGAGGGGGGTTGGGTGGGGGGGCAGTTGAATGAAAGCCTTTAAGGGACTCTGTTTGCCTCAAGAGGTGTGAAGGGAAGGAAGGGGAGGTCGGGGCTGTAAGCAGTGTCTTCAGCAGATGTCAAACGAAGATCTGAGCAGAGGCCCTCTGACGGATGGCGGTTAGACGGTCGCGCTTCTTCTTTTTTCTTTTTTTTTGGTTCAGTTCACAAGGAATAATTATCTGGTTTGTTAGGACGATGGATTCTGTCGGGATAAGTATGTGATGATCGCTTTGATTGTTTCCTCGGATTTGGTTCGGCCTGTGTCCACATATCCACGGCAGGACCCCGACATGTCCTGGGGAGGAAGAGCGAGGGACACGAGACAGACGAGAACGATTAAAGAGGATCAAGAAGTTCATTAGCTTGAAGGCAAACATAAATCCAACTCTACGGCCCAATATTTCCATCAGGTTCTATTATAAAGGAGACCAACATTTGGAAATCAGACTAGATCTCGATCCAACTCGAGAGGATTTCTATTAAAAATTGGACCGGATTTGATGTCAGCTGTCCTTTGTACCTCATAAGCTGGACGATTTCCTCAAGATTCAATTATGAGATTCATAAAATCACGTAACTGAACTGTCTTATATGACTGTGACTCCCCTGTGTCGGCTGGATGATTTCTGCTTGCTCAGTAGTCGAGTAGTCTCTCCCTCCTCTGTTTTGTGTGCCCTGACCTGTCCTGCTCCTTTCCCTTTTGTATTTGCCCTGTTTGCTACCTGTATTTGATCCCTGTCTGATGGATGAACCTTGAATGTTGGACTGCAACTTGTCTCTGGTGTCACAACTGAGTAGCATCACAGTAGCGTGGCACCTCTAAATGAAAGAAAAGGGAGGGCTTGGACACTCTGCACAACTCATCGTATAAACACAGGATCCTTTTTTCAGCTTTCGCTTTCAAAAATTGCTTTCTATTTTTAAGTTTGTAATCGTATAAAGTCGAAAAAGCCAAAAGGGTCAGTTCTACCAGGATGTTTAGCTTGACACACAGACATGCAAGTAATGACCACTTACAGATAAACTTATTAGAAGTTTTTCTTTACAGAGAGAAAAAGTTATATTAAATTATAAGGGGTTATTATATAAAGTTATACAGGTTTTATGCTTTAGAACTCAATGGATGAGACTAAAATTGTGAAAAAAGGCTTTACATTCACTTATTTTTTTATTTCAGTGTAGAAATTATTTCTTGAAAAAGGAAAAACACTTGTTGCCTATTGTGGAAAAAAAATGCTGTTTTTTAAATACATTCTGGCCTGGAAAAAATGTGTCTCTGGCATGATGATCACACAAACAATCAGCTGCTCTGCATCCAGAGATGCAACTTGGCCAGCACAAAGCCATTGTTTCCAATCTGAAAAAAAAAACATGGAGCCCAGGATAGCTTGTTTCCTCACAGCTATGTGAAAACCTGCGCCAACAACCTTTTTTTTTTGTCTTGTTTTTTGACAAGAAGCCATGTTTATTCGCCGGAAGAAAAAAAAATCGCCATCAGGAGACAAACCTGATGCAAGTTTTCACCAAATTTGCTTTATAGCATGACGGCTGAGGTGCTTTAGTTGAGTCAGCCGCTGCACCCCAGAGCAACAGCAGGTTTCTCCAGCAGCTATCGGTAATCTGGGTGTGTTTGGGTTTGTGTTTCTCACCTTGAACGATATTCAGAACGGGCCAGGAGCTCAGTCAGTCAGAGGGGTGTTCAGGGCAGGACCGATTTATCTCAAACCACGAGTCTATACAGCTGCAGAAACACACACACACACACAGATGACCATCGGCGAAAGTCACCGGAAAATATACTATGAATGCTTAATCAATTTGAAATCAGTCAATTCATTTCAAAGCCCCAGTCCAGTATTTAGAATCGTGTTTGTGAGCATAAATGTTGAGCTGGACCATCTTTTAAATCTAAAACGCAAACTTAACTCATTTAAATTGCAGGTAACAATGTGCTTCAATCAAATATGTGGCCAATAATCAAATAAAATGAACACCTGCGAGGTCGGGTGTGAGTGTCTACTGTTTGGGAAGATAACTTAAGGGAGTTTTCCTGATTTATAAAAGCTATTTCATCCCTTTGATGATGTCACAGTTCCTAATGACCATTGCGGCAATGAGCCTTCATTTGTTTTTTGCGGATTGTCTCAAGCTAATGGAGGCTTTTTAAATTCTACTCGAAGCACCTTTGTTACCCAAAGACACTCGATGAATGACCTTAACGTCATCCGTCCTTTAGTCTGCGCCGTAGGGCTTTGAAAGGAGCCCGCCGGGATGAGGCCGGCGGTGATGCGGATCTGTGGGGCCGTGAGGGTGTCAGTCACCTTTTGTGGTAGATGCAGAGGCACGGCAGTCTGGCTATGGTGTCCCCTTGCTGCAGTTCCTCCAGACAGATCACACACTCGCCGGCATCCCTCGCCAGCACATCATCTGAGGTGGCACACACACACACACACACACAAACGCAGAAGAAGATGAATCAGTATACAGCCAAAACATGAGCGGTTCCAGACACGGCGGAGAGCAGCAGGGCCAGCAGCTTGGTGCATTACACAGCAGATACAGTCGGCATTTCCACATCCGGCTCCTGCTTCTGACACACAAATATCCCCCCCCCCCCCAGCCTGTTTTTAACCCTCCTACTTAACGACTGGCAGCTGTTACGGAGCCTTAAGAGGTCCGGCTCTGAGACCGTTTCCCCTCACGTCCACGGACGGCCCGGCATGGCCACAGCTGAGCCTCTTCCCCGTGAACGGGGGAATGAGCCGGAGCGAGCTGACAGGATGACGCTGCTGAATGTCAAAACCTCCCCAGTGAGCAAAGCCAGGCAACACACAAACAAGCAGAAAAATACACCTTTAGCTTTTATTTGCAAACGTTTAGCAGCGTTATGTCCAGTTAATATATAGATAAGACTTCATCTATCCACACAGGTTGTATTTCTGCAGGTAATCTTCCTTCATTTTAGCTTTTTATAGCTGGAGGATGACGCTTGGATGATGATCTTTATAGAGACCAGCAGCATATTAGCAAATTGTAACAACATTTTTATTCCAATTTTTATTATTGTCTTATGTTTTTGTAAAAATTGTTTAAAAATTTTTGACGGGAAGGGGGCCGCATATGTTCATTTCATTGATCTTAATTGGCTGGTTAAACTTCATATGGAAAAAAGAAAGATTTCTTGTGATGCCCTCCCCCCCCCCCCAACTCCGATGACACCGTTTAGTCTAAACTTTACACTTCCAAGAGGACAATTTTAAGGACACTTTGACGCCGATTTCGCATCTGAGGAGCAGATGGGATGCTCTCCAGAAAAGTCTTTAAAGCTCCATAACGTGATGCGAGCACCGGGAGCCTTGGTTAATGTTCCCGGTGGGCCCGATAACGGTTGAGAATGTGAGGGCTGTTTGGTGGCAGACAGGCAGAACTGAGCGTCTCTGGCACCGCTGATCTCACGAGATCATTATAACAACAGTGTGTCTGGGGTTCCGGTCAGAGCGGCTCATCATGTGGCCTTCCCTTCCTAATCGCCACGCAGTTCCACGTCCCCTCATGTTCGCTTCCAGCGTGATTACACACTCTGCCGCAAAACAAACTGATTTCACGAGCACAGCGATGAGTTCAGCTGATGTCCGTGGCTCAGACAATCTCAGCCGGATCTGGATCCAGACTGGGGAAAAAAAAAAACCTCTGGGATGTGGTAGATCAGAGGGCTCTGAGTATGAAAGTGTGGCTGACAAAGCGGCGGAAATAATGTGATCCAGTGATGTAAAAAAAGCCCAGTCTCAGAGGAAGCTTCTCAACATCTCGCTAAGAGCTGAGTCTGTTCGAAAGAAAAAGGGGCCCCGATGAGAATTAGCATTCTGACCACGATTTAAGGGGGGGAGAAGAAAAGAAAAAAGAAGCTCAGCCAGTCCATAGTTTTTAGTGATTAAACTGTTCGTTCGTGAAAAATTGAAAATAGCTTTCAAGCAACATGCAAGATCAAAACCCCGTTTCTCAATCCTCTTTACCTCCTCCTGGCTCCAGCCCAGACAAATCCCCATGGCTCTTTGGAGCAGAGATCAATACACCATCCAATTTAGGGAACAAATGATATATCATACAGTCATACACAAAGCAGCGTGTGGGAGATGAAATACACAAACCAAAGTAAAAGAGAGGATTAGAGCTTTTCCAGAAACCAGTCAAATTCATTTGATCAGTGACAGATCTTCCATGTAACCCCCCCCCAAGCAGAACGTAACCCTCCCATTCTACTTCTTCAAAGATCCAGAATATCCCCATGATATCTTTAAACTAAGAGCACTCGGCTAAATTGCAAAAACGTGCCGTCTGATGATAATAAAGCTCCTCATTCACCTATTCTTTAAGTTTCCTGTTAGCCTCCAAATCTGGGCAGGAAACAGGCCCAGATTAGAAGTGGCGCCACGCTGCCTCTTTGACAGCGAGTGCAAAGTCGCCCGAGTCTGAAGTCAAAACCTCACCCGGGCACAGATAATCAAGTTAAGTCGTGTTCGGCCGTGTTTCCCGTAACCCTTCACCTGTAAAGCGCTTTGGAAAATGAGGTCATCTGGATGAAGTTGGTGCCCCGACTCACGGCCGTCCAGCCAGACTTCACAGCAGCGAGACGGGACGCTCCCAATAAGATTTCTATGTTCATTTATTGAGCATTTTGTGTTTTTTAAGGTTCTTTAGTGAGCTCTTGACAGAAAATCCAGTTTCCAAAGTTGTAAACACACAAAATGACCAAGTTTAACCCTTAAAGAGGGCCTTTCTGACGGGATTTCAAAGAACTGAGAATATTTTCTTCTTCAAAGATCTGTTTTTTCCTTTATCGTCACTGGACATGAGTCATGTTTTCTACGTCTCACGAACTCTTTATTGTATTTTTAGTTTCTGTTCCATTTTAAATGGCACAAAAACTAGGAAACATGGCAATAACTCACCCTGCATTTAGATGCAGTAACTGATTTAGCATCAGATTCATTTTCTGGAGCCTCTGGAGCTAACCAATCAGATCAGAGGGAAACCAGTCTGTGTAAGTCATCGCATGCATACCTGAGGTTCACCTGCTCAGACAAATAAAGACGTGATGACGTCTACGATCCTTTTTGGGCCATTACTCATGTCCTCACTCTCCCCTGAAGTCTACTGACACCATCGGTAGCTTTTCTGATTATGTTGAGAGCATAAATGAAGAAGACGGAAACAGAGCTATGTGTTATATTCCGACAAAAAGCGCCCAAGCCTGTGTAATGATTTGTGACCTCTGCAAAGCTGTGATCAGGGTAAGGTGAAATGGGATCTGAGTGCTGCCTTCCCGGGTCTCTAAATCATTAGTTCTCTCCTCACCTGCCTGCCTCCCTCCTGACTTTCAGCTGTCTCTCTTCAGCTTGCCAGCAGACATTTGGCATCCAGCACCTTCACATCAATAATGACTTAGAGGAGTCGCTCTTTGCTTTCCTGAATCACAGCACTAAATTCCCTCTTTCTTGTCTCATCTTATACCCTCCGCTGCCTTGAGATGAAGGGAGAAAACTGCACCTTCCTTCTTTACCTCTCCATCTGCCTGTCTCTGTACCAACCTCCTGACTTCTATGTCCGTGCCTCCGCCTGCCCCCCCCTCTCCCCCCCCCTCCATGAGAGGGGTTATATTTAGCAGAACGCATTAAAATATCATCATTGAAAGTCAAAGCCCAGAAAAGCTCCTGTGGTCAGCTCACGTGGACGCGATGTGCTACCTACAACCCTCATCTGCGCATTCAGGGACCCGGTTTGGGTCTCATTTTTGTCCCATTTGGTTCATTTTGAGGAACTCAACACCTGAATTTGTACATCGCATACCGTTGGTGTATTTCCGTCTCAGCCGACAGCAGCCGTGCGCACACTAAGCTATTCCTGCAGAGCTGGCCCGTCTTTTGTGTTGCATCTTTTAATGCGACAGCGGGGGGAAACAATGGCAGCAGCTTCTGTGAGACACTTTGATCAGTTCAAAGTTTAGATTTGTCTGAACTGCCTCGGGTGAAGCATTAAGCAGCCGCAGCCTTTGATCATCCCTTTGCCTTTTCCTTTACCCTGACTTACACTTCTGAACACACTTCAGAAACAGGAGCATTTGGATCTATACTGATTCCACTCAACTACCCAGTTCTCACAAAAGCACTCAACCGATTCCCATCTATACTTTTAGCAGGACTCTTAATGTAATATCTTAATCTTTTATCTTAATTATTATCTTAATGTTGTCCTGAACACATGCGTCCAAAAGCAGTGACAAAGAATTAGTTCCAAAAACTGGGATCAAAGTCAAGTTTTGACCTTTTTGAAATCCCTTTTACCACAAATTAACTTTTGAACTTAACCGATAGGCCCAAACTACATCATTAATTTTTTTTTTTTATTCTCTAAAAATCATTTTGCGGTCTTGGAGAACTCTTCAAAGAAGAAATGGGTTGCCATGACAAGTGGTGGAGCCATTTTGTGTTTTTACCGAGGAACTCTACCAGGAAAACTTCCACCTTTTTGAGACCCCTGTGGCCAGACGCTGTAACTACAACGATTCGTCTGGGCGCGCTTACCCTGACATTGACCCAGAAAAATACAGATTTGAAAAAAATATATAGAATCAGTAACCCAAGAAACTCACGGTACATTTAGTCTAGCCCTGGAACGTAATTGCATCTTAACCATTACAATCGGTGTGCCAGCGGTTAATCTCTGAGCCTCGACATAATGCTTGTTGAAAATGTCACTCGGCAAAGTCGCTGAGCGGTGACTGCATGTGTAAGACGTGAGAGATATGTTGATGTGCCCAGGTGACTGACAATGGGTCCCCGAGCGTGCTGGGAAATGAGATAAGCTCGGGCCCATTTTGTGGGTCGCTGAAACCGGAGAGAACAGAGAAGGAGGCAGATAGACGGGAAAAAAAGGGAATTACAAAGAGATTACACAGTGGGAACAAACAGAGGGACTCAGAGCAGAGCTAGACAGAGGGAGAACGCAAGGAGAGTAATTTGCTGGAAATAAACAGTGACAGGACGGGAACGAGCTGTAAAAAAAAAGAGAAATTATGAGTGTTTCTCCTTTGACCCTCTCTCCTCTGGTCTGTTATCAGCCATCAGGATACTCCATCACTCCAAATCCCATCTTCCTTAAGACAGTTTCACTCTCCTCCCTCCGTCTCTGTCACTCAATCTTCAGCTCGAATTTGGCTGCAGGCTTCAAACCTACATTATTTTTTTACGGCACCGGCCTTGTGTGTGTGTGTGTGTGGGGGGGGGGGGGGGGGGGGGG